>OX359293.1:51748535-52348535 GCA_947179395.2 Pulicaria dysenterica
TTCGATAGCATCATTTATGGCATTCCACTCTAAAAAAAAATTCCATAATCATTTATGACATTCCACTCTAACAAACTTTCATCTCCGGTTAAACATACTTCCGTAGCATCATTTATTGTTTCCACTCATAGAAATTCAGAAGAACTTAGACATCCCACACTTCAATCTTGTTGCATGAATCAACCTAAACATCAGGGTGAGTAACAAAAGTTTATTCACTTACTATAGTTTAAGCCAAAAGTCATCTCTCTTTCCACTCTACACTCATACAATTTTACTAAAAAGACACATGAGATACAAACACATACATACATGCTGGTAGATACACAAATATAGAATAACAACTTAATAGGTTTCATGGATCTAAAATTTTTGTTAATTATTTGGCTCCTTGTGTTTTTCGTTTCAAATTTGCAAGTTGACACAACCTTTTCCAAGAATTAGCATCAATATTTCAACTCTCGAAAGAAAGTAAACACATATATCTCTGTATCAAATATATATACTTATATAAACAAACTTCAAAATACACATCTATTAAAAAATCAAACTTAATAACCCCTAGAAATCTGAAACTTACCACAGACACGAACCACCCTTGTAAAAATATGCAAAATCGAGCCTCATCCACTACTAATAGTCACACAAATAAACCATGTGTCATACAATCTTAGAAGGTAGTGGTTGACATAAGATTATTGTAAAATATTTTCTGAGGTTAACTTTAACTATATTAGACTTTGAGGTAGACTTTGTTAGTTAGTTTTTCAAATATTAACTTTAATAAATTAGACTTTGAGATAAAACTTTTTAATAAAAAAATAATCCTTATGAGACAATCCACGTACTTTTTCAAAGCTAAGAACTGAATCAGTAGAAAAGTGTAAACCACATGGACCAAATCAGTAATTAACTCTTTAATATATAACTCATCGTTGACACAAAATATTTGATAATATATTCATGATTTTATATTTACTATTTTATAATAGTCAAATTGCCAAGAAAGATAACTTAAATATCAAAATTTGACAATAAAAATAGTTAACATTCGGTTAACATTAACTATGTCGAATATTATGTCGTTTTGGGTCTATGCGACTGCCCAACCGCACACAAACAGCTACTTTATGGAAGATAGATTTGTACACAATAATGATTAAACATGCTCAACAATCATGACCTTTTTATCCTTACAATTTATTATATACTTTTGTCATCTACATATTTAATTAGGGGTATTATTATCTACGCACGTATATTTTATTGTGTATGACAGGATCTTTTTACGTACAAATTATCTATGCTATTTTACGAGGGCATATGTATGTAACAGTACCTTATAATTAATCCGTGCATTGTAAAAACAATTATTCTTGATCTAATTTCTTACATTATTCTTGATCTAATTTCTTACATTATTAGTGTGCTAATAATAGTTAAAGATTAACACTAATCAACAAGAAGCTAACATCATTAACACTAAATAATAATCTAACATTATAAAATAAAACAAATTAATATTAAAACTAATAAAAACTAATATAATCTAACATTAAACTAACTAAAATTATAATCTAACATAATCAAATAAAACAAATTAATATTAAAACTTATATATTTTAACATAATTAACTAAAATTATTAAAACAAATTAATTATAATCTAACAATAATATTAAAACTAAAAAAAACATACCTTGAATGGGCGACGGTAGTATGGAGCCGGCGACGCCATAGGGAGGCGACGGAAGCAGGAGGAGGAGAAGAAACAACCTCCAAATCAATAAAAAAAAACTAAAATTAACAACAAATTAAACAAAAATAAACTAACTAAAAGCCTTACCTTGAAGCGGCAGCGGCGGAGCGGCGGCGGTGGCGGGGGCGGAGGAACACGAACGGCGAGTGGCGAAGGAGTAGAAAGGCGAACGGCGAGAGTAGAGGAGAGAGAGAACCGAACGGTGAACGGTGAGCTCGAGGAACACGAACGGTGGTGGTCACCGGAGAAAGCTGCGGATTGGAGGGGAGAAGAAATGGCGTGAGCTAGGGCAGAAATGAAAGAAAAGGTGGAAAACAAGCCCTATATTGGTGGGAAAACATCCCTGCAATATTTTCGTGGGAAAATAAATATTTAAAGTATATTGAAAGACATCAACCCTAGCTCACGTTTGTGTCTTTTAGCAATGTTTTAACGGTGACATCTGTCGCCACAAAAACCTTTTACCGCAAAAGTGTTTATTTCTTGTAGTGGCAGTACTATATTGAAACATTAACAAATAATTTCACATACTAAGCTATAGCATAATTCTATGGATTGAAATCAACCGTTGATATATAATTCATGTTTTAATTACCGTTTTGCCCCCGTTAACAATGATCCCGTTGAGAAGATGCTTCTTTAGTTCACTCTCAGATCTATGCTTCACAGGAACTACGGCAGTCTCTAATATGTGTTTGTAGTCCTTTGGCAATTGCATCCTTTCATGAATTTCCTGATATTTAAGTGCAATCTCAAGATTTTCCAAAACATTTGCCATCGTCGGCCGTTTTTCAAGAGATTCGTGCAAACATTGAAATGCAATGTCGGAAAATTTTTCCAAAGATGTTGAATCTATTTGTGGAATCAGATCTTTAAAGATAACCCCATCCAATTTCTTCAGTTCATAGCTTTGTTTCCACCTAGGAACCAAGATCCCATGATGAGTCTGAAAGCATAGTCTTCCACACAATACTTCAAATAAGACAACTCCAAAAGAGTATACGTCTGATTCTTTCGTGAGCATCCCGATTTCTATATAAAGAGGATCTACATACCCTAGGGTACCTACAACATTCGAGAATATAATAGTGTTCGAAGCCTGAACGGGGCCAAATTCAGACAGCCCCATGTCAGAAATCTTGGCGTTCCAATTTTCATCAAGTAGGATGTTAGAACTTTTTATATCACGGTGGATAACTCTTAGATGGGACCCCCTTGGATCATGAAGGTAAGTTAGTCCCCTTGCGGCATCAATAGATATCTTGAGACGTTGCGTCCATGTGAGTTCTGGAGAACTTAGATAGCGATCAAGACTTCCACGAGATGCATACTCGTATACAAGGATCCTTTCATTATCCTCACTACAAAATCCCAAAAGGGAGATCATATTCTTATGTGTATAACGGGAAAGAGTTATGATCTCCTTCCAGAATTCAGTGTTTCCTTGCCCGTGTCTACCGTCTAGACGTTTAATAGCAACTTCACTTCGCCCCTTAGAGTGGGAGATATCTCCTCTGTACACGTATCCATATCCACCCCTTCCGATACGTCTGCTTTTATCGAAGTTTTCAGTAGATGATTTTATCTCATCGAGTTGAATTTCAAGATGTTGAAACTCCTTCATGAAGGTCTCCATTATGCATAAACAAACAATGGAGTCCTTCAATTGAAAGTACAGAATTTAATCAAGGAGATGATAATGTGCCTAAGTCAACCCTGTGTGTAGATGAGCAGAGTTGTTCTTAATTATCACAAAGTTGCATAAAAGATTGTTTGATTCAAGTTGATATAATTTAATTAATCAACTTCTGGATATACGGCTGTCAAGTCTCTTAATAGTAGTTTAAATATCATTTGTCCAACTGCATGCTAGTGTTAATCACATAGTTGCCTGGTTTAAATGTGAACCGTTTTACAAGTTTCGTACATTAATAACGATTTATTTAAACGTAATTCACGATTAAATAAATATATAAATGATAAAAATACACTTATTAATAAATTATTAATAGCGTTACAAATATTTCTTCACACCAAAAACCGTTCTCAATTAAATAATTTTCTTACAAATAATTTTCTCGCGGTTCTCGCATATATATATATATATATATATATATATATATATATATATATATATATATATATATATATATATATATATGTATGTATGTATGTATGTATGTATGTATGTATGTATGTATGTATGTATGTATACATGTGTCAGTTTTGCTAATACATCTTGTTATTTTATAGTTCTATAAATACTAACTCAATCCTAACTTCTTTTCTAAGCTTATTTGAAAATTTCTAAGGGATTATTTCATCTAATTAATTTAAATAAAACTATATCTTAATTAAATATATCTCATCTCAAACTATATATTTGTTAATAAAATATGTAGATAGATTATAAAATTTGTAATTTTTAACACAAGCCCATCTTGTTATTTTATGGTTTTATTAATACTTAATCAAGCCCAACTTCTTGATCCAGCCCATAAAACCAACTAATAGTATATCTTCTCAATCAAAACCCTATAGTCCTATACTATCTGTTTCAAAAATCAAACCCTAATTTGTTAGCCTCACTTAAGCCGCATAAGAGCATCTCCAACCCAACATTCTATAATTGACACTCTATCTCTAATTTTTATGGGTCCATTCACTCTAAATAATCTCTCAACTCCAATCCAACACTCTATTCAATACTTCAAAAATGGGACCCATGTAATTAATTGTTATATTCTATTAAATACCACTAAAATTAAAGATAACATTTCATTTAATTTATTTTACATTTCAATTCAAATATTTTACATTAGAAAAGAAAATGCATTAATTTAAAAGACATAAATTAAAAAACATAATAATTAAAACACACTAATTTTCCAAATTAGAATATTCATCCCATAAATGAAGGTGGTCATGACCAAGCCGGAGGATCCCAAAACGCACCAACAAGCTTTAGCCAATATATGGATGGTGGGAACTCGTTCTTTTGATCGTTAATGTCTAATCTATATGTTTACCGCTTAGGAAATTATGTTTGTTATATTTTATGTCTAATGTATTTTAAAATTTATGTAATTCTAAGTTTATGTATTTGTAAGTTTATGTACTTTTAAGTTTATGTACGCTTATTTTATAAATATATATTTTATCGACCTATTGTTAATTTCAATATATGCATTTCTATATCAAATATATACAAGATAAAAAATTAAATACAATTGTTAAAAATAAATACATTAATAGATAGGAGAAAGGAAATTAAATAGAAAGTTAATAAATTAAATGGGTCTCATGGATAGAGTGTTGAATTCCACACTTTAAATATAGAGTGTATTTTCCAACACTTCAAATATGAAGTGTTGGATGAAGTGTGGTTGGAATGCTCACATACTCTATTTTGAAGGGATAGAGTATGGGTTGGAGATGCTCTAAGACCTTACTGCTCCTCTCACCACCATCGACATCACAACCATTTCCACCGCACACTGTCAGCCATCTCCCACATCCATCTCAACCGGCCACCACCATCGACCTCTCGTACCTCTATCTCTCGCCTCCGCACCTTCAAACACCGGCCACCACCAAGCGCCATCGCATGGCCACCAGAGCAGTAGGTATCGCACTCAAAAGCTGCTATGTCTGTTGCTTTGCCACCATCCACAACGACTACAGAGGCTACGACCCTAGTGACGACTGTAGATCAAAGGTTACTTCACAGATCCAACCTTCTTAAATGGTATCGTGAACTTTATTTTATTGCATGTAGTATTTTGTAGCAGATCTATGTTTTAGCTCGTGTCCTATCGTATATTCTCACAGATTTGGTTTCTAGGGGTGATTTAGTTTAACAGATTTAGCATTCTTCGTCTCTGTGTGTTATGCATGTTTTAAGAGCTACTGTTTGCGTCTCACGATTGACCGCCTTTTGCTCTGATTTTACTTTAGAATCTCAGTTTATGGTTTGTAATCAGTACTAATCGAGCTTAAATCTAGGGTTGTAGGTTTGAGGACACCGATTATGGACCCCATGAAAGGCAGTCGAGCAAAGAATTAGTGGTTTTCTGGTAGATGCTTCGCCAATAATATTCAGCAGCGTGCATATTTATAACAAATTAATGGTACGCCTTTGTATTACAACATTATGAAAAGGACAACACTATGGTGAGTTTAAGTTTATGAAAAAGGCCAACATTATGGTTCGGTTATATGAATCTTTTTTATGAAAAAGGCCAACATTATGGTGATTTTAAGTTTATAAAAATGGCTAACAGTTGCAATTTCTTTTTTGTTTTGTTCTGTTTTTTGCATAATTATTAGAATATTTATGCATGAAAAAGGCCAACATTATGATGATTTTAAGTTTATAAAAAAGGCCAACGGATGATTTGCATAATTATTAGAATAATTATGCATGAAAAAGAATTTGCATTGAAATGGCAAGGTTAATAGTTTACATGAAAAAATAATGCATAGATATGTTTAAAAATTATGCAAATTGTTTTTCATGCACATATATTTGTAATTCTACATAAACAGCAGAATATACATTAGAATAATTATTAGAATAATTATGCATGAAAAACAATTTGCATTGAAATGGCAAGGTTAATAGTTTACAAGAAAAAATAATTGCACCGATA
Source organism: Pulicaria dysenterica (assembly GCA_947179395.2). Classification (NCBI taxonomy): domain Eukaryota; kingdom Viridiplantae; phylum Streptophyta; class Magnoliopsida; order Asterales; family Asteraceae; genus Pulicaria; species Pulicaria dysenterica. Next base: position 51,754,946 of record OX359293.1, read on the forward strand.
TGTAATTCTACATAAACAGCAGAATATACATTGGAATATACATAATCAGTTTAATTATGCAAATAGTTTTTCTATATTTTTATATCGTGGTTATATAAATACTACAATAATTATGCAAATTGTTTTTCATGCACAGATATTTGTAATTCTACATAAACAGCAGAATATACATTAAAATATACATAATTAGTTTAAAAAGCCATAAATATTGTAGCTGAAAGCCATAAATATTGTAGCTGTAAATATTAAATCCTTACATTGGGCACGTCACCGTAGTCCAAAGGTTTGTTGGTGTTGAATTCTCCACCCATATGTGTTACTTGTGGCACATCACCCACGAATTCACCATTCATTACTGATTTGAGTTCCCCAGCCATTTCTGATTTGCCACCACACGTTTCTTGTACCTGCATATGAGCAAAAACAGAAATTTAAATGTTGTAGAAGATAGTTCAGTTTAAATATTTGTACTCATCAATTTACTCATCTATTTAAATGCTATCAGCAGATGCTAGAAATGATACAGAAAACATTTTAGCTGTGTAAGAAGCCATAAATATTGAATCCTTACATTGGGCATGTCACCATAAACAAAAGGTATGTTGGCGTTGAATTCTTCACCCATTTGTGTTATTGTGGCACATCACCCACGAATTCACCATTCATTTCTGATTTGTGTTCCCCAGCCATTTCTGACTTGCTTTTCTTTTTTATCTCTGATTTGCTTAAACAGATTAATGAAGATGCATCATGCTTCTATTTATAGATACTACAGCGGCAGTTAGCCCACTTATCTCATTCAAAAGTGGTTAATGAAAGTGCCTAGTTCAAATTAAGCATCCTGAGTTCTGGAGGATTTTTACAGTTTAATAAAAAGTTAAATATACCCATGTTTTAACAGCAGTTGTGATTTAAGGAGATAAATTTCTATCGTGGGTTTTTTACCCATGTTTTTTTCCCAGTTAATAATCATTGTAGTATTTATATTACCAGTTAGCATTTTTAGTATGCCAGGTTAAAAGTAAGGACGTTATGGACTTTAACTGCTTGCCCACTATCCTTAGTTTTACAGTTTGTGTGACGGTTGTAAAATCTAGTAGGGAACGTGTGTTTGTTTTCAAATATGTATGTTTGTTTATGAGGGTAGTTTTTTTACGGTTAAGTCATGATCAATGGTCCATATTTCATTTGAGTTTGATCCAACGGCTATGTAAAATAGGGACTTTATACGGTCAAGATTAAAAGCTAATGTGATCTAACGGTCCAGATTAAAAAGTATGGGTTGGCGGTTGACTCACCTGGCACCATATATAGATAAAATATTGTGACCTACCCTACGTAAACCTAACCACCCCGCTCCACCCCCACCCCCAAATTAAAAAAAGAAAATTAATATTGGACATATGGACGCTGTCGCCTCGTTCCTTCGTAATCTTTTCTTTTAATATAATTAAAATTAAAACTGCATTCACAGTTTCACATGACCTCCATTCTTTTTTTATAATTAAAATTTAACTCCAAAAAATTGTTAAATCCTTAATCATGTTGTAATCAAGGAACATGGGTTTAAACGTCGTTTTATTCGAAGTTGACTTTAGAATAACATTGGATGACTTGTAATATATTTTTCTTAATGTGTAGTATATGTGTTTGACGAAACTAGCTATGGTTGATTAATTATTGGAGACTGTGAAAACTAGAATCTCAAGTTCCTATAATCTTCCATAAACCAGCTACTAAACACACCATATATTTACGGATGCTTGTGTTTTTCTTCGCTTCAAATGTTGGTAAAAGAGTAGTCGACGTAAATCGGTTGCAATGGGATGTACATGGTCTTTATCAAGGAGTCTCTCTTTCTCCATTTTTTCTAAGTCTCTCCAGTTGATTATGTTGAATGGAAAGATAGGTCTCTAAAGTTTTAGGGGAGCAGAGGGTTTAAAACGAGAAATTATTTTTCGTACGGGAATTGTCAGAATCAATCTCGGTATTTGATTAATATTAATCAATGTCTAATAATTTTTAGCGGCTTATTAAGGAATAATTAACAATGTATATTTTAGAAAAACCAAGTCTCACTTATTAATGACGGTCGACCCGGATGCAATTCACGGTAGAGTAAATAAATATTTACATTACTACAATATAATAAAGTCATGAATAATGTTAGAAACAAATCTCACAGTTCTCATACAAAAACAGTTCACGTTCAAAACTTTTTCCTAAAGTTTTAATGGTGAGATGATACATCAAACATTTCCTTACTACAATACTTGAATAAAGCCTAATTTATTGAACAAGAGAAGAAGTCAACCACTAGAAACCTAATCCACATCATAAAAACTTTCAAAGTCGAAGCTTCCATAGTTCCATTATTGGAGTTAAATATCAACAACAAAAAAAGGTACTTCTAAGGGCCATTATATGATGTTAAGATTCAATACCATTTGAACCTAACGACTATAATTAATAACTTAAATTGTTAGTTACTAAATTATGTTTAATATATTTTAGTGAAGTTTAGTTTACATATAACATTAGTTATAGTTTAGGGTAGCTTTTGTAAATACCCAAAGGGTATAATACAAGTTTGTAAGCCCTATTCTAATCAAGCTTCATACTTTCCTAAAACTGTGTTCTTCGGCTGTATTCGTCTCTCACGTACGTATCATCATATACTTCCAAGAACATTATCATTGTGTTTTGATTGCTTCGTTATTTGTTTGATACTTGATACCTACAATTGGTATCAGAGCCATAGAGTAATTCAAAGGTAAATCATTCAAACTCTTTGGCTCAACAGAAGATATATATTGTTCGACTACTTTAGGGTTGAAATTCATATCGATAGTTGGTGTTTGATTGAATTTGCTAGTTTGGTTTGTTTAGCTTGATGTTTATTTGGCTATTGCTGAATATTGTTGATATGGTTGTGGTTTGAAGATTCAAATCGATAAAAGGTACTAGAATTGTCATTCGTTTTTGTTTGCTAGGGTTCTACGTTAACACCTAGCCAACTAATCCTAGCCAACTGATTCTAGCCAACTAATCTTAGCCAACTAAACTTAGCCAACTGAACTTAGCCAACTGACTTAGCCAACTGAACTTAGCCAACTAAACGTAGCCAACTGAACCTAGCCAACTGCTTCTAGCCAACCGTACTACCTAGCCAACCTTACTTCGCTACCCAACCTTACTTCGCTTTAGCCAACCTCACCAGAGTTCGTACCTAGCCAACTGCTTACCTAGCCAACCGCTTACCTAGCCAACCATACTTAGCCAACCTTATCTAGCCAACCTTACTTAGCCAACCTCATTTACCTACATTTCTCACTCTAAGATCTAATTTCAAGTATCACTTTTGCTATAAATTCGAAATGTCAAAAGAGGTTCTAGCTCTCGGTTCGGACAACAAACCACCCGTCCTTTTCGGGGGTAATTATTCGTCTTGGCGCATTCAGTTCTTAAATTATGTCAGACAGAAAGAAACTGGTGATGACATGGTAGATTCAATCAAGAATGGACCAGCAAGAATAATGAGAACCGTTTCAGCACGTCCTAACAATGACCCTCCTCTACCAGAGATGGAAGAACCCAAACCTCCAAGCGCGTATACCGATGATGAAAGGAAACGGGTTAAAGCAAAAACCGCAACTGCAACTCTACTTCAAGGACTGTCTGATGAAATCTTCAATAGCGTGGATAGTTTGGAGACTGCGAAAGAAATATGGGATGAAGTAGAGAAACTCATGCAAGGTGCTGACAGGGGAAAAATCAAGGAAAATCAATTATTATCTGATTATGAAAAATTTAAAGCTGAAGAAGGAGAAGATCTAGAGTCTACATATCTTCATTTTGCTACATTGCTCAGCAGCTTAAAGAAACACAAATTGACCAAAGGAGTCAAAGATGTGAACATTAAGTTTCTATCAAATCTGTTACCTGAATGGTCCAAGTATGCTGATTTTATTCGACAGCACAAGGACTATGAGTTGGACATTCACACAATCTACGTTGATTTGTGTCAAAATGAAGGCAAAGTTCTCAAGAAGATGAGTGACAACAAAGTGAAAGTTGCTGCAACAGTGAAATCCACTGGAGATCCACTAGCACTGGTAGTGGAAAAGAAAAGTCGATCTTTCAAGTCAAAGAAAGAGAAGGCGCCATCTACGTCAACAGAAGAAGAAGCTAACGCAAGTGAATCAGCGATAAATCTTCAAGAACTGAAGGATAAAGTTGATGCTCTTCTGTCTCTTGCCATGAAAAATTATGGAAATAAATCATCCTTTTCCAACAATTTACGCACATCTTCAACTTTCAAGGGTAAAGATAAATCAGTCGCCATAGAAAGAGAAAAACCTAGAAAGCTCGGAAAGGCTCCTGTTGCAACCGAACAAACTTGCTACAAGTGTGGGAAAGCAGGACATTTTGCCAAAGAGTGTACTAAAACATTTAAGAAGGATTCTGGGTACTATACTTGAAAGGCTCTGTTTTGCAAAGTACAGGAAGAGCATGAGGCTTTAATGGCTGCTGAAGAAGCGTGGGAAGAAAAGACGGAGAGCGAGTCTGAGGATGAACTTGCACTAATGGCTAGTGTTGAAGATGAAGAAAAGGGTTATGCGACAACTGATGATGAGGAGCCTGGATCTGACAATGAAGCTGGTGATCGTGGTTCTCAATCTGGATCTGAGGTTGGTGTTTCTAATTCTCAATTCATTGATATTATTCATTCTTTGCAAACACAAATATCTCACTTAGAAAAGGATAAGTCTCAATGTCAAATCTTAGAAGCTAGACTATCTAATAATCTAAATGAATTAGTCCAGTGTAATCGTGAATTAGCCACAGCTAATGATTATTTGTCCCATGCTCAAGAAAAGATAAAAAGTTTAGAGGAAAGAATATAATTTTTTAATAGTTTTAATTTTGAACTTGTTGCTAAATTAGGGGATGTTGAGATTAAATGTAAAGATTATGATGCTGAGCTTGATCGCTATGTTAAATAAAGAACCCAAATGTATTCTAAAGTCAAAGAACTGGAAGATAATCTTTGTAAACGTGGTCAATCAGAACAGACTATATTTTTGAATCAAGACAAAAGACACTAAATTTTACGATGTAAAAGCAGATCTAGGTTTTGAAAATCCAAAGAATTTATCTAAAGTCTGTCGTGCTCAATTTTATGAATTTGACTTTATGGGTTGGGGTTTTATTGATTTAATGAAATTCACTAGGGCTTCAGAAGATGATGAGTTAGAAATTCCAAAATGAGCAAATAAAAATAAAATGCAACTTCCGTTTGACTACACTGAGTTAACCAAAAGTTTTGAAAAGCCTGAAACTTCTTCATCAACTGAATCTCCAACTACTTATTCTTCTGAAGAATTTAATCAAAAATCAGAAAATCTTTCTGAAAAACCCGATTACTCTGATCTTTATATTCCAAGTTCTATTTTGAAAAAGAAAGTTTCAGATCTTCAACAAGAGTTAGCAAAACAAACAACAGATTTCACTAATGAAAGAGCTATTCTACTTAATAGAATAATTTCTTTAAAAGACCAACTCACTTCCGCTGTCACTAATAAAACAGAAAATTGTTCAAACTCTTTTATAGACGAAGGTAAATCTGTTGTTGAACAAAACTTTGATGATTTCATGGAATCTGATTTTTGTGACAAAGTTTTTGATAACCAGTGTAGTACCTCTCAGCATAATCAATACGTGAAGTCTCTTAACCTGAATTTGCATGTGATGACAGATAAAAACTTAAACAAAAGACAGGTACAGAAGATGATGTGGCAGAAGAAGCAGAAGGCTAAGGAAGAATCGGAGAAATTTTTTAAAGAAAAAATGAAGTCGAAAACTTTTCCTACTTCTAGGCCCAAAGTTAATTTTGTCACAAAATCAAATGTATCTGCTGGTTTTAAAAACAATCTTTCGTCTGTCCTTTTTGAAAACAATTTTGATTGTGTGCATGGTTTATTGTCGGATGTTGAGGATTATTCTGATTTTACTGAGACTAATGGGTTGAATTCATTTGGTTTTAATTTTAATATTCATTCTCGTGCTAATGTTCGAATGTCTAAATCTTCTAACTTTATTAATTCTTGTTGGGATTCTTTAGATACACCTGATGTGAAATATCCATTTAAGGTATATTCTATTAAGCACTTGATAAGGTTATCTAAAGAGAAAATTTGTACATCTCCTCAAAGAATGAACATATTTTTGATCAATCAGAATATTCAAAAGGAGAAACTGAATTCTAACTACAAGTGGGTGCCTAAAAATGAATATGTAGTTAATTCTTCTAATCCACCTGGACCCAAACTCAAATTTGTACCAAAATCTGCATAATCTATTTTGTAGATAAGCCAAGAGACATTGTGGAACACCACAGTTACACTCTGGAGAATATGTGAAGTCAACACAACTGTGTGTTCAATATGCTAAGAAGTTCAAATCTCATGGCTTGGAGAAAGAAGGTGTTCCCTGCTGTTCATCACACACATCATTCTGTTCAGCATCAGCCCAAGCCTGAGAATCTTACTTTTGTGGTTTATCATTATTTGATATAAACTTTTGTGTTAATGATTGTTACTTGCAAGGGGAGCACAAGTCTTCAGGACCCACAAGTATGCAAATTTGTTTTTCTCAATAAAATCGTTTTAATGCATGCTTGTAGGAGGAGTAAATCAGAAAATTTTCACAAAAATATTTCTTTCCTTCTATTCTAGTTTCTTTTTTAGAAAATCCAAAAACATTGAAAATGAAAATCCAAAAACATTGAAAAATTAAAATTCCAAAAACAATAGAAATGTTCAAAATTACAAAAATATTTTGTTGTTTCGATCATCTCGTGCGTACTGTGTTTAGGCAGCTTCTTTACTCCTATGGTCTAGCCAGAGCCGGACAGACCTACCCAAGGAGCTCCATATTTTCTAGAAGTGAGAAAACGAGTGTGGTATTCATTTTGGAAAGAAAGTTTGAGGGAGAAGTTGAAAAATATTCAGAAAGCTGAGGGTAAGAGAAAGGATCAAAAGAAAAGATAGATCCTCACTAAACGATGTCAATCTGGGTAGCCACATCTACTACTGGTTTTATACTGGTATTGAAGAAGACATCATGGACCCAGTGATGCAATACACTAACCTCACCCAGCTACTCAATTATCTCTTAAAATATATTTGTTTCAACTTCACACGGAGACTTATCACATAAACTATTGACATCTCACTCGGAGATTGTTGATATTGAAAATAGGAGGACAACTACTCCGGTCCCCGACTTTTTTCATACACTTATTGAGTTTAGAGCCATTTGCAATATTATTATTTTCTAGGACACTCAGTGGAAACATTTGCCTGTTTTTGTGACAGTGCAGGAACATCTTGAGTAATATTTTATGATATTTACAGTGATAGATGAAAATCCTACCAGTGCTAACATCATGCCATCGCTGAACGTAGGTCACTCAGTTTATTTAAACTGGAGTGTTAACGGGTAATCTATGTGATCCCAGTGTTACAATAGATGCGTTATTTGTCATATCATTCTGATAAAATCATGTCAATATCAAGCTGATTGCAGTTTACAAGTGCATGATGATCATGATGGATCCTGACCATCATGAGGGGGAGAATCAAGTTACAAAAGTGTTACAAAAGAAGACAAAGTTGAGTTTGAGAAAGTTAAGGGGGAGCTAATACATCAAGTGCAGTGTTTTTTTTAAATTTTTAGCCCTTTCTTACAATTTAGGGAGATGAGATCTTTACTTCCAAGAAAGGCAAAAAAGGACCGCTGACAAAGGTTTAAAGAAAAGAAGACAACTGTTTATAAATTTGAAAGGGAACAATGTTCTGAAAAAGTTTCAAATTTTAGTCTTAAAGATCTTGAGCTACTTTCGAGGGGAAGCAAATTTTGTTAAAAGAAAATGTCAAAGATGCTGAAATAGCCAAACCAACACTCAAATATGCACAATGCGTAATCAAGAAAGATTATTCTCATGTAATGCTCAAGACTGTTCACGTGAAGACAAAAGAAATGATCATGGTTGTAAATTTTGATAAGCATGAAGTTTCTACTGCAATCTCTGATAAAAAAAACCTGATCACTGCTAACGATTCTTTGAAGATCTCGTAAAAACTCAAAACTTCAAAGAATGATCTCCTAAAGTTGAATGTAGAAAGAAAAAGAATTTCTGCATATTTTCAATAGGAAGATTGTTAAGTAGAGTAAATTCGTTATTATGCTTAATTGTAAATTGAACACAAAGGGGGAGAATGTTAGGTCCTAAATTGTGTTCAATATATTTTAGTAAAGTTTAGTTTTCATATGACATTAGTCATAGTTTAGGGTAGCTTTTGTAAATACTCAATGGGTATAATACAAGTTTGTAAGCCCTATTCTAATCAAGCTTTCATACGTTCCTAAAACTGTGTTCCTAAAACTGTGTTTTTCGGCCGTATTCGTCTCTCACATACGTATCATCATATACTTCCAAGAACATTATCATTGTGTTTTGATTGCTTCGTTATTTGTTTGATACTTGATACCACGGGTCCTACATAAATATAACTCATCGTTGACATAGGACATTTGACAATATATTCATGATTTTATATTTACTATTTTATAATAGTTAAATTGCCGAGAAAGATAACTTAAATATCTTGCCAATAAAAGTAGTTTCTAATTTCTTTTTACCGAGAAAGACCCTAAATTCAATTTGTAACAAAACTAGAAGCATAACTTTTTCTTTTCTATTAAGCCAACTTCATGACTTTTTTGACAAAGTATCTGCCAGCCTTGTTGGATAATATCAACCAAGGTACAATGCTGATCTGCAATTAAAGTTAGACTAACCATTAGTCGTAATCTTGCAAACATCGATATGAATTGTTTCTTGTACTTTATAAGATTAAAGTAATAGAAGACTTACACTTCTATTTATAAGCTTACAACTACACTTAACAAACATACTTGCCTCTTAACATTTCTGCATAGTTGTGTTTGATACTTTGATTAAGAGGTAAGCACTCCTAACATCTATGTATTAAGAGGTGAGATTTTTCAAACATATATTATATAAACAAAATATAAGTTAAGTAAGTTAAGTCAAAATAACAATCATAGGTACACAGTACACTAAGCCTCTACCTTACCTTGTTACAAGAAAACAACCGATATAGGCTTGAGTTTCGGATATGAAATATTACTACTTGACTTCCATTCATCTTAGCTTCTCAAACTACATGATACTTGACATTATGTGATTCGTTCTTCCTTGCTAGTTGCTACTTAAGACACTATTAGAATCTATCTTTACATGTGCGTAGTTTAGAGTCAGACCTGGGAGACCGGCCTATTTCTCAACTTGTACGTGTATTTTTTGTTTTTTTTGTAGTTGTTGTTCCTTACCTACCCAACTTTATCTATACCCGGTCCAATAACTTCTAAATCAACAAAAAGAACAATGAGAGAATTCTCACTTTCTATTAATGCGGGACATATTATAAACTCTAATACTTCAAATCCTTCATAATTTTCTGTTAATGTTTCAATTGTTACAAAGCTTCTGACTTGGACACTCACACACACAAAATGGAAAGATGCATAATTCCCTAAAAGATTATATTTTTCAAGGTACTTCCCTAGTCATATTATTAGCCATTTATTATTTATACTTTTGAGTATTGTAAAGTAGTTCATTTAACTAGTTCGGTAGTTTATTCATGAGATATGTATGTGTGTGTGTGCATATACAATCCTGAAGAAAGACTATAAGATTGTTTAACAAACTAGATGACCTTATTTTCTTCGATTGTGTGTATCAACCCCTCTACAATTCTACAAACATAATCCTTTTATTGCTTTATTTGATTGAACCCTTGAAATTTTGCACTTAAAACGTCCACAAACATCTTGAAATTCTCTTAGGGTTGTTGTCTCTAAAAACTGGCGCTTGAGGTTGTATATACTTGATAAGTAGACAAATACAATAATTTGTATATGTAGCTTCTTTCTTCCACATATTTGTGTGAAGATATTTCTCAATCTTAGTATTTACTCCCAACAAGACTACTCTTTCGATAGGATTTTCAAGCAATGAGCTAATAGTGGTAAATATAAAAGATGAAACTCTAACTATATTTGAATGAACATTAAAGTAGAAGCACGTTTACCATGACATTATCACCGAAAGAACCTCTAGCCTTCCAAGATAAAAACCACCCTGCATTGAAAGCACGAGAGAAATAAATCAATGAAAATATTTTTTAGGAGAAATTTGTTGTATGCTAAAAAAGACTAGATAGAACATAAGATGAAAAATGTATGTTAGTTGATATGGTAAAGTGAAAAAATTGAATACCAAAAGGCTGCACAAGTTCTTTGGATACAGAAGCCACAGGAACACCCCAAAACCACATGGTAAGTACAGCAAAAACAACAATCTGTTACACGAAGATGTAAATAACTCTTTTGAATCTCAAACTGGCAAACACGGTATCATATAGAATATTAAAGTATATCTAAATCACCTTTGATATCATTAATACTCTCTCATAAAACCCAAATGACATTTTCATCTCCATGGTTTGTGACTCTTGACCTACATAAAGTTTGTTGTAAGATTTGTTCAAATTAGAAAAGCAAAAGGTTAAGAATATCCGTCATCGTAGCCTACAGATCTTTCTTAAAACGTTTGATGGTTCATACACTTAAGGACAAAAACCTACATTTATAAGTAGAAGGGGAAATTTCAACCCATATACATACGTGAAACCGGAAAAATGGGGTCAAATCCATAAAACTTAAAATTGTTCATTCATATTTCATAGGGAAAAAATTTTAAATTGTCATTTATTGCTACCCAACCCCTAATAACAACTTTTCTGCCTATATTTCTCCGGTAGGCCATTCTTACATTACTCTAAAAAACATTGAAGATTTAGGTACATGTGAAACGGGTCAACAGTGTTAAACCTAGGTAAATTAATATATCGCAAAAAAAATATATCATTGTTTGATAATATTATAAATTAATTGTATATAAAGTATAAAAAAAAGAGAATAACAAGTGTTAGCCTTGGTCAACCTAACCTATCAATTTTGACCCGTTAACCAACCAGTCCATTTTGCCACCTTTGAACTCATCACGCAGGATGAAGAAAAAGAATCATACTTTTTGCTAGTTCTTTCTCTTTTGCTGCCGCTGTTCTCCTAAGTTTTGCAGCTTGAGCAAATGTTGAAGGCCTGGATAGAATGATGGAAAATGATCTTTTACAGTCAAAGTTGTATTAAGTATATCTGAATCTAGATTTTCTAAAGTTGACAACTACAGTTAACCATTTTCTTAACAATAATAACAACATTAATACTTTTAAACAAAATGAATTGGGTGAAATTGCTAAGATTACTGACTGTGACAAAGCAGCTGCCTCCTTTAACAGTCTCTTGATCTCAGCACGCAGCTGCAGATCCTTCTCACTCATTGATGCTTTCTGTCATAAGAAATGATTATTTTTGTTACAACCATATTGAATTCCCATACAATACCAGATCTTTGCACAAAAGGTAAAAGCCAGAAAAAACCTTTTACCTTCTTTAATATTGTTTTGACAATTGCCCATAGTCACTACTCACTATAAGCATACCGTTTATATGAATCAAAACAATATTGCCATACAACAATAAAAAGATTATATGTATATAAGATTCCAAAAGGGAACACATTTTGAACAGTGATTGTGTAGTTATCTAAATTTGATACAACTTAGGTTGTAGCCTAGTGGTAAGCACTTAGGTGCTTTGGTGTGACCAAAGGTCATGGGTTAAGTCCCGTTAAGGGCAAATTGGTGTAGATTTAGTAGCCGTTCAGAAAAAACCTAAATTTGATGATTCTTAACCAAAACTTTAATGATGACATAATTGTAGATGTAGATGCTTTTACATTTGATATGCAAGAAATATAGAAAACGCCTAAAACAATAAGATATCAATACTGGGTAGTTTAAAAAAAGAGGCAGAAATAAAACACACTAAGATCATTTACTTTAGGAAGAGTAACTATGATAACTTTAGCATTACTGCTACATACATCTTAAAGGTATTCCATTGTGCAAAGCTCAGCATCACTTAATTCAATATTTTAAATAGTTTAATCTGTATTTAGTAGATCACATAAAGTTTCATTGATTCTAATTATTTACCATTTACATAGTTGTGTTCCACTTGTATGGTGTGCGAAGAAATGAAGATGGGATCCCCAAAATCTTAAGCGAAATGGTATTAACCAGTAAATTTTTAACCTAATCATAAAGTTTACTATCAATGAGGAAAATAATTAATCTATTTCTTCTGCCCTGATTCTATTAAACTAATTTTTCAAATGCAGATGTATGAAAGCAGAATCAGGAACCTTGAGTTGTTCATACAAGAAAGGGCACCAATACTCTACAAGATTCAACAATTCCACACAGTCCCCTATATATTAACATATACCACAGCATTAAAGCGTGTTTGTATATCGTTTTATAGCTTCAAATGCAATAGTGTGATTAGTTCCCAGTGTTTGGGTAATATTTTTGTGATTATGATTTTCTGATCATCCGGCAAAAATATCCGTTTCAAAGCAAACATCCAAACACCCGCATAATTGTGCTATTTAGGTTAATATGGATCATTTTGAAGGGGAGAGGATAGAGGACAAAAGATCTTTCAACTGGATCTTTATCAAGATATTTGAAATTTAATGATAATTCGAAATCGCGAACAAAAACTCGATATTGCTAGCGATTCTATTGTGACAAATCAATGTCTAGATCCAAAACCGCGAATATCGATTAATCACATACACAAAAACACGTCAATGAAACGAGTATATGCATGGAGCTTTACCCTCTTCTTGAGTGCTAACAGCTTGTCAACGAGTTGCAATGATGTTGCGATGAAGAATATGCATATAGCTGTGAAGGATTTCCCATAATCCTCCTCCATCTGGTTTCGATCTTCGATCATTCTATTGGGTTGCTGGTTCGTCCATTTTTCATGCCTACCTTTCTTCGTATTGCTTCGTCTTCCTTGTTATTAACAATTTCAATTCGGCCCCTTCTATTTTCTTATTTTTCCAATATATATTAAAAACTGGGTTAATTGAAGCACTTCATTGTTACGAAATTTTACTTTTAATTCATTGAGGTATTGACTTTAAAAATTATAAAAAGAGTTTATCGTGACTGTTATTTTGTTTTACTTTTAATCTTGTACACATATTCAGTTAATTTTAATAGTTAGGTAAAGGTAGGGGTGTGTATGGGACGATTTTATGCTTAAACAGACATAATACAAAAACACATAACCGATCCAATCAAGATCCAATTGCATGCGCAATACAATAACAATACATAGCCGATCCAATCAGGATCAAATTACATACATGCATATCATCACAATAATCTTCTACTCATACTAGATGAGTTGAATACACAAGTACTATTTAATCATAACATACAATTATCACATGGCTCGTAATCACTACACTTATATACCACTACTAGCACTTAATCTGTTGGTCAAATGATCTCATCAGTTGAAATTTGATGAGACAAAGTTAAGTTTGTAAGATATGTTCTAAATATAACTTAAACAGAATTATGAAGCTTGATTAGACTGAGCACTTATAGTGTTTCAGATTGAGCATAAACTGAATATAAGCTGAGCTTATGTTTGATCAGCTTAGACTATATCTTAGTAAGATTATCAATGTGTTTGATAAGCTACGTGTATCACCTAAGATATAGGTTGAGTATTCAGCTTGATGCGTTTCGAGCTGAGTGACTCAGCTTATAGACTGAGTCAGCTCAACAGAGTTGCTAAGTAAGTTCTAGCTAACTCTTATGACTTCTAAGGATGAGTTAGTCATTATACGTGTTAGTACATGTTTGATTTCGGGTTTGTTCTCGAAGAACTCAGCTTGATGAGTTTCAAGCTGAGTAACTCAGTCCGACTAAAGAAGTAAGTTTAAGAGAATTTAAATATGTTTTAAATTCCTTTTATCTCTCTATATCTACGGCAAGGATAAGAAGATTCTAGAATCAAGATTGAAGATTGAAGACTCAAGATAGAAGATTCAAGATTCAAGATTCCGGGTTATCCGTTAGTTTGTTAGCAGATTAGGATTAGTTCTAGGTTTTTAGGATCCGTAGGAACATGATTATAAATACTTATCATCTTATAAGTTTAGAGGTACGACTACAACAACGATTTACAGAGCCAAACTCAATTCACCTCAACCTATTGATCGTATGTGTTACGAATCTTGATGCACGGTTTGTAAGTTCAACGTGATCAAGAAAATTCACAGATTGCCAAATTGTTCGTGTGTTTGAATCTTCACGTCTGTTGTGGAGTTGGTAAGTATTCAATCTATGAATAAATCCTGTTTAGAGAGTCGTCTTGTATCTATAATCATAAGTTGATTATAGATAGCAAAGTTTGAGAGATTGAGAGATTTGATTTACATTAGGTGTTTACATATCAAGTGTTGCTTACTTGGTTGTTCCTGTAATCATCTTCTTATTAATGAAAGCAAAACATTCGATTGTTTGTGGTTTGATGTGTGTTAACACTTTTTATTGATTTGTTCAATTTTTCGCAGAAAGTGTATTCAACCCCCCTTCTACACATTACTTGCTTGTTGATCTTCTCACCAAGGGACCAACAACTGGTATCAGAGCAGGCTGAACGATTTCATAAGTTGAAAGTTCAAGATTCTGAGAAAGTATACAATGTCGACAAGCAACAATTCAACAAACTTTCCTAAGATGTTTGCTAAGGGTTGTCCCATATTCGATGGATCTGATTATCCTATGTGGAAATTCAGAGCCATGCTTTTCCTCAAGTCCATTGACAATCGTATGTACGATGTCATCACTAAAGGACCAATCATCCCCAAGATTCCTGCTGTTGTCAGTGATACGTCTACTGACAAAACTGAAAAGGAAGTGAAGAAGCATGTTGCATCCTGGACTGAAGAAAATTGGAAACTGTATTCTCTGGATGACAAGACAAAGAGTGTTCTGGCTAATGCCCTGACTAATGAGATCTTGCATATTGTGACTGGGTGTCAATCTGCAAAAGAGATCTGGGATACTTTGAGTATTACATATGAGGGCACAGATCTGGTCAAGTAGCAGAAGAAGAATCATTTGAACAGATGGCCGCAAGGATCATTTCAACGCCTTATGGTCGCAAGTGTCATTACTTGTGATCGCAAGTACTCCAAACATGGCTTACGGCCGTATGTACCCCCCCTCCTTGCGACCGTAAGCAAGGGCGGTACAGCAGGCCTTCATCCATGTTTCTGCACAGCTTCTGTAATACGCGTCTTTGACACAAAATCGATCCAAAACTTATTTTCAACCATTCATACACTTTGTTTAACATTGTTTGGGGCTTTTAAACATATTTGACACAAAAGCTAACACTTAGAACTCATTATACACCATCAAAAATGGTGTTTCTTGTTCATGAACTCAAACTAGGTTTTGAACTTGAAGAACACTTACAACTCAAGATGAACAACAATAAATCACCACTTTTGCTACTGAAATCACTAGCTACAGCTTGCTTCTTGATTTGTTCTACAAAAACTCCAAAGGTTGCGAGAGTATATGTGTTTGTACGTGTATGTATGTGTGTGTAGTATGTGTTTTTCCAAAGTCAGGGGATAAAGGTGAGTTATGAACCGACTTAGGGGTGTTTAAATTAAATACAAGGTATTTTGTTCCCCTATTCAACTTGAAACTTGACACACACTAACCCGTTTCAACTAACAAGGATATCTACGGAATCATTACTCGAAACCGTTTAACACTTTATCACTTTTACTTATTTACGACAATATTTCACATGACCACGTTTTATCCACACTTAACACCAATTAATAGCTAGAACACTTTGACTAAAGTCAAAGTACAACTATTTAAACAATAGGTACAAACATACACAACTAGGCCCAATTTTAGGATGTTACAGTGCGGAGCGGACAACTTTTCTAATTTTCTTTGTTATCTTCCGTTTTTGCTCAAAACTTTTCATAACACGCATTTTTATGTATCTGTGAAGGCAACTATGTAAGTTAACTATGTATATGTGAAAGCAACTATATAAGTTAACCTCTTAATATGTTTAGAGGTTACCGCCTTAGACTGTCTTTTACATGCTTTGTGAGTAAAGCATAAACGTTTGTCCGTGACTGATAAGTTCAGTATTGTTTAGGGAGTTCATTGTTATATGTTCATCGGTTGAAATAGCAAAACAATGTTTAGTTTAGCAATTAGTTTGTTAGAATCAAGAGAGAGTCAAATTGTAACTAATGAGTTGAATTAAGATTTCATTACTTTCTTGTATTTAATCGTGGTTAATTAATAAAATCATTTGATTTGATTTTGATTTGTTTATTAGTAGTTGAGTTGTATATATAACCTCCATTCTACACTTATGTATCAATTTGTTGATTACCTTAGGGACCAACAAGGTTTAATAAAAATTATTAATCAAAAGAAAACTCTCTCTCCCTCTCCTCTCAACATTCAACATTACACCCCATAAGGTTTTTTGGTTTTTGTTGATCGAGTTTAATACACACAATCCTAGTTCATGATTTGTTCATCTATTGGTTAGTGTTTTCCAGATAGAAGGATCTCGTCAGTAATATCATGTGTGACTAAAACCTGAGCATTTGTTTATGTTTAAAATACGTTTTCACTGTTAATTATATTAAAAATTCAATTTTTATGAACTTAATCAAATAAAGATTATATTTTTATAAATCTCACGTAATCCATTTTATAATTCACGAAAATATAGTTAAAATCCAATACAAACTATATCAATAATAGTGATAATGGTAGATTGCGCTCTTTACGTATCTTTGTATTCTTAACTTTATCATTCTAGTTCCTACCCTTAATAGATAAATAGTTTTGTATTTCTTCATAAATGTATGAATATTGTAATTAATCTGTCTGTTTTCTAAACCTATCGGCCGCATACGAGAAACACCCTTCCTAATCGTCGACGTCTCCATCGTGATTTCTACTTACGAATGGTCGAAGGTTCCTAATCGCAGGTCTTCACTGTCTCCCCCTCAATCCCAGGTTCCTCTTGCAGCTTGGCATGAAATTTATGAAATTATTGTTATTGTTGAATCGAATTTGAGATACCCTACAAGTTATTTTCTTTTAAATCACGAGTTAATATGCCTAAATTCTAAAAAACCATCTTGTAATATGCAATAAAAAACCAATCTTGTTGTGTTTTGAAGTCAAGAAACGAGCTTTATGGACCTGTAGAAGTCATGCGTCGACTTTTCTTGATTTTTGAATCGAATGGGTGTGTTTTTATTCATTGAAATGAAGAAATTGTATGTTAGAACTCGTTCTTATTGTGTTTTACTGCTATCCCTAATATAGTGTGGTTAATGTGAATTGAATGGGTGGAAAAGCTAGCATCTTTATCAATTATAATCGAAGATGCTGCCATTATGATAGTTATTGAACTTTAGTAGTTATCTTTTACATGATGGTTTCATATCTGAGGTGCTTACTGATTCTAGTATTAGAGGGTTAGGAAGTAATTACCTTGTTAGTATGACTTCAAGCCGCAATAATCAACGTTTAATGTTTACATAAACATATTTTGCTTTTTTTGTGTATGGTTGAATTATCAATCTCACACTAGCAGGCAAAAAGCCTATATTTTTAAGAGTCAAATATGATTACTTATTTACCTCTTGTTTTGATATAAACTTAAAGTTTTACTAACATCTAACAAAACATCTCTCTGTTTTTATATGAATCTCTTTTTCTAATTGTTTCATATTCATCTACTTTTTCTTGTAATAATTAGACTCTGCCAAACACTCTAACATTTTATTATCCTAATATGTGAAATTACGACCTCAAACCGCAGAGCACATCTAATTATTATGTTCTACAATCCAAATATTAGACGTAACATAGTACTTTTAGAATTTTTTTCTTAGTTTTGTTTCTTGACACCAACACAATGCTAAATAATGGATGTATGATAATCGCTTTTCATCAATTTGTTTTCAGAAAGTTATTTTTGATGTTTCTTGACATATTAACTTGGAAACGAGGCATTTAGTCTATGTATAATATGCATACGCGGTTAACTATATATTATCTTTGTTTCTTGTTTTTCTATGATTCAGGTTGCAGTTTGGCCCTATAAGTATATTGGGGGCACCCATTGCCATCTTTTGATATATACACAGTGTGACAGGCTCCAATGAATTCAGTGAGACTGAAGTACAAGAATAAAAGATGGGACCTCATGTTTCAACCATACAAGTATTTAGTTGGTTTAAATTGCCCTGAGAGAACTTGTTATCGGTCGTTAACTGGTTGCATAGTTGACACAAATAGTTATACTAGGAATAGTGTTTTTGGAAGATATTTATCACGTTCTTCAAAGTTTTCTGGCTCTAATTCCACAAGATTAATCACAGGATTGTATGCAAATACTAGTGGTTCTTTTCGATTTTATAGCTCCGAGGGTGATGGAAGAAATACCAGTGATGATAAACATGCGCCCTTAAGAGATGTGTCCAAAACTGATAAGGGTAGTATTGGTAAAAAAAATATAAAGGAGGAAGTGAATCACCATGACTCACATGCTCGACTTGGAGAGCAAGATCAAAAGGAATGGCTTATAAATGAGAAATTGGCTATTGAAAGTAAAAGGAAAGAATCACCCTTTTTAACCAAACGGCAAAGATTCAAGAATGAGTTTTTAAGGAGGATTTTTCCATGGGAGAAACAAACAGTTACATGGGACACATTTCCTTACTATATACAGTAAGCACTAAGTCTTCGTGTTATAATCATGCATTTGTTGTGAAATTATTTGCCCGTTTGATGCTAATTTATTCTATTACAGTGAAAATTCCAAGAATCTTTTAGTGGAATGTGTTGCTTCTCATTTGAAGCACAAGAAGTTTACTAGTACATATGGTTCACGCTTAGATTCTTCAAGTGGCAGAATATTACTTCAGAGTGTACCAGGTATAGACCATTAGTCGATTTGGTTGTTATTTTTTTATTATTATTTTTCTTTTATCTTAAAGTGTCAACCGGAAAGTTTATAATCATGGCTGAAAATGAAACAGGTCAAATGGGTTGAAATTCAGCTAAAGTGTATTCTGTTGCTTACAACCTCCTAAACTGCTCTATTAAAATAGTTTGGATTATTTTGGATGATTTTAATACTATAGTATATAATTTGTAATCATATCTAATATACTGTTTATATAATTATAAATAATGAACAAAAAGCGCCCGCCTGTAAACTTTTTTGACCCATATTAGAAGCCACCTTTTTAGACCCGAATTTGTTACCTAACCTGCGTGACTCGTGACAACTAGTCTATTTTGCCACCTGTATAGTCATTCTTGCAGTAATTTTGTATGTGAATGATCATTGATTTTGATGATTCAGGCACTGAGCTTTATCGAGAGAGATTTGTTAGAGCACTCGCACGAGATTTACAAGTTCCTTTATTGATTCTTGACAGTAGTGTTCTAGCTCCGTATGTAAGTTAATCTTGAGGCAGTTTTTAGCTGTTCCAGAAATTAGTCAGTCATTTTCTATCCTCATGTTTTTTCAAAACTCTTTTCTTTTAATATTTACAGGATTTTGGTGAAGACAACTCAGAAAACGAATCCGATGAAGAACATGGAGAATCAGGTGAAGATGTTACTTCTGAATCAGAAATCGAGGATGAGGCAAGCAATGAGGAAGAGTGGACTAGCAGTGGTGACTCAAGATCAGATGATGAAGATGTTGAGGCTCGGGCAGCTGAAGCCCTGAAAAAGCTTGTTCCTGGGAACCTTGAAGATTTTGCAAAGGTATTCTATTTTGCCATTTTTATTTATTATTAATTTGATGTTATGGAGTTTGTTATACTACATTTAGATGTATATATTTTCATGCAATCAATATTAATAATTTGGCACATCCATTTATAACAGAACATTGCTGTTGTTGGGGAGATTTCCTCTGAATCTTCAAAGCCAGAGGAGACCGAGTCTTCTGAGGAAGCAAAGGTGCCATTAAAGAAAGGTATAATTTTGTTTCAAGTCCATATAGCACAAATATTTTATCCAATTATTTATTTTAAATACATTTCTTGCTTATGATCTCTGATATCAATCCATCCATCCAAATATTATTTTTTGAATTTATTTTTGATTAGTAATGACAAGAAAGCTTCCTTTTTTTGTGTGGTAACAATTAATAATTACTTATATACTTCGACCAGGGGATCGTGTCAAGTATGTTGGGCCTTCTGTTCGTGTGGAAGAAGATAACAGGTTATAATCCTCCTCTGTTATCTCTCCTTAGTAGTTTGCAACTTTGCATGACTAATTGATTGCTATGACTAATTTATTTGCTGTCACTTGTGTAAGTTTTTTAGAAATATGGTTATTTAGTTCATTTGTTCTCTAGTTGAATGTGAACTTTTAGCTCTTACCCCTCTTTAGGTAACTCTTTTGGTTCGACCAATTTGGCCCATTTAAGAATGGCTTTAGACTTGCATGATTATAAAATATAGGACAAATTGCCGAGAAAGGTAACCTAAATAAATTTGCCAATAAAGGTAACGCACAATTTTTTTGGCCAAGAAAGGATCATAACTTTTGTTTTCTTACAAATAAGGAATCTTGACCAAATAACCTTGATTTTTAGCATGTCATGATACTCTTTTTAATAACAAATTGAAATTTATAATCTCTTATGCAAATTTGAAATTTACAATCCTTTTTTATAACAAATAAAATTTATAATCCTTTCTCGGCACATAAAATTACATGTTATTTTTATTGGCAAATTTTGGTATATATGTTACCTTTCTCGGTCATTTGTCCTTAAATATACAATGCATCACAGGATTCTATTGGGGTCGATAGCAACATCTGATGGTACAACAAATGCATACACTCTTATCTCCCGCAGGTGGGTCGGTAAGTCGGCACTGATATATAAAAAAAACAGCTATCATTGCCATATTTTCTCATATTCAATTCACAAACAAATTTGTTTCCTTTTAGATATCGTCTTACATAAAAACACGTGAATTTAGGATCAATTACTTTAGTTGGCCCTCATTTCGGTGTTCTTGCCTGTTCTTGATTTCTGTGATCCTTTATTTCAGTATTGCTTCTGTTTGTTATTATTAAATCAAAATTTTGTAATCGTACTTATAAAATAACTTTAAATTATTCATCTTTTTTTCTTCAGACCCTTGGCCACCGGTCAACGTGGGGAAATTTTCGAAATTAATGGGGAGAGAGTTGCAGTTATCCTAGATAGTGCAGAAGATAAGGCAGAGGACGTTAAAGATAATGAGAAAGTGGAGGAATCTGCAAAACCATCAATATACTGGATTCATGGTAAAACTTAAATCGATTTTCTGACCATGTTTTTGATAATCATTTTGGTACTTATTTGAGCAGAAAATGACTATTATTGTTCATATTCTTGCATTTTATCTGCAGTTAAGCATGTTGAGCGTGATTTTGATACTGAAGCTGAAGACTCTTATATTGCAATGGAGGCATTATCCGAGGTTAAATATGCACTTATATAGTTGTTATGTTTAAATATTATAAGAAGTAAATATTAAAAGCACTGATTATATTTCTTACTTTTTTCTAATAACGGTTGCAGGTGTTGCGTTCGGTGCAGCCTCTTATTGTGTATTTCCCAGACTCGTCTTTGTGGTTGTCACGGGCTGTTTCCAAGTCAAACCGCAAAGAATTTGTGAATAGACTTCAAGAAATGTTTGACCAGATATCAGGGCCAGTTGTTTTGATATGTGGGCAAAACAAAGTTGCTACTGGATCAAAAGAGAAAGAAAAATTTGTAAGTTCAATTCTGCATTGTTTTATGTGTTTTCGTTTTTTCCATTTTTCTGTTGTTAAGTCCTTATGTGATGTATGATTCTTGATTCTTGTATTTCTTTCCTTCATATTGAATAGCTCTGGTTTTGTTTTGATTTCTGTTTTCTCAGCAGACTATGATCCTTCCAAATCTGGGTCGCCTTGCGAAGTTGGTAATTCTCAGACTATTATCTTATTTTCTTCTTTAATTCTCTCATGACTATTCTAATGCCTAAGTTGTTGCTACTAAACATCATTACACTTTCTAATGACTAAATATTCATTTAAGTACTTTTTATTTTTCTTTAGCCTCTTTCTTTGAAGCGACTTACCGAGGGACTAAAGCCCACAAGAAGGCCAGAGGACAATGATATATACAAGTTATTTACTAACGTTATGTGTCTACATCCTCCAAAGGTACTTATATATTAAACTAATGTTATAAAGCATAATTGATTTGCAGTTAGTTTTTAATAATGACTACTTGTCTTTTTTTTCTAACAGGAGGATGATCCCCTTAGAGTATTTAATAAACAAATTGATGAAGACAGACGCATTGTTATATCAAGAAGTAATATAAATGAATTGCATAAGGTATAGAAATTAAAGTATGCTTTAGATGCATCACTTGCTTTTGTTACCGATGTCTTCTGTTGTATGTAAACTATGTATATGTTTCAGGTTCTTGAAGAAAATGAACTATCTTGTGTGGACCTCTTGCATGTAAATACCGATGGAGTGATACTGACAAGAAAGAGTAAGATCATTATTTATATATTTATCAAATATCAGTGTAATAAAACATCAATATATAGATACTAATAATCATAAATCATAATATGTTTTGATTTTGCAGAAGCTGAGAACGTTGTTGGGTGGGCTAAAAACCATTACTTATCCACTTGTGAACTTCCTTCCATCAAGTCAGACAGATTGAATTTGCCCCGTGAAAGGTATTGATATCTTGATCAACCAATTGTGAGCTTTTAAAGACGACTCATTTCATTTAGTTTCACACTTTCGTTTTGTGGGTCCGATTCCATGATGTGGGACCCGTATACCATTAATTTTAAAATGTCAAGGGATAAAAATAATGGCTTGAACTTTTGTTGGCATACATCTAAGCTAACCCATTGAACATGTAGCCTTGAAGTCGCAATTTTGAGGCTAACAGAGCAGGAATCCATCTCCAAGAAGCCTGCACAAAACCTAAAGGTTTGTTTTTATTTGTTAGATGTGGTAATTTTTTGACCATTTAATTATGATTTATGAATATCTTAATTTGGGTTATTTTGTAATCTCTAATGGGTCAAACTTGTAACATGGATGACTTGTGGCAGAACCTTGCTAAGGATGAATATGAGAGCAACTTTATTTCAGCAGTCGTTCCTCCTGGTGAAATTGGTATCAAATTTGATGACATTGGTGCTCTTGAGGATGTGAAGACAGCATTACATGAATTGGCCATTCTTCCAATGAAAAGACCCGAGCTTTTCTCTCGTGGAAATCTATTGCGGGTAACCTTTTTTTTTAATTTTAATTTGATCATTCTACTATATTTCTTTAACTAACGCAAACGTTTTTCAGCCTTGCAAAGGAATATTGCTTTTTGGACCTCCCGGAACTGGGAAAACACTTCTTGCAAAGGCACTTGCAACTGAAGCAGGAGCCAACTTTATCAGCATAACGGGTTCCACACTTACATCTAAGGTATTTTAGACATTATGAAATCTCTAGTAGTTGATATACCATTTAGTATTTACAAACAAACGGGTCGATTTGGATTTCTCTTACGGGTCAATTTGGATTTTTCTTACGGGTGAATTTGGTAAGCTTAAATTTTTTTAACTAAAATAAAAACTGTTGAATGTGTTAAAAGTTACCCAAAATATATTCACAATGTATAAAATCTCCTAAATCGTCTTATTTTAGCAGATATATTGTCATCGTAAGTATATAGCTGCATAATTATATTTAAAACATTATTTAGTTATAGACCTCTTGAAACACAAATCAGTCTGACCTGCCCATGTTACCATCACTAGTATTTTTCTTTTTAGTGAGCAGAAGTATATATCTGCCAATATTAATTTCTTGATTTAATTGTTTGTCTATGCAGTGGTTTGGTGATGCTGAGAAACTTACAAAGGCCCTCTTCTCGTTTGCCAGCAAGTTGGCGCCTGTAATCGTGTTTGTTGATGAGGTAAGAGTTACTTTGAAGGTTGAAACATTAAGAATGAATGGTTTCTATACTTTTAGCTTTTAATCTTTATAGCTTTTTGTTTTTCTTGATTTAGTAAGATGCTGTTTCTTTTGGTGAACATTAAACAGGTTGATAGTTTGCTTGGTGCTCGTGGTGGGGGCTTTGAGCACGAGGCTACAAGAAGAATGAGGAATGAGTTTATGGCAGCATGGGATGGATTGAGATCAAAAGATAGTCAGAGGATTCTCATTCTTGGTGCCACTAATCGACCGTTTGATCTTGATGATGCTGTGATCCGTCGATTACCACGAAGGTAAACATAATATTAAAGAAATCAAATTGCACATAAGAAGAACACAGTTTCAGTCAACAATTTCTGTTAAAAGGATCATACTTTTAAAGCCCATGTTTGATGGCATATGTTAAGTTTATAATATAGATGTCTAAATGTTGACTTATGGATGTTGGTTTTAGGATTTATGTGGACTTGCCAGATGCTGATAATAGACTAAAGATCCTGAAAATATTTCTTGATCAAGAGAACATAGAACCTGGATTTGATATAAGAAATCTTGCAAATGCAACAGAAGGATACTCGGGTAGTGATTTAAAGGTAATATAATCAACATTTTTATAAAAAATTCTTGTGTCAAATATTGCTATACGTTATTTTTATAAACTTGTCTCTGTTCCAGTTATTGATTATATTTCTTTCTGCAGAATCTTTGTATTGCTGCAGCATATAGACCTGTTCAAGAACTTTTAGATGAAGAAAAGAAAGTAAGCTTCCTTCAGCCCCTTAATTTATATTATATTTCTTTTCACGTTTTTTAAATCATAATTCGTGTGTTATTGTTATATTGACTGTTTGTAATATATATAACCAATGTTTTTTTGCAGGGACAGAAATCTGAGACGACTCCAGTACTAAGACCACTTAATTTGGATGATTTCATTCAATCCAAAGCCAAGGTTGAATTCCACTTACAAAATGAACGGCTGAGATTAAGTCTCCCATTCTCATTTAATTTATCATTCTCATTTGAACCTTCCCATATACATATTACTGATCTTATCAATGGTGAATCTATAGGTGGGGCCGTCTGTTGCTTATGATGCTGCAAGCATGAACGAACTCAGAAAATGGAACGAGCAATATGGAGAAGGCGGAAGCAGGAGAAAATCACCATTTGGCTTTTGATGCTGCCAACAATTTCGGGTTTAGGGCATTTCTAAAGATTAAAGTAGGTAAGTGGGCTTAGCAGCCAGAATCGAGTTTTTGTACTTGTAATCCAGGGGCATTGAGTTCATGTATTCTAGTGAAAGTAAGTGCAATAGAAATGATAGATAGTAGCAGCTTATACCAATGTTCTTTTCACAATTTTCCATTCATTTCATAAGATTTTAGCTTTATTTAACTCTAATATAATCTTGTTTCGAATATAAACGTAATATATATGATCAATCAAACACTATATTTAGGGTACGGATCCGGATAGAATCGTTTTTACGTGTAGAACCATTTTTAGTCAATCATTTTAAAAAGTAAAATCTAGAATTACTATCTTATGAAAAGAAAATTTATCTAAAGAAATTTTGAAATGCAAGTATCTAGATAATGTTAGTATTTTTTTTATTATTTATACCGATAAACTATGTTTTCCATACTCTTCAATGTAAAACCAGTTGACATATTTTGGATAGAAAATGATGTGTGTATGTAGAAGTATTTTGATATTTGCTTTCATATTTACAAATGATAAAATGAGTAAATGAGGAATTAATTAAAATATCCCTTATTTAAAATGTCATAAGTGTGAAAACACATAAGATAGGTAACGCTATAAGTATATATCTTTTTTCTAAATTTATGTATCAAAATGAATGTTATGCATACATTTTGGTAGAACTTATATACTATCACCAAAAGGAAGAAAATGCATCAAAAATCATACACCTAAACATACTTTAACACCAAAAGCATTCACCCAAAATGCATCTTTAGGACAAAACTTCTATACATTCTCAAAACTAGATTCGAAGAGAGAATAACCTCATCTGAATGCAATAATAGCTCATTAAGCATTTCAAACAATGAATTCAAGATGCAAGAACTTGCTTCAATGCATTTTTAAAGCCTTAAAGTTGTGGGTACTCTGAAGTGCTTCGATCAAGGTCTTCATCGCCGCTGGAGACCCTAAAGTGCTTCAATCAAAGGTCTAAAGGGCTATAAACGAACCGAACGAACACGAACGGGGCTTGTTCATGTTCGTTCGTTTAAATTTAGCCGAACAAATAAACGAACACGAACGATAAACGAACGAACATGTATGTTCGATTGTTTAAAAGATTGGTTAGTTAATGTACATTTTTGTTCGTTCATTTTAAATGATATACAAACGTAAACGAAAGAACACACGCTATAATACAAATCCAACGTTATTAAACACAAATAAACACTATATCTAAACATTCACATATAACCTAAATATATATATTTATATAAAATATAAATGAACATAAACGAACGGATAAACGAACGTTCACGAACATAAAAGAACGAACGAGAGCTCTGTTCGTGTTCGTTCATTTAATTAAATGAACGGAAAGATCTTGTTCATGTTCGTTCGTTTAATAAACAAACGAACATAAACGAATTTCCCGCTGAACAATTTCACGAACGGTTCATGAATGTTCGGTTCGTTTACAGCCCTTAGGTCTTAATCGCCGTCATCACACAGATATTCATTTTCAAATGAAAACAAGACTTGCTTCGGGGAATTTTCAAAACCTCAAATGTAACATCCCAAATCAGGGTCTAGTAGTTTTATGTCAATTATCTATGTGAAGTTCTATTTAAGAGAATTATACAAAAATAATATGGTGATTTGATTATGTATAATTTTTGTTGATTATTAGATCTAATCTTGAGATGTTACTAGTGTTGAAACATATAGTGATCTTCACAAAAATTGTTTTAAATAGCGGAAATAACATAATCACTTGTAACCCACCAACAGCAAGACTTGCACACAAATTTTAGAAAAAGAGTAAAGTCAAGATGATATCTCGAGTGATTCAAGCTCTAGAAGAGTAGGTTGAAGCTCTATCCTTCCTTTGACATAGCAAGAACTTGATGCAACCCTTTCCCTTTGTGCTAGCCAAATCACCTTCAAGAACACTCTAGGTCGCTCCTCACTTTAAGGTATGATTTAGGTGTTGACCAGTGATCAAATTAGAATTCAAATCGGACTTATCTAGAGTTGGACACTACCGTGTGAAACCGACATGCCTGTGTCACTTCAAGGTGACATGGCGTGCGTCAAGTCGACATGACTATGTCCTAGCCTTTTGAGCAAATCATTTGTGTGGCTTGCGAGTGGATTGCGAATATACTGTCATGACTCGAAGGACCTTGCATTATCAGTAGTATTACTAGTTCACCAATATCAGTGGACATTTCCCAACAATTTTCCACTTACACATGCCATGGTATAACTTAATAACACTAACAATGAGTGCTATCTAACAATACATCGTCACCCCCAAGTTAGTATAGAGTATCTCTTGTTCATATGATAACTGAGCTCACATCATTGTGAATGATCAGTCTTTATTGGTAAATGATTTTTAGTTTCTCATACCCTTTTGAACACGAGACATGGAATTAGTGCATGGTCATGCCCAGGTGATTTTGTCTTTGTCCTTTCACCAAGTCGGTTAACGTCGGATAGTCAAGAAATATAATTTCTGAATATTTGAGTTGACTTTATTCATGCTCATACTCTAAATTGAAACATCGTGTTGCAAAATGTAAAACCTATACCCGTTTCATGAAAGGTGAATTCATGGAGGTTAAATTAAAATACGTTTTAATCTATTACGACTTACATATAAGAGTTCTTATGACCTGATATAATCAGGAGTCTCCTTAGGTTCGTGTCGTAATTATTTAGAACCAGAACCATGCATAAGTCGATCTAAAAAACAAAAAAACAAATACGATAATTTATATATTTAAATTATACGATAATTCAACTTTTTAAAAATAGTAACGAAATGGAAATACGTACTAAAACTAAGGCCTTGGGCTGGATTGACGCCACCAAATATGTACTTATAGTTACCCTCGATCCAACGATTCTTCTACTTCTATGCTATCATAGGAAGAAAACCACAACACACACATACACACCCGCTGATACACAAATGGCATCATTGAAGGAGATCCTGAAGAGGCGGCCGGTGGCGGCAACAGTGCGGCTAACCATCCCCGCTGGCGGAGCAAAGCCAGGACCGCCAGTCGGTCCAGCAATAGGCCAATACAAGTTAAACATAATGGCATTCTGCAAAGAATTCAATGCAAGAACACAAAAGTACAAGGCTGACTCTCCAATCGCCGCGACTGTCAAGATTTTTAAAGATCACACGTTCGAGCTTATTATCCGATCGCCTTCGGTTACATGGTATTTGAAACGGGCTGCAGGGATCGAGTCGGGAAGCCGAATGCCGGGCCATATTGAGGCATCAAAGCTAACCCTAAAACATATATATGAAATCGCGAAAGTGAAGCAGTCGGATCCTTATTGCCAGTATATGTCTCTTGAGGCCATTTCAAGATCCATTATTGGTACGGCTAATTCTATGGGAATTAAGGTTGTTAAGGAGTTGGATTAGTTATTTATATAACGGAGCTGATTTATACGTAACATAATCTGTTCACAGACAACACGTATAATTAGTTAACAGCACATGGTACGTATAAGCTGATAATGCATAAAACTGTCGTCTATGAACTGTTTTGGTATGTACGGATCATGACCTATAATTTTTTATTTTTGAATAAATGTGTTTGCAAGATAGAAATGTTTCTTGATTTCTTATCGATATAGATCTGCATTGGAGATCTTTGTGTCCGCCAAGATCTTGTGACGAATATTTTTAGCGGGTTTGTGACGAATAAATTTTGTGTTGTATTTATGCTAACTAGTTAAGGTTTTTCGACTTGCGACGAATTTGTGTAGGTTATAGATTCTGAGTAAATCATCTCGTCCCCGGCAATTTCGTTGCAAATATGCCTGATTCAGAATCAAAGCTATAACAATGTTATTGATATCGAAATGTATATTTGATACTAAATAAATAAACAGTAAAACATAGTCAAGGAATTAGTATGAAAGATAGCATGTATTGTATGCGCAGGTAGGTGTAGGGATGATAATGGGAGGCATATTAGTTTTTCCAGTAGTTCTATGTTTTATTACAAACCCATGTCTTATATCCGGTCTCATTCCGTCAGATATTCCATTACCAAATAACTGTTAGAATTACAGGTATACTCGCGAGTATCGGATATCCCATTTAAATTTTTAGTCAATACAAAATTTTCTTAATAAAATACTGTTTCCTAAATATTCATGTGAATCATGTCAAACAATGAGGTGGATTTTTTAAAATCTCATTTTTTAGTGACATCAGATTCAACAAGTTCGACATTTAATATATGTAATACAATCACCAAACAAATTTAAATTATTCAAGTTTCATGATAATCTAATTTAAATAATTACATGTAATGAAACGACGTTCTTTACTGAAATATCAAAAAGAAGTGCTGAGTTGCTGACTATTAATCTTCTAATTCAAAATTTTTTATATATTAATAAAATTTTAATAGATATTACAATAATAATAAAATTATAAATATATGAATGATTCGTTATTCGGTAATTGGGATCGGGTAATTGGACATGTATTTTTGAAAGAAATCCCATAGTGTGTCCTATAACCATTTAGCATAGTAGATGTTTGCACATGCGATATAGTATATGTCAGACAATAAATTCACTAAACATTTCTAAGAAAGTTTTTTATTAGATTACATTTGGAATCTCTTGAATATATTTCTAAACTTTCGTTGTGGTTTGCTTACTATGGTTTTTGGTTGTAGCCTAGTGATTTAGTGAATGATGTTAGTTATTCTGTAATGAATTGGTTTCAAATTTGGGGTGTTACAAAAACATTTCACGGGAGTAAACTTGATGGATCGAAAACTTTACAACATTAAGAGTTACAATGGAGATATTGTAACGTCCCAACTTTTATAATAATATTTGAAAGTTAAAATAGAGGAAGCATTAAAAGAAATTTTGGAGGATTTGAAATCCAACATAACATTATCTATCTATATCCAATATAACTTAGAATGTACTCAATGCTATGTGTCATTATTGATTGAATCCCAAATCTTGAATCAAGCTCAATTAAACATCCTAACTATCCTACAACTATCTGATGTGTCATCCAATTAGAAAAATTAGGTTATGGACATAAATTGAGAAAACACGCGGATCTACGGAGGATTCGGGTATCCTCATAACCCGCTTCAGGCGACGTATCATTCTCCAAGACTTCCTACGCACCGCCGACGTTTGATACCTTCCTCATAGTCGACTGATTTCTTCCTCATCGTCGATTAATTTCTTCCTCATTTGAAGGTTGAAGGTATGTTTTGTTTACTTTTTCTGTTTCATATTGGAGATTATCTTCTTTGATTTCAACGATTCAAATGTTTCTTTAGTTTTTTATATCAATTATTCAAATGTTTCTTTAGTTTTTAATTTCAATGATTCAAATGTTCATCTTGTAATAGTTTAGGGTTTTTTTGAAATATTTATGTGCTTCATAATTTCGATTTAGATGGTTGGGTAAATGTACAAAGGAGGAGGAAGACTTCGATTTGGGTTTTATTTGAAACAGTCGTTGTTCTTGATCTGGGTTTTATTTGTTGGTTTTCAATTTGTGGTTATGATTGTGCTTGATGTAGGGATTTTGATGATGAAGATGCACCTTGATTCATTTGCAGAGCAAAAGAAGCGAAAACTTTCTGAAATAAAAGTTGGACCGGATGAAGCTGAATCTCTGGTAATGGTAATTAGTAGCGAGTTTGGATGATCGATTGAAGTTCAGTTATTACTTTCTCTGCCTCGGATAAATTTCACTCTCGCTTCTGCTAATTCGAATTCGAATTTAGAATCGAAACAGATGTTTGCAATTTCATATGATAACTTAGTCGTACTAATATCTATCAAATTCTAATTAAATCAGCTTAATACCATGGTCAATTTACGGACAAATGGATTTGTGAAGCTATTTCTACCATTGTTGATATGATTATTTGATTACTATGTGAATATTGAACAAAGTGTTAAAGTACATTGAATGGAACTTTAGAGAGATTGTTGGTTGTTGGTTATAAAATGTAGATTTAGAATTTCATATAATAGTACCATGTTTGACGAGCCAATTCGAAATGCAGCACATTGTTCTATCTTCTTTGACATGTGTGGGTGAGATTTTGCATGATTAGTGGAAGGTTTTAATCATGTCATAAAGTTGAATTTGCAGTGTGTTTATCTTCGTTGTTAATGTTTGGAAACATTACATGACTGTAAAATTTGGCAGTATCTTGAATATGATAATGAATGGAATTACAAGTACATGCAAAATTTGACATTGGATATTACTGACTCCAATGATTTAATACATTTTCTTGTGGGATTATGTTGTGCATATTTCCATTAATTATTTCGTTTTTATGACAGATGAAATTCCTACACGTGTGGGCTTTCTTGGTCTTGGAATTATGGGTTCCCCAATGGCACAAAATTTGATAAAAGCCGGGTAGGGCTAAAAAATTTCAAAGTACTGTTTTTGTTATGTTAATTGTTTACATACCGGAGCTGTTAGATTATGTGCAGAGATAGATAACATGTATCATCGTGTCCAATACTATGTGACACTAAAGGATCATACTGCTACACACCCAATTAGAACCTTTTGGATATTACCTGTTTGTGTATCACAATAATTAATAATTTAATTAATTATTGAGATAGAGAAAAATAATAAAAGTTATTTATTATTTAAAAGGAGAAGTTAATATTTAGTTTAAATATTAACGGGATCAATTAATTAATAGTTATTAATTAATTAGAAAGGTCGAGGGTATTTTCTGTAATTGATTAATAGTTTAATTAAAGCTGGACTTTAATTAAACGGGCTTGGTCTAATAAGGGTTATTATATAAACCTTATTATTAGCCTCATTAGTCATAAGTTAATCACAAAAGAAAAGATTGCCCTAATAATCTCTCCCTCTCTCTTTCTTCTCGGCGGCTCTTTCTCTCCTCTCTTGGAGATCGATGGCGGCGCAAGGAAACCGAACCACCGAGGACGGTGGTTGGCGGCGGCAGTACACACACACACATCACGGGTCACGGTTTGATCCGAGGTTTAATCCTTAGGCGGTCTAGCAGCCAGTTCAAGGTGGTGCAGTAGCGGTGGATAACATGCAGCTGTCTAGAGGTTTGAAAGAAAAGTTTTTGGGATTGCTCAAGGTATAACTTTTAATCCTCTTCTTATTCTAAGTTTCTGTACGAATTAGATGAGATCACTGGAGGGGGTTTTATTCCGCTGTGCATGTTATAATATGTTTTTTTATACCCCACAAAACCCTTCAGTGGTATCAGAGCCACTTCTAACTTCGTAGGAGACTAGGTAGGTTTCTTTTGTTATGATGAAAAAGGTTTATCTTTTATCAAAAAAAAGTTTTTTTATTATCCAGAATAATAAAAATCAAGTTTTGATTTTTATTGGATAAACTTTTGATAAAAGATTATTAGATTTAAATTTTAAATTAAATCTGTTTTTTTTTATTGTTGTTATTTGCGATGACCGAGATCTTCGACCGTGACTTCGCCGGCGGCGGCCTCAGTTGGGGCGGCGGTCCACGGCGGAAGATGGCAGCGGTCCACGCGATCGGCGGCAGTCTTCGATGGTCCGCGTCGCGGTTAGCAGCCCAGTTAGCAGCGCTAACTGTGCGGTGGGCTTCGGCCCAGAGACCACGGCCCAGGAAGCCAACGGCCTAGTTAGGGCTTAGCGGCAGGGTTAGCGGCGCTAAAGGCTTAGCCCAGTTTTTTGTTTCCCGGTCCGTTTCCAATCAAAGACCCAATTTAAATATTTGGCCCAGCTCGTGGTTCAGATATTTGTGGTCAATATTAAATTAAAATACAGTTGTTATTTTGATTTAAAGTTTAAATATTATCTTGAGTTTTTTGATTAATTATCAAAGTATAAAACTTGAGATACATATTTATTGCAAATAACAGAAAAACAATATAGGGGTTTAACAGGTTGTTAAAATCAGTAATTTTTCATCAAGATGAATATTTAGAAATCAGTTGTTTTTACTTTCATGTATTAGTTTTAGTACATGTTTGGGATGTCATAGTCGAGCCCTAGACCATGTGGATTGTTTATTTCTTGCACTTGTGGTTGTTTTGGATTTATTATTCTATGGTGTGGGGAGGCCTGCGTGCCACTTACAACCCCTATTCTATTTTGTAAAAGTTTTAGATTAGCGGGCCTGCGTGCCTTTGTATATCTTGTACTTTTATATTTCTAGTTTTTAGAAAATAGAATAGAATAGATTTTTAGTATATATATATATATATATATATATATATATCTGGACCAAGGAGCAAGGAGCAAGGAGCAAAGAGAAGGATTGGATGTTGGAGCCAGTGGGAGCTTCAGAATGCCATGCCATGTGTGTTGTGTTTTTCCACTTAGGTTTTGACCGTCGGGTTTTTCGTGTGGCTCACGAAATCGACAATAGTTAAGGGCAAGGCTAAGGCATAGTTGTTTGTGGTTGTTTTATTTCTTTACATATTTTATATATGCATGGTTGTGATTCTCACGATGAAATAAAACAAGGGTTTTAATAATAGTTAATTATTAAACAGATGTTTTTTAAAGAAAACTGGCATTAAAGTTTTTCTCATCAAAAACTTGGAAATCCTTTTTAGAAAAATCTTAGATCAGTGTGCTACCCACCTAATGGTACACCTTTCCTTTTAAACGGTACTCGGGTGTCGGAAGTGACCAAACCTTGGGCATTCGGGTTCAAACCATTGCGGGGGAGGGTGTGAAAAACTCTGCGATAATCGGGAGTCCCGGCCAGAGTTCACACTGTCTTAGGTGGTGCGATATATTTTGGTGATAATCGGGAGTCCCGGCCCAAAATGCACTAGAGGGACTAAACATGCACGATTCTTGTAACCGATGTCCCGCGGATCTAGGAGTCGTGTCCAGTTAGGATACGATTGGTATAGTTTTTACCTACCAGAAATAGCATTGTCCCGGTGAGAAGTGCCCAAACCTTGCATCGGGAAATGTGAAATATGGATCCTAGTCTAAAAATTTATTGTTTAAAAGGTAATAATTATTAGAAGATGTAATCAATACTGAATCGGTTTTATCTTTTTGTTGTTCTGTAGATGTCTTATATATCTGTTATTCCGTTTTATTCACCAAGAGAGTCTCTAAGTCTCATCACTGGCAAGTGGAAGCTTTCAGGT
The DNA here is from genome assembly GCA_947179395.2 of Pulicaria dysenterica. Taxonomy (NCBI): domain Eukaryota; kingdom Viridiplantae; phylum Streptophyta; class Magnoliopsida; order Asterales; family Asteraceae; genus Pulicaria; species Pulicaria dysenterica. Next base: position 51,789,540 of record OX359293.1, read on the forward strand.
CCAAACTTTGCTGTTTGGAAGTTGCATCTGAAAAATGTTTTGGATGTACAGGGAAAGCTTCACATTATTGAGACATTACCTCCAGAGCGACCAGGAGTAGATGCCCAGGATAGTGAGTATGACACTTACTATCAGTATCTGGATGACGAGTCTGACTTTATGTCGATTCTCATTCTCACAGCATCATCCGAGTTTACGGATGATCTCCGTGAGAAGTCGTCTTATGAGGTCGTTCAAGGACTGGAGCAGAAGTTCAAGTATAGTGAACGGATATGTCGCATGCTACTGATGAGGGAAATTCTTTCAGCTAAGATGAAAGAAAGTCAGCCTATTAGCGATCATCTCATCAATACGAGAAGGCTCAGGCTCTTAGATTGCTATGAGAGTTTTGGATCAAAATCAAAACCACATGAGCTAGTTATGCTCTTGTTCGGTTCCTTGTCGGACTATTACCAGAAAAGAGTAATGTATGTCCTCGGTGATTTTGAGATGACTGTCGCAGGGTTGCATAAAATCCTTATGTGCATTAGCGATGAGTTGAATCCAAAACAGCTAGAGTCAACAGTTGTGGACCCTATGCAGGAGGATGACTGGCTGGAAGAACTTGGAGAGATTTGTTGCCCAGACTGTGGTAGCAAAGATTCATGCGAGCACTCACTCGACATAGATCAACTGGACATTGGTTCGCCCAATGATACAGGTATCTTTATGATAGATTGTCTTATTACTTCTTATGAATCATGGGTATTGGATACCGGATGTGGTCATCACATATGCAATCATTTGCAGCGATTCAAGAGAAGTAAGAAGCTGAGACAAAGAGATATGGACCTGCGGGTAGGCGAAGGCTCCATGGTTGGTGCCGAAGCTGTAGGAACATATTGTCTTAGTTTGCCCTCGGGCATGATCTTAGAACTAGAACCTTGTTATTATGTTCCTAGACTTATTAAAAATGTTATCTCGTTCAATTTGCTAATAGACTGTGGTTTTACTTATGTTTTGAATGAAAATGTTATTTCATGTTTTAAAAATGATATTTTCTTTTTCAAAGCTACTCCAGAAAACGGTCTATATACGCTAAATTTAGATAACAATGACATCTATCATATAAGTAAGAGATCCAAGAGTAACTTGAATCAGACTTACCTCTGGCATTGTCGTTTGGGACATATAAACGAGAAACGCATAGAGAAACTCCGAAATGACGGAATTCTAGAACCTTTTGACTTGGAGTCATATGATATTTGTGAATCTTGTTTATCTGGTAAAATGACAAAGCAACCTTTCAACAGTGAGAATGAAAGGGCCAGCGAGTTATTAGGGATTATACACACAGATGTGTGTGGACCCTTTACTCCAGAGGCTAGAGGAGGATACCGGTATTTCATAACCTTTACTGACGACTTCAGTAGGTTCGGTTATGTCTACCTCATGAGACTTAAATCTGAAAGTTTTGAAAAGTTCAAACAGTTTCAGAATGAGGTACAAAATCAGCTGGACAAGAAGATAAAGTCTCTTCAATCAGATCGAGGTGGCGAGTATCTGAGTCAAGAATTCGGCGATCATTTGAAGGAATGTGGGATCGTTTCACAACTCACACCTCCGTATACACCTCAGATGAATGGTGTATCAGAAAAGAGGAATCGTACACTGCTTGACATGGTACGATCAATGATGAGTCGAAGTTCACTACCATTGTCGTTTTGGGGACACGCACTCGAGACAGCGGCGTTCATGCTGAACCGGGTTCCAACCAAATCGGTTGAAAAGACACCGTTCGAGGTATGGACAGGGAAAAAGCCCAAAATGTCTTTTCTGAAGGTTTGGGGATGTGAGGTGTATGTTAAGCGAACATTCACGGATAAATTCAATCCCAAATTAGATAAGTGTATCTTCGTGGGTTATCCCAAGGAAACCATGGGATACTATTTCTACAACCCAGATGAGAACAAAGTTTTTGTTGCTAGTAAAGGGGTATTCTTGGAGGAGAAGTTTCTTAACTCAGAATCTCCAAGAAAAGAAATATAGCTTCAAGAAATTGAAGAGGAGGAGATTACACCACCACCGATAATTGAACCTGTAGTTCAACAAATAATTGTTGAACCTCAACCCGAGTCTGTGGTTGAGGAAGAGGTGCAAACACAAGACCTTCGCAGGTCTAGTAGGCCTCGTAATGAGCCAGATAGGTATCTGGGATTCCTAGTTGCTCAAGACGAAGGGGATCTTTTAGAACCCACTACCTACCAAGATGCTGCCTCAGGTTTAGAATCTGAGAAATGGCTAGAAGCCATGAAGGCAGAGATGCAATCCATGTATAACAACCAAGTTTGGGAGTTAGTAGATTTGCCTCAAGACAGTAAAGCTGTTGGGTGCAAATGGGTCTTCAAGAAGAAGACAGACATGGATGGAAAGGTTCATACCTTTAAAGCAAGGCTAGTGGCAAAAGATTTCACGCAAACTCATGGTGTTGACTATGAGGAAACTTTTTCCCCAGTGGCAATGCTTAAGACTATTAGGATCCTTATGGACATATCAGCATATTTTGATTATGAGATATGGCAAAAGGATGTCAAAACCGCTTTCCTTAACGGGAAATTGACAGAGGATGTATATATGATACAGTCGGATGGTTTTGCGGATCCAAAAGAATCCTAATAAAGTATGCAAGTTGCTTAAATCCATCTATGGACTAAAGCAAGCATCTAGAAGCTGGAACTTACACTTTGATGAGCGTATCAAAGAGTTTGGTTTTACCAAAAGTGAGTTCGAGTCGTGTGTTTACACTAAATTCAGTGGGAGTGCGGTAACCTTCCTAGTTTTGTATGTAGACGACATACTGTTAATAGGAAACAATATACCAGTATTACAAGGAGTAAAATCCTGGTTAGGTAAATGTTTCCAGATGAAGGACTTGGGAGAAACTGCTTATATACTGGGTATAAGGATCTATAGGAATAGATCTAAGCGGCTTATTGGACTTAGTCAAAGTACGTATATTGACAAAGTCGTGAAGAGATTCAAGATGGATGAATCCAAGAAAGGATTTATTCCTATGCAATCTAGCGCGATTTTGAGCAAGGCTCAGTGTCCTGTGTCTAGTCAAGATCAGGACAAGATGAAATTGATACCATATGCCTCGGCAGTTGGTTCAATCATGTATGCCATGCTGTGTACTAGACCCGATGTTGCCTATTCTATCAGTGTCACGAGTAGATATCAGCAAAATCCTGGTGAAGCTCATTGGGTGGCCGTCAAGAATATTCTAAAGTATATGAGAAGGACGAAAGACATATTCCTAGTTTATGGAGGTTCGATGGATGAGCTCAGTGTAACTGGTTACACTGATGCTAGTTTCTAGACAGACAGGGACGACTTCAGGTCGCAGTCAGGATTTGTCTTTACCCTAAACGGAGGAGCCATATCTTGGAAAAGTCAGAAGCAAGATACAATAGCATATTATATTCCAGAGGCAGAGTATATTGCGGCAAGTGATGCGGAAAAGGAAGCTGTCTGGCTGAAGAATTTTATCTCGGATCTTAGAGTTGTTGCCACTATCTCTAGACCGATCGATATATTCTGTGACAACTTAGGGGCTGTGGCACAAGCTAAAGAGCCTAGAGATCATCAGCGGACTAGGCACGTACTCAAGAAATATCACGTCATCCGAGAGATCATTGGAAGAGATGATATTAGATTGCAAAAGATACCGACGGACGACAACGTTGCTGACCCGTTAACGAAGCCGCTAGCTAGGGCTAAGCATGAGAGGCATGTGAGTTCTATAGGAATGCAGTACTTTGAACATAGCAGCTAGTTCGTGTTTTTTATTATTACTATAGATGTAACTTGAGACTCTTTTATTATGTAATTACATTTCATGGGATTGAAATAGGAGGTTTTTACATAATTGTTTCTAGTTGTCTATTTTTAGCATGTTTAACCTATCAATGACAAGTCAAGTGATGAATTGTCTAAATGCCCGTAGCTACTTAATGTAGTGGGAGCTACATTAGGGAGGTAACGCTATTATGAATATTTGATGATTTATTCGGGTATGAATAAAAGCACAAGGTTGTGACCAAATATTCATAGATATTTATCAGGGGATAAATATTGGGGTGATCCGCATCGAGTTTACTTCATGGAGCGTTAACATAAGTAAACTTGATAGGTTGTCCTTAGAACTGAGATATTTGGTTTTGGGCGTGGTAACTTCTGTACTTTAGCATGTTCTAACGTCACGCCGTAACAGGGTGATTATAAGGGGCTTGTCTAGGTGCAGCGGAAGCCATGTGCTCAAATTGCAAATAGTCAAGATGAGATTTGCACCTCTTTTTTAGGAGAGATATTTTCTGAGCTCCTCGACGATTAAGACTTCTGAAAATGCGTGGCCGCGCTCGGTTAGAATGATAGTTTTTCATTCGGTAAACCATAACTGCAGAGTGTCGAAATCAGAGTCGGGAAAATCTGAGAATTTAATAAGATCCCTGCTCCATGTCAAATACTCACATTACGGAATATCGCGATGTAAAAGGAAAAGCCTAGATAATCCAAGGCGTGGATTATGTCTCTAGATATAAGAGATCTCATAGTCTGGTTAACGTAAGTGTCTGGCTAGGGACCTCCTTAGGACAACGATGTACAAGGAGTGTTACTTATCTTGCACAAGTGGGAGTCTGTTAGATTATGTGTAGAGATAGATAACATGTATCATCGTGTCCAATACTATGTGACACTAAAGGATCACACTGCTACACACCCAATTAGAACTTTTTGGATTTTACATGTTTGTGTATCACAATAATTAATAGTTTAATTAATTATTGAGAAAGAGAAAAATATTAAAAGTTATTTATTATTTAAAAGGAGAATTTAATATTTAGTTTAAATATTAACGGGATCAATTAATTAATAGTTATTAATTAAAAAGGTCGAGGGTATTTTCTGTAATTGATTAATAGTTTAATTAAAGCTGGGCTTTAATTAAACGAGCTTGGCCTAATAAGTGTTATTATATAAACCTTATTATTAGCCTCATTAATCATAAGTTAATCACAAAAGAAAAGATTGCCCTAATCATCTCTCCCTCTTTCTACTCTCTTGGAGATCGACGGCGGCGCAAGGAAACCGAACCACCGAGGACGGTGGTTGGCGGCGGCGGTACACACACACACATCACGGGTCACGGTTTGATCCGAGGTTTAATCCTTAGGCGGTCTAGCAGCCAGTTCAAGGTGGTGCAGTAGCGGTGGATAACCTGTAGCTGTCTAGAGGTTTGAAAGAAAAGTTTTTGGGATTGCTCAAGGTATAACTTTTAATCCTCTTCTTCTTCTAAGTTTCTGTACGAGTTAGATGAGATCACTGGAGGGGGTTTTATTCCGCTGTGCATTTATAATATGTTTTTTTATACCCCACAAAACATTTCAGGAGCCACCGTTGAGGCTTGTACAGAACGAAGCTCGACACCACAGGTTAGTGTTCCATCTTCCTGCTTTAAATCTGGTGCAATTGGGTTCGATTTGGGTTTGGTACCTCAGATTAGGGTTCAACATGTAACCTGAATCTGTATTGCTTAATTCGTTGTAGAAGATTAGTAAGCTAATGAACATTAAATGGTTTACATTTGTTGTGTTGAAAGTGCAGTGATTGATGATTCCTCAACAACTTGATCAGGTATGACTACCGAATGTCACAAGTTTTAATTTTAAGTTTACCCACCTATAAACGATTTAAATCATGATTTTTGTAATCAGAATATGTGAACATCTCTCTTAATAGCAATATTTGGGGGTTGATGCAATTATTCCGTGCATCAATGCTACCAAGACTTCCTACGCAACGCCGACGTTTGATACCTTCCTCATAGTCGACTGATTTCTTCCTCATTGTCAATTAATTTCTTCCTCATTTGAAGGTTGAAGGTATGTTTTGTTTACTTTTTCTGTTTCATATTGGAGATTATCTTCTTTGATTTCAACGATTCAAATGTTTCTTTAGTTTTTTATTTCATTTATTCAAATGTTTCTTTAGTTTTTAGTTTCAATGATTCAAATGTTCATCTTGTAATATTTTAGGGTTTTTTGAAATATTTATGTGCTTCATAATTTCGATTTTGATGGTTGGGTAAATGTATAGAGGAGGAGGAAGACTTCGATTTGGGTTTTATTTGAAACAGTTGTTGTTCTTGATCTGGGTTTTATTTGTTGGTTTTCAATTTGTGGTTTTGATTGTGCTTGATGTAGGGATTTTGATGATGAAGATGCACCTTGATTCATTTGCAGAGCAAAAGAAGCGAAAACTTTCTGAAATAAAAGTTGGACCGGATGAAGCTGAATCTCTGGTAATGGTAATTAGTAGCGAGTTTGGATGATCGATTGAAGATCAGTTATTACTTTCTCTGCCTCGGATAAATTTCACTCTCGCTTCTGCTAATTCGAATTCGAATTTAGAATCGAAACAGATGTTTGCGGTTTCATATGATAACTTAGTCATACTAATATCTATCAAATTCTAATTAAATCAGCTTAATACCATGGTCAATTTACGGACAAATGGATTTGCGAAGCTATTTCTACCATTGTTGATATGATTAATTAATTACTATGTGAATATTGAACAAAGTGTTAAAGTACATTGAATGGAACTTTAGAGAGATTGTTGGTTGTTGGTTACAACCTCTAGATTTAGAATTTCATCTAATAGTACCATGTTTGACGGGCCAATTCGAAATACAGCACATTGTTCTATCTTCTTTGACATGTGTGTGTGAGATTTTGCATGATTAGTGGAAGGTTTTAATCATGTCATAAAGTTGAATTTGCAGTGTGTTTTTCTTCGTTATTAATGTTTGGAAACATTACATGACTGTAAAATTTGGCAGTATCTTGAATATGATAATGAATGGAATTACAAGTACATGCAAAATTTGACATTGGGTATTACTGACTCCAATGATTTAATACATTTTCTTGTGGGATTATGTTGTGCATATTACCATTAATTATTTCATTTTTATGGCAGATGAAATTCCTACACGTGTGGGCTTTCTTGGTCTTGGAATTATGGGTTCCCCAATGGCACAAAATATGATAAAAGCCGGGTAGGGCTAAAAAATTTCAAAGTACTATTTTTGTTATGTTAATTGTTTACATACTGGAGCCACCGTTGAGGCTTGTACAGAACGAAGCTCGACACGACAGGTTAGTGTTCTATCTTCCTGATTAAATCTGGTGCAATTGGGTTCGATTTGGGTTTGGTACCTCAGATTAGGGTTCAACATGTGACCTGAATCTGTATTGCTTAATTTGTTGTAGAAGATTAGTAAGCTAATGAACATTAAATGGTTTACATCTGTTGTGTTGAAAGTGCAGTGATTGATGATTCCTCAACAACTTGATCAGGTATGACTACCGAATGTCACAAGTTTTAATTTTAAGTTTACCCACCTATAAACTATTTAAATCATGATTTTTGTAATCAGAATCTGTGAACATCTCCCTTAATAGCAACATTTGGGGTTGATGCAATTATTCCGTGCAGCAACGCTATCAAGTTTACCCATGAAGGGAAGGTTGAGAATTTGAGATCAATCTTTATGTAATACCAGACCCATATGCTGAAGTCTAGCTAGAACCAAGATATACACAGATGAATCTATAGAAAATGGACACGAGGAGAATGAATCCCATTCACATAGATCCGTCTTGTGGATAAGTTGTGATGTTAAAGATACAGGAATAGGAATACCAGGTACCTTTCAAATTTCTCATTTTTCTTGGAAACTTTTCTAGCTCTCCATCTTTATAGATAAATTTATTATTTTTTAACTAATAACTATTATGTATATAAACATTTATGATGTCAGAAACTGCTTTGCCAAATTTATTCAAGAAATACATGCAAGCTGGTGCAGATACAACTTGGAAGTACGGTGGGACTGGATTAGGTTTAGCAATCTGCAAACACCTGGGAATGTTTTCTAGGTTGGATTACGAATTGCGAACTCAATTGCAAATTCAGAGGGTCTTTGGGTTTAGGGTTTAGGCTTGAAGAAGGCAATCAAGCTCAATTAAACATCCTAACTATCCTATAACTATCTGATGAGTCATCCAATTAGAAAAATTAGGTTATGGACATAAATTGAGAAAACACGCGGATGTAGGAGGATTCGGGTTTCCTCATAACCCGCTTCAGGCGCCGTATCATTCTCCAAGACTTCCTACGCACCGCCGACGTTTAATACCTTCCTCATAGTCGACTGATTTCTTCCTCATCGTCGATTAATTTCTTCCTCATTTAAAGGTTGAAGGTATGTTTTGTTAACTTTTTCTGTTTCATATCGGAGATTATCTTCTTTGATTTCAACGATTCAAATGTTTCTTTAGTTTTTTATTTCATTTATTCAAATGTTTCTTTAGTTTTTAATTTCAATGATTCAAATGTTCATCTTGTAATATTTTAGGGTTTTTTGAAATATTTATGTGCTTCATAATTTCGATTTTGATGGTTGGGTAAATATATAGAGGAGGAGGAAGACTTTGATTTGGGCTTTATTTGAAACAGTCGTTGTTCTTGATATGGGTTTTATTTGTTGGTTTTCAATTTGTGGTTTTGATTGTGCTTGATGTAGGGATTTTGATGATGAAGATGCACCTTGATTCATCTGCAGAGCAAAAGAAGCGAAAACTTTCTGAAATAAAAGTTGGACAGGATGAAGCTGAATCTATGGTAATGGTAATTAGTAGCGAGTTTGGAAAATCGAATGAAGTTCAGTTATTAATTACTTTCTCTGCCTCGGATAAATTTCACTCCCGCTTCTGCTAATTCGAATTCGAATTTAGAATCGACACAGATGTTTGCAGTTTCATATGATAACTTAGTCGTACTAATATCTATCAAATTCTAATTAAACTAGTTTAATACCATGGTCAATTTACGGACAAATGGATTTGCGAAGCTATTTCTACCATTGTTGATATGATTATTTAATTACTATGTGAATATTGAACAAAGTGTTAAAGTACATTGAATGTAACTTTAGAGAGATTGTTGGTTGTTGGTTACAACCTCTAGATTTAGAATTTCATCTAATAGTACCATGTTTGACGGGCCAATTCGAAATGAAACACATTGTTCTATCTTCTTTGGCATGTGTGGGTGAGATTTTGCATGATTAGTGGAAGGTTTTAATCATGTCATAAAGTTGAATTTGCAGTGTGTTTATCTTCGTTGTTAATGTTTGGAAACATTACATGATTGTAAAATTTGGCAGTATCTTGAATATGATAATGAATGGAGTTACAAGTACATGCAAAATTTGACATTGGGTATTACTGACTCCAATGATTTAATACATTTTCTTGTGGGATTATGTTGTGCATTTTTCCATTAATTATTTCGTTTTTATGGTAGATGAAATTCCTACGCGTGTGGGCTTTCTTGGTCTTGGAATTATGGGTTCCCCAATGGCACAAAATATGATAAAAGCCGGGTAGGGCTAAAAAATTTCAAAGTACTGTTTTTGTTATGTTAATTGTTTACATATTGGAGCCACCGTTGAGGCTTGTACAGAACGAAGCTCGCACGACAGGTTAGTGTTCCATCTTCCTGCTTTAAATCTGGTGCAATTGGGTTCGATTTGGGTTTGGTACCTCACATTAGGGTTCAACATGTGACCTGAATCTGTATTGCTTAATTTGTTGTAGAAGATTAGTAAGCTAATGAACATTAAATGGTTTACATCTGTTGTGTTGAAAGTGCAGTGATTGATGATTCCTCAACAACTTGATCATGTATGACTACCGAATGTCACAAGTTTTAATTTTAAGTTTACCCACCTATAAACTATTTAAATCATGATTTTTGTAATCAGAATATGTGAACATCTCTCTTAATAGCAACATTTGGGGGTTGATGCAATTATTCCGTGCAGCAATGCTATCAAGTTTACCCATGAAGGGAAGGTTGAGAATTTGAGATCAATCTTTATGTAATACCAGACCCATATGCTGAAGTCTAGCTAGATCCAAGATATACACAGATGAATCTATAGAAAATGGACACGAGGAGAATGAATCCCATTCACATAGATCCGTTTCGTGGATAAGTTGTGATGTTAAAGATACAGGAATAGGAATACCAGGTACCTTTCAAAATTTTCATTTTTCTTGGAAACTTTTCTAGCTCTCCATCTTTTTAGATAAATTTATTATTTTTTAACTAATAACTATTATGTATATAAACTTTTATGATGTCAGAAACTGCTTTGCCAAATTTATTCAAGAAATACATGCAAGCTGGTGCAGATACAGCTTGGAAGTAAGGTGGGACTGGATTATGTTTAGCAATCTGCAAACACCTGGGAATGTTTTCTAGGTTGGATTATGAATTGCGAACTCAATTGCAAATTCAGAGGGTCTTTGGGTTTAGGGTTTAGGCTTTAAGAAGGCAATCAAGCTCAATTAAACATCCTAACTATCCTATAACTATCTGATGTGTCATCTAATTAGAAAAATTAGGTTATGGACATAAATTGAGATAACACGCGGATCTATGGAGGTTTCGGGTATCCTCATAACCCGCTTCAGGCGACGTATCATTCTCCAAGACTTCCTACGCACCGCCGACGTTTGATACCTTCCTCATAGTCGACTGATTTCTTCCTCATCGTCGATTAATTTCTTCCTCATTTGAAGGTTGAAGGTATGTTTTGTTTACTTTTTCTGTTTCATATTGTAGATTATCTTCTTTGATTTCAACGATTCAAATGTTTCTTTAGTTTTTTATTTCAATTATTCAAATGTTTCTTTAGTTTTTAATTTCAATGATTCAAATGTTCATCTTATAATATTTTAGGGTTTTTTGAAATATTTATGTGCTTCATAATTTCGATTTTGATGGTTGGGTAAATGTACAGAGGAAGAGGAAGACTTCGATTTGGGTTTTATTTGAAACAGTCGTTGTTCTTGATCTGGGTTTTATTTGTTGGTTTTCAATTTGTGGTTTTGATTGTGCTTGATGTAGGGATTTTGATGATGAAAATGCACCTTGATTCATTTTGTTAGAATATTAAAGTGAGGGTGTAATGTGTAAATTACTCAAAGTTGGGGAAATGCTATTTAAAGGCATTTCCCCCACATTATCAACTAAGCTTTGCATATTTTCTTACTTGTGTTTGTGTTCTTCATACTCTCTCTCGGCTTTCTCTACAAACCGAATACACACACAAACACACACTAGCAAGATTATCATCTAGCATTGCTTCATCCGTATACATTACGGGACCAATAATTGGTATCAGAGCCAAACTTGTTTTGGCTCGTGATTGTTCGAAAAGGAACTACAAAAACTCGAAGATCTCAAGCTTACAAGAAGAAGAAGATACTCGGTTTCTCACAAGTTCAAGAACTTCAACTCTCTTCAAGGAAACTCTAGCTTAAACGACTCCTAAAGGTAGAACTCGGTAAAGGTATAAACTTCATCCTCTCTAAATTACCTTTGGGTTGTTTTACAAATCTTACAAAGTCTACGAAAACACTTCTTGAAGAAAACCTTGAACCAAAAGTATATCTATACATTCTTGGTCAAGAAAAGTCATTAAATACCCACTTTTCAAACATTAAATTTTCTGGGTATTTAAGCATTTATTGTGTTCTTGATCTGAATAGTACAACTTGAAGAAGAAGAAATCGGTTTTTGTAATTTATTTAATTATAAATTATAAATAGTTTAAGTGTTGAACAAGGAAAGTCAAGCACTTGCCTTACCAATCAAGTACAAAGTGGTTAGACACTATTCAGGGTAAGGCAATCTGATTTGAAAAGGACAGATCAGATCCTATCAGCCGGATATCCAATCGCATGCGATTGGAGTGTGCGGCTTATTGAGCCAGAGCCTGAATAGACTAAGTGTGAATCGCATTTGATTGCCCTATCAGCCCTAGTAAAAAGACAATCGCATGCGATTAACACTTGCACATCTATCAGCCATTACTATTGGAATTACATTTGATTGAATCGCACTCGATATATTTTTCAAACCATATCTGATTCATTCAATCTATTGGCAATCGCATGCGATTGACAGGACTAACAGTTTATTTCCTAAGTGTTTGATGAAACAGGGTCTAATCGCATTCGATTAACTATCAATACTAAGTCATTCTGCTTGTATTTTCAAGGAAAATCTCACCCAATCGAATTCGATTGAACAATTCGCACTCGATAAGACCAATTCCGAACAGTGATATTCCATATACTTGGACAAGTGATTGACTCTTTTGGACTTGAATTAAAGAACTCTAGGATACTTGAACTTAATCAAACAATCTAATTCATAATTAAATTTAATCTAAATCGGATCTAATTCAAAGGTGAATTAAATTACCTTAAGTCTATCTAGTTCAAAGTTGAATTTAATCCTTTTAAGGTCTAATTCAAAATTGAAATTCAAAAGACTTAGTTCTTTAATCAATTTTCAAGTCACTCTATAATTAAGCTTGAACAGTCACACCTTTTAAGTGAAGTTTTCGAACAATCAAACCATCTTACAAGTGAACGATCATTTCTCACTAAATCAGTAATCATGTCAAGTACAAATGAAATGATGTCCATTGGCACCGACACGAAACCTCCTGTTTTGTTTCGGGGGGAATACAATGTCTGGAAAGGAAGGTTCATGGACTTCCTTGAACACAACGAAATCTGTGGAGACAAGATGATAGAATGCATCCACAAGGGCAACACCAAGTTCACAAGGATCGTTGAAGCTGACCCAACTAACAATCCCCCCATTCTCAGACATGAAAGAAAAAAGACCAATGATGAGCTGACTGCTACTGAGAAGGAAACAAAGAAAGCTGAGAGACTAGCAAAGTACTATCTAAACCAGGGTCTCTCATCTGAGATTTATCTGAAGATTGACAGCTTGGGTACTGCCAAGGAAATCTGGGATGAAATCAAAAAGCAGTTACAAGGCACTGAACAAGGAGAGTACATCAAACGCACACAACTGGTCAACAGTTACCATGAGTTCAAAGCTCGTGAAAATGAGGTCCTGTCTGAAACATATGGCAGATTCTGCAAGTTGCAAAATGAAATGAGATCTAATCAAATTGTCAGAACTGACCTTGATTTGAACTGTGTTTTTCTGAATTCATTAGGTTCTGAGTGGAAAGGCTATGCCAGACTTTATAAACAGATCAACAAAGATCTTACATCAGTCACCTTCCGCAACATCTTCGAAGATCTCAAACAGTATCATGATGAAATCTTGCAGTCTAACCCGAAACAACCAGTTCCTGATCCTCTTTCCTTGGTGGTGGCTGACAGAATCCCTAGGGACACATCATCAAGATCCTTGAAACTTAAACATGTGGTTATCAGTGATTCTGATCACGATGATGATGATGATGATTCAATAGAAGCTGCATTTCAAGCTCTCACAGTGGCCAACATGAACTTCAAGAACCGTTTCAGCAAGACTAACAATAGACAACGGTTCACATCAGGTTCAAGGAGACCCGAAAGAGCTGCTCCTATTGACAAGCCAAGGTACCAGAGGGAAGAGAAAAAGGAGGAAAAGAAAACTGACTCCAAGTGCTACAACTGTGGAAGATCAGGGCATTTAATCCGGAACTGCCCCATGAAAAAGACCAAAGATGCAGAGTACTATAGGCAGAAGTACCGTCTGTTCAAACAAAGACAGGCTGGGAACGCGCTACTAGTAGAAGAAGATCAGTTCCTTGATGATACATAATCAGACAGTGATCTAGATGGTGAAGATCATGCTCAGTTTTGTTTGATGGCTCACAATGGTAGAGAAAGTAGAGAGGATGATGATAGTGATGATCTCTCTGACACAGATGAGGAAAGCTTGGAAAGTGGGAAGGTATCTTCTAACTCTAACTATAATATGGGGTTTAAACATGAACACATACAAACCATATTACTCCGAATGAAAGAGTTAGAAAATCAGCTAATAGAATTAACCACTAGAAATCAAGTTCTAGAAGATGTTTCACACAACAAGGATAAAGAGGCACAAACAATAATTAAGCAGTTAGATAACGACTTAATTAGCCTTAAGATCCAATTAGCTGCTAAAGAATCTGAATTCTTAGAGTTAACTAATAGAACAAATACCACCATAATAGATCTTAAAGCAGCATGTGCATGTGCTGAAAAGGATTCTGAAATTCTTAAAAATGAACTTAGGAATGAACTAAGTACTCTTTACTCCAGAATCTATGAACTTGAATATCTTCTATCCAAACGCGATCAAAGTGACAAGATCATCTCTCAATACAAAGAAAAGGAACGTCCTTTCTCCAGATGGAAATTCGATGGGCTGGGCTTCAAACACCCAAATGCATTAAGCAAGGTTACGTCCAAACAATTGTACAATGCTGATTTGCTTGGCGAAGGTCTTACCCAACGGATGGTTTTTATTGGTCAAGAAGAGGAACGTATTGAAGAAGACGTCAAACGAACTCTTAATTTCATAACTGAAATTCCATTTGACTACTCTGATCTAAATGACTCACACCTCACCTGTCTCACTACATCATCTGATACTGATGTTTCATCTTCTGTCTATACTGATGAAGAACTCTACTCTCCTGTCTCACCAAAGCCCACTGTTGAATACATTCCTCACAAAGAATTACAAGACATATTCAATACCTTGCAGGAATTTTGTTTTACCCACCTTGTTCAACAGGACCTTGCCAAAGCCATTCAGGATGAATTAAAACCTCCTACCTCTGATACATCTTCTTTAGTGCAAGAAACCTACACCCTCCAACAGTGCCTTAAGACTTCCTTTGATCACGATGAAAAGATCATAGATAAACTTTGTAGGAAACAGTTTGTCCTGAAAGAAAGAATTAAGAAGCTCCAAGAAGAGATACAAACCCCTACTCCTTTCACATTTTCTCTCTTTGGTTCACAACTTGATGATTCCACTCATGCATCCACCAAGTCTTCAATCTGCAAAACACCAGTAAAATCTGTTAATAACACTAATGTAACAAATCTTAAGCTTAAACAGATTTACAAACCAAAGCAACACTCCACTTCCAATCACAATTCTCGTGTGCACATAGATGTACCTGAATCATCACGAGCTGCAGCTAGTCGACCACGACTTAATTCTAATCTTTTACCCTCTACTGCAGATGTGAAGAAGTCTGGAAACACGGAGCACCAAATAAATGCATCATGGCAAAGAGTCATTTCTAGATCCACTAGGAAGTGTTCAAATTTGAAACATGTCTGTAATCATTCTTGTTCACAAGACAAAATTGCTTCTACCATGTTTTGTATGAGTGATGGCTGTACTCATGGACACTGTGAATTTAATTGTTGTTATGATCAATTGAGAAAATCTTTAAGTGTTAAACCATGTGCTGATTGGACTGATTTTTATGCTAATCAAGTCTGTGTTCCATTTTTAAATTCAAAAGGCTACATCATTCATCAATGGATCACCACTCGTCAATCACATGCACTTAAACGCTTAAACAAATCAAAACGATTATTAACTATAATGGAGCTGGAAGTTTACAGAAAGCAAGGGTACGAGGCATTCAAAAAGGCATGGAGCGCTCATGAACAATACCTTTACTCCCAAAAACGCTCATGCAACCTTTCGTCCATAAATGCTAAATCCACCAAACCCAAACTGACACATCCACAAAGAGTGGTACCACCTTCTGCCCCAAAGAAACAGGTTCTCCAAAACCTAGTTAATGTTTTTAAGTCAAAACCAATTCTTAACAAATCTTCACAGATATGGATTCGCAAACAAAACGCTTCCGCAACTCGATCGAATCCTCAATCTCCGACTTCATCAACTGTCATACCAACAGTGGTCACGAAACCTCCGAGCAAACCAATCATCTTCAATTCTGTTTCCTATAAACCAAAGATCAAACAAGCTTGGGTTTCTAAACATAAATCTTTAGAAGTTTCTTCCTCTGAACCTACTATGACTACCACTCTCTCACTTGTGGGAACTAACATACAAGGACCCATTCATATATGGGGACCTAAACGTGCTCTTTTCTCTTTTTGCAGGCGCCTCACTTGTGGTACCTGGACTCCGGTTGCTCCAAGCATATGAATGGCAACAAAAGTCTTCTAAAAAATTACATTACTAAGTACTCCGGGACTGTACGTTTTGGGAATGACAATGTTTAACCAATAATGGGGTACGAAGACATTGAGAAGAAGCACATCAAGATCAAGAAAGTCTCCTATGTTGAAGGATTGGGTCATAATCTATTTAGCATCAGACAGTTTTGTGACAAAGATCTGGTAGTCGTATTCAAGAAAAACAAATGTTCTGTGATCACAGAAACTGGTGATGAACTACTAGCAGGCTCTAGGAAATCTAACCTGTATTCCATAGATTTAGATAAATATGATTCTCCTACATCTGTGTGTCTTCTGTCCGAAGCTTCAAATGATCTTACTTGGCAATGGCACCGAAAACTCTCTCGTCTGAACTTTCAGAATATTAACAAACTAGTCACTGGTGACTTGGTGAGAGGCATTCCCAAGCTAAGATTCAACAAGGACCATCTATGTGTAGACTGCGAGAAGGGTAAAATGAAGAAGGCGCCTCATAAATCAAAGCAAGTGTTTAGCACTACCAAACCTTTAGATCTCCTGCATATGGATCTCTGTGGTCCTATGAGAATTCAGTCCAAGCATGGGAAAAAGTATATCCTAGTCATGGTGGATGACTATTCCAGGTATACTTGGGTCAAATTCCTGCGTGCTAAAGATGAAGCTACTCCAACAATTATCACATTCATCAAACAGCAGCAGAACAAGTATGATCAGAGTGTTGTCTCAACCCGTACAGACAATGGAACAGAATTCAAGAACAATGCTCTGAAAAACTTCTGTGACCTAGTTGGGATCAACCATCAATTCTCTGCAGCATACACTCCACAACAGAATGGTGTGGTGGAAAGACGAAACAGAACTCTGGTTGAAGCTGCCCGCACCATGTTGTCATACTCCGGGCTCCCACCTTTCTTTTGGGCTGAAGCCATCAACACTGCTTGCTATACGCATAACCGCTCTTTAATAAATAAACGCTTTAATAAAACTCCGTATGAACTGGCAAATGGCATAGTACCGGATATCAAATACTTTCATGTGTTTGGTAATAGGTGCTTTGTTCTAAATGACAAGGATAACCTAGGAAAGTTTGCTCCTAAAGTTGATGAAGCTATTTTCCTGGGTTACTCCACTGAATCTAAAGCCTATCGAGTTTTAAATAAACGAACAAAGAGCATTGTGGAAAGTATCAATGTAACATTTGATGATACATGGGATGTTAATGTTTTATCACCACCATCAGGAAAGGTCGCTTCTGAACTTATCTGTTTAGGACCGGTTCTTCAAAATAAAGAATCAAACATTCCTTCCAATCCTAATACTAATCTTGACTTTATGTTTGATTTATTTCGATCTAAATCTTCTCCTGTTTTAACTGACAACAGGGTCAACACAACTGCATAAACTAGTGTATTTATCACAGCTCCTACGATCATAGAGACGAATCTATTTGCCGATCTATATGCTGAGGATTCTACATCTGTCTCAGTTACACAGCCCCCTGTGACTACTCCTATAGCTGACCAGGAAAGCTCACCTGTGTTTGATTCAGACCCACATTTCTCCTGAGAGGATGAAGAAGAGGCAAGACACATTCAAGATCTTATTCCTTCATCCTCTACCTCTCATGAAATAAAATGGACCAGACATCATTCTGAGGAGAACATAATCGGCGATCCCTCAATTGGCATTCAAACAAGATCAGCAACAGCAAACGAATGCCAATTCTCGGGTTTCTTAAGCATCATTGAACCCACCAAGACTTGTGAAGCATTAGATGATCCAGATTGGGTAATTGCAATGCAAGAAGAATTACACCAATTTGATCGTCTCAAAGTATGGCGATTAGTTTCTATCCCATATGGCAAATCTGTTGTAGGAACTAAATGGGTTTACAAGAACAAAAGGGATTCGGATGGAGTGGTTATTCGTAACAAAGCTAGGTTGGTTGCTAAAGGCTACAATCAACAGGAGGGCATTGACTATGATGAAACTTTTGCCCCTGTTGCTCGTATCGAAGCTATACGGCTATTTCTTGCATATGCAGCCTCCCAAAGCTTCCGTGTCTTTCAAATGGATGTGCAGACAGCTTTTCTTAATGGTGTACTTAAAGAAGAAGTCTATGTCTCACAGCCTGAGGGATTCATCAATTCAAAACATCCAAATCATGTCTATATCTTAGATAAGGCCTTGTACGGATTAAAGCAAGCTCCTCGTGCATGGTACGACGTATTATCTGAATATTTGATTGGTGAAGGCTACTCCAAAGGACAGACGGACACCACTCTGTTCACAAATACCAAAGGTCGGGACAAGATTTTGGTTCAGATATATGTGGACGATATCATTTTTGGATCTACAAATCCAAAATACAGTGATGAGTTTGCTAAGATCATGGCAAACATATTTCAAATGAGTATGATGGGGGAGATGTCATTCTTTCTCGGACTAAGGGTGAAGCAGTTAAGTCATGGCAACTTTATTTGCCAATCCAAGTACATCAAAGATCTTCTCACGAAGTATGATATGATCAACTGCACACCCATATCCACACCCATGGTTGCTAAGGCACAGCTATCAGCAGATCTTGACGGTTCTCCTGTAGATCTGAAAACTTACCGTGGGATGATTGGATCGTTACTGTATCTAACTGCAAGTCGTCCGGAAATCATGTTCTCTACCTGTCTCTGTGCCAGATTCCAGGCGAATCCAAAGGAGTCACATCTTCTGGCAGTCAAGAGGATATTCAGATATCTCAAAGGTTCTATGGATCTAGGTCTGTGGTATCCCAAAGATTCAAATCTGGATCTCCATGCGTACTCCGATGCTAACTATGCCGGATACAAGATTGATAGGAAAAGCACCTCTGGTAGTGCACACTTTCTGGGAGATTGGTTAGTCTGCTGGGCATCAAAGAAGCAAAACTGTGTATCCACTTCTACAGCAGAAGCTGAGTATGTTGCTGCTGCAATGTGCTGTTCACAGAGTCTATGGATACGTACACAACTATCAGACTTTGGTCTCAGGTATGACAAAATTCCACTTTTATGCGACTCTCAGTCTGCCATCGCCATCTTCTGCAATCCGGTACGCCACTCTAAAACTAAACATATTGATATCCGTTATCACTTCATAAAAGATAACGTTGAGAAAGGATTAATTGAGCTACAATATGTTCCTACTGAAAATCAGCTGGCTGACCTGTTTACCAAATCATTAGACGAAAGTCGATTCACTGAGTTTGTATCCAAGTTAGGCATGCTCAATCTGCAAATCTAGCATACTGTTATCTCTTTTTCTTTTCCTTTCTTTTCTTTTGTTTAGAGTAGGTGTTATACTGTTTGTTCTCTGTGCAGATATCTGGTGCAACAATCAAGGGGGAGTGTGTTTTCCTGGTTATACACATGTTACATATTATACACATGTGTAGGGGGAGAAGTTTACACCTGACATAATCCCCAAATTTTCACAAATAAATGCAACAATCTAGGGGAGGAGTATACAACTGATACATTCCCTAAATCTTGAGAATTTTTCATAAACAGATGCAAAAGTCTAGGGGGAGTGTGTCAGACAAACATTCAAATCAACCATATCTGGAGAATTCAATTTTTCAAATCTCAAAATTCAGATATCTTGATTTTTCAGAAATTTTCCAAGTGATGGGTTATGTTTCAAGCAATCGCATCCTATGCTTCAATCGCATGGAATCTCTTGAAACCCAACAAAATTAAAATTTTCAAGTATTGATTCAATCGCATGGCACCAATCGCATTTGGTAGTCAATCGCATGCGATAGACTAACAAATGAATCAAATCCCAATCACATGCATTTAACAAAGTCCAAAGGGTTCAAGTGTTAGAAAATTTCTAAACTTAACAAAACCTATCAGCCGGACTTTATGGGTCAATCGCATGCGATTGGCAATCACACGGGTGAATCGCATGGAACTGTGCGAAGTGTTGGCCTAATTCAAAGGACCCAATCACATGCATTTAACAAAGACCAAAGGGTTCAAGTGTTAGAAAATTTCTAAACTTAACAAAACCTATCAGCCGGACTTTATGGGTCAATCGCATGCAATTGGAAACCACAAGGGTGAATCGCATGCGATTACCCTGACTTAACACCGACCAAGGGGCAATCGCATGGGCTATCAGCCGGTTTTTTTTACCGCCCCTTCAGCCAATCAATGCTTGACATGTGTTCTTTCACTTTATAACAGTCAAGATCCCATCAGTTCTACTCATGCGATTCAAATTTTCAAACATTCAAACTTTTCTCTCGATCTTGGTTACGTGATTATACGAATCCTCTCGTTAATCTGCCAAAATTTACGATTTTTATATCAAAATACTCCTAATCACATAGGTAAAAACTTGTTCGGATTACATTTTGGATATTTTGAGTTAAAATTGTGTTTTAGGGCTTTAATGCACCGTATGCGCATAGGGTTTTTGTGACTTTGATCGAGTGTTTGGGTTACAAAATGAACTTGATTGGTAAAACAATATTTGCGATGGGGCTTAGGATCACATGGAGAACACTTTTATATAAATTTTTTTCATAAATCTCAAAAAGTTTTCTTCGTGTTCTTGGAGTGTATGAGTTTGTACTACAAATTCATTCTTTGCTCTAGAAAGAGGTGTTATGATGATTTTTGGACTACACACATGTATTACAAAGTTGTTTGTAATCAACTATTTGACATTTTCAAAGTGTTAAAACAAATTTTTTTTATACACAAAATCATCGTGTACACAACGGAATTTTCAGACTTAGGGTGTTAGCAAAGTTTTTCCAACTTTATACGTTTGGTCAAATGTCAGTCAATCTTGACTCTTTCACTTAACTTTGACCACATTTCCAATCATTTTCAAAGCTAAGTCAGGTCAACTTGCATATCTCTTTCTTTGTGACTTAGTTGTTTTACCTATCTGTACAGATAAGATGGCACAAGCTATTGTTGACCCAGAGGAGATCATGCCTCAAGCAGAGTTCTTAAATTCCAAATCCCATGAGAACAAACATTATACTAACTTCACCAAACTCAGAAATCCTAACTACCAATCATCACTGAGATTATGAAAATCCATCCTTTGAACTACCTTCTAACCTATAACCCTGCCATCACTGGCACACATGTCCCTGAACTCTATGTCCAACAATTCTGGAACACATGTGAGGTCCGCACCAATGACAGGGACCAAGTGGTCATATATGCTGAGGTTGATGAGTACACTATTGAAATTACTGTCAGTCGCCTAAGAAGCTGTTGGGAAGATGATCTCATTAGTTTAGATTTGATGAGACAAAGTTAAGTTTGTAAGATGTGTTCTACATACAACTTAAACAGAATTATGAAGCTTAGTCAGACTGAACACTTATAGTGATTCAGACCGAGTATAAGCTGATTGTAAACTGAGCATGTGTTCGATCAGTTTATATTATACCTTAGTTAAATTATTAATGTGTTTGATAATCTGTGTATGTCACATAAGGTATATATCGAGTATTCAGCTTGATGTGTTTCAAGCTGAGTGACTCAGCTTAGAAGCAGAGTCAGCTCGACAGAGTTACTAAATTTGTTTTATTTAACTCTTTGGACTTCTAAGGATGAGTTAATAATTATACGTGTTAGTTCATGTTTGAATTCGGGGTTTGTTCCCGAAGAACTCGGCCTGATGAGTTTCAAGCTAAGTAACTCAGCCTGACTAAAGAAGGTAGTCCAAGAGAATTTAAATGTGTTTTAAATTCTGTTTTAACTCTCTATATCTATGGCGCGGATAAGAAGACTCCAGAATCAAGATTGAAGATAGAAGACTCAAGATAAGAAGATTCAAGATTCAAGATTCCGAGTTATCCGATAGTTAGTTAGCAAATTAGGATTAGTCCAGTTTGTTAGGAACCGTAGCAACAGGATTA
Source organism: Pulicaria dysenterica (assembly GCA_947179395.2). Classification (NCBI taxonomy): domain Eukaryota; kingdom Viridiplantae; phylum Streptophyta; class Magnoliopsida; order Asterales; family Asteraceae; genus Pulicaria; species Pulicaria dysenterica. The sequence goes on from OX359293.1 coordinate 51,811,596, forward strand.
TAAATACTTATCTCCTGATAAGTTTAGAGGTATGACTACGATTCTGAAAAAGATTACAGAGCCGAAAACCTCACCTCACCGTATGTGTTACGATTCTTGAATCACTGTTTGTCAGTGATCAAGAAACTCACAGATTGCCAGATCATTCGTGTGTTCGAATCATCACATCAGTTGTGATTTTGGTAAGTAATCATTAGTTGATTCAATCTGTGAAAAATCCTGTTTAGAGAGTCGTCAGTATCTATAATCATAAGTTGATTATAGATAACTAAGTTTGAGAGATTGAGAGATTTATATTAGGTGATTATATATAAAGAGTTGCTTACTTGATAATTAATGTAATCATCTTCTTATTCAAAGCATTGTAATCATCTTCATATTAATAAAACCATTCGACTAGTTGTGGTTTGATTTACTATGTGTAACACTTTTATTTGATTTGTTCAATTTCCGCAGATAGTGTATTTAACCCCCCCCCCCTTCTACACACTGTTGCTTGTTGTTATTCTCACCAAGGGACCAACAACTGGTATCAGAGCAGGCTGAACGATTTCATTAGTTGAAAGTTCAAGATTGTGAGAAAGTTTACAATGTCTACAAGCAACAATTCATCAAACTTTCCAAAGATTTCTGCCAAAGGTTGTCCCATATTTGATGGGTCTGACTATCCTATGTGGAAGTTCAGAGCCATGCTGTTCCTCAAGTCCATTGACAACCGTATGTCGGATGTTGTCACAAAAGGACCTATAATCCCCAAGATTCCTGCTACTGTCAGTGATACATCTCCTGGCATATCTGAAAAGGAAACAAGAAAGCCTATTGCATCTTGGACTGATGAAGATTGGAAACTCTTCAATCTGGATGACAAGGCAAAAAGTGTTCTGGCAAATGCCCTGACCAACGAAATCTTGCGCACTGTGACTGGGTGTCAAACTGCAAAAGATATTTGGGACACACTGAGTGTTACTTATGAGGGCACGGATCTGGTCAAGCAACATAAGAGAAGTCATTTGAATAGATCTTATGAAAACTTCTTTTCAAATAAGAATGAAACCTTGTCAGATTTGTTCACAAGGTTTCACTGCTTGATAAATGACCTACTAAGTGTGGGTGTAAAGAAAGATGATGCTGAATTTGTGCTGAAATTTCTGGATGTGTTACCAGAGAGATTTAACGATGTAACTACAACACTGAGGGCTGGAGGAACACTGCATGTGTACAACCTACAGTCCATTTATGGGTTCTTGCTAAATCATGAACATATCCGGTTGTTGAACAAGAGAACTTCTCAACAACAACTCAAGGAGTCTTTGGATAAGAATGAAGTTGCATTGGTTGCACAGAAAAAGAAGAAACGTTCCAAGACACTGGTTGTTGAATCTGAGACTGAGTCAGAATCTCAAGCTGACCACTCAGACTCAGACTCAAGTGATACTGATGATGTTCAGAATATCACTGAGCAAATGGCAATGTTAGCCAGACGTTTGAGAAGAGCTCAAAGGGGAAGAGGAAGATCTGACAGGGGCAAAGGAAAGAGTTCCTTTGATCCCAAGAACGCTGTGTGCTTCAACTGTCAGAAGAAGGGACACATTGCTGCTGAGTGTAGATTAAAGAAGGTAGAATCAACATCAGTTGTTGATAAGAATGCTTACAGAGCTGATAAATACAAGAAGAAATACACTCAGCTCAAGAAAGGAAAGCCTGAAGACAAACCCAGTGCAAAAGGACTAATTGCTGAAATCTGGGATACAGAATCATCTACCTCAAATGATGATGTATGTCTGATGGCTCAAGAAGATGAATAGTTGGAGATAGATGAGGTTGATTATGGTTTGTCCGAGTCAACTTTTGAAGCTGACATGAAGGAAGCTGAGGAAAACAGCAAGTTTAGTGACTGGGATCCTGCTTCCATGTATAAGGTCAGTAACTTCAACTCTTATACTGATGAGGAAAAGGGTCTTGCTTTTGATTATCTGCTGAATGATTTCAAGACCGTCCTTAATTCTCAAAATGACCTCAAAGATGAGATAACTAAACTCAAGAATGAGATTAAGGAAAATAAGTCTCTCATTGATGTTGGTAAGAAAGCACAATGTGATCTTGAATGTCAAAGACACATTAATAAACTTTTAAGTGAAGAACTTCACGAAGCTAAAGACAAAGCTGACCAACTTCAAAAGGTTACTGAGTCTTGGTGTAAGTCATCAAAGCTTACTGAAAAGTGCATAAACCAACAGATACCTAAACAGGTAAAGGCTGTACTTGGAGGTGACTATCAAACAGCAGCTTATGTAGCTGATGATGAGATAGCAAGTACATAATCTGAGAAAGATAGACACCTGATTAAGTCTCAGAAGTCAGCCTCAGAGAAAAGACATGATCCAAGCTTGAAATATAATATGTTTGTGAAAGCTAAAGACCATGGAAATGAGTGCTCAACATCTAAACAACATGGTAAGTCTGTGCTGGACAGACTAGGCACTCAGTCTGTTCAAAGAACTTCGGTCATAGAAAGGCTTAATCTAAACCCTTTCAAAAGACAAAATTCTATTTCTGGCTCGGAGAGAAGTTACAAGAACAGAAAGACCACTGTAAGTCAGAGGTCAAAACACGACAATGGTAAGTCCAAAGTTGTGGATCTTGGTAAGTCCAAGAATATCAACAGTGGTAAGTCCAAACCTGTTGAAACTGGTGAGTCCAGCAGTCATGACAAAGGTAAGTCCAAAGTCATGGAACAGAAGGTTGTTAGTCAATCTTCTCATCAAAAGGATAACAAACAGAGATCTGACAAAGGTAAGTCCAAAGTCAGTGATCATCAGGTGAATCAACTTGCTAAGAAAGTTGAAAAGTTATCCACAACATATAATCCTAAAACTGAGAGTAAGTTCTCACAAGGATTATTGGACACTCTACCTCCTGTAATCATTGGAAGAAGGAGATGCTACAAGTGCAGAAGTAGAGGTCATGAGGCTAAGGACTGTGATGCAGAAATCTCAAGGCCTGAACAAGAATAAGCTAATCAGCCTACACAGGACTCAGCTCCTGCTCAAGCTGAACAGTCAGTTCAACAAGATGGAGATGCTAAGTGCTCCTTATCTGAACCCACCAAGAAGTGGGTTCCCAAACAAAACTAATGTGTTTAGTTTTCATCTCATGTCCAGGGTTCAAGTAAATGGTACTTGGATAGTGGATGCTCAAGGCACATGACTGGGTGGAAAGGATTTCTTAGTGATTTCCAAGAAGATGAAGGTCCTAAAGTAACATTTGGAGACAACTCACATGGAAGAACTAAAGGCTATGGAAAGATGAAAGCTGGCAAAGTTACATTCCAGAAAGTTGCCTATGTCAAAGGTCTCAAACACAACCTGATTAGTATCAGTCAATTGTGTGATGAAGATAATGTTGTTACTTTTAGGAAGAAAGTAGGAACAATATATAATGCTAAGGGAAAGCCTGTATTAATAGCTAAAATAAAAAGAGATGTGTATCTACTTGATCTAAATTCAGCTGATCCCTATACTGAAACCTGCTTGTATTCCCATTCTGTTCCTAAGCAGAGTTGGTTATGGCATAAACGTTTATCTCATCTAAACTTTAAAAATATAAATATGCTGTCTAATAAAGAGTTAGTCTCTGGATTACCAAAGATCACATTTTTCAAAGACAAATTATGCTCAGCTTGTAAACAAGGAATACACCATAAAGGGTCTTTTAAGTCAAAGCAAAATTTTTCAATAACAGACCAGTTGCATATGTTGCATATGGATCTGTTTGGACCCATAAGTACTCCAAGCCTGAGTGGCAAGAAGTACACACTGGTGATTGTAGATGAGTTCTCACGATTCACCTGTGTAATATTCCTTAAAGCTAAAAGTGAGGCTGCCCTGGAGATAATCAATTTTATCAAACAGAAAGAGTTGCAAAAAGGTTTGTCTGTAAAGCAACTAAGAAGTGATCATGGGACTGAGTTCAGGAACTCTACCCTTGAAAGCTTCTGTGAACAAAAGGGAATATTACAAAATTTCTCATCTGTCAGAACCCCACAACAGAATGGAGTTGCTGAAAGGAGAAATAGAACCCTCATTGAGGCTGCTAGAACAATGCTATGTGAGGCAGGATTGAAACTCTATTTCTGGGATGAAGTTGTTAGTATAGCCTGCTATACCCAGAATAGATCAATCATTGTCAAAAGACATGGAAAGACGATGTATAAGTCTAGAAAGCCCAATATAGGTTATTTCCATATCTTTGGTTCAAAATGCTATGTGCTGAATCAAAGAGATCAGCTCCATAAGTTGGAACCTAAAGCTGATCTTGGAATATTCGTTGGTTATTCCTCAATCTCCAAGTCTTATAGAATATATAATACAAGGAGAAAGGCAATAGAAGAATCAATTCATGTCTCTTTTGATGAAGACTGTTTTGATCAAGCTGATAAGAGTCAAGCTGACTTGGTCAGTCTGAGTGAGCTTGAAAGGCCTAAGGAAACCAACTTATCAAATCCTATGTGTGTCATAGGAGATGATAGTAATGATGATGTGTGTTCATCAAAGAAATCATCACAAACTCCAAGGGATTCTCAAGCTGAGAAAGATGATGAGTTCGTTAACCCCTTTGGAGCTGAAGTCACTCAAGCTGAGAATCTCAGTGATCATCAGTTTGTTGACAATGCTGCTGTTGAGACTGAGGATGTGTGTTCACCTCAGCGTTCTCCACATCACTCAGATTCAGAACCAGACTCTCCAACTACAACATTTAAATTCCTCAAAGATCATCCTCAAGATCAAATTATTGGAAATGTCCAAGAAAAAGTCATGACCAGATCCAAGGCTATAGCTAATTACGCTGCACACTTTGGTTTTCTATCTCAAATGGAACCAAAGAAGACTGAGGAAGCCTTAGAGGATGAGGATTGGATTGAAGCTATGCAAGAGGAATTAAATGAGTTTGAGAGAAATAAGGTCTGGAACCTTGTCCCTGCCCCCAAAGATGATTCAATTATAGGCACTAAGTGGGTCTATAGAAATAAAATGGACAAGGATGGAGTGATAGTGAGGAACAAAGCCAGGCTGGTAGCACTAGGGTATAAGCAAGAGGAAGGAATCGATTATGATAAAACCTTTGCCCCTGTTGCTAGAATTGAAGCCATAAGGCTGTTCCTGGCTTATGCAACATATAAAGACTTCAAAGTCTATCAAATGGATGTGAAGAGTGCTTTCCTAAATGGAAAACTTCAGGAGGAAGTCTATGTGAAACAACCTCCTAGCTTTGTAAGTTCAAAGTTTCCACATCATGTCTATAAGTTAGACAAGGCTTTGTATGGTCTTAAACAAGTTCCAAGAGCTTGGTATGATACACTGTCCACTTATCTACTATCCATGGATTTCACCAGAGGTAGTATAGATAAGACACTCTTTATTAAAAGAAGTAAAGGACAGGTGATTCTTGTACAAATCTATGTGGATGACATCATTTTTGGTTCTACCAATGAATCTCTGTGTGAGTGATTCTCCAAAATAATGTCACAAAAGTACAAGATGAGTATGATGGGTGAGATAACATATTTCCTAGGCCTGCAAATTCAACAAAAGCCTGATGGAATATTCATCAATCAAAGAAAGTATGTTCTTGATTTGATAAAGAAATATGGTTTTGATTCAAGTTCAACCATGAAAACACCCATGTCACCAGCTGTCAAGCTGAGTAAAGACTCAGATGGAAAGTCTGTATGTCAGTCTACCTATAGAGGAATGATAGGTTCATTGCTCTATTTGACAGCTAGTAGACCTGATATTATGTTTGCTACATGTGTTTGTGCAAGATATCAGGCAGATCCTAAAGAATCATATCTTCAAGCTGTGAAAAGGATCTTTAGGTACCTTAAAGGTACACCAAATCTAGGTCTTTGGTATCCAAAGGACTCTGGATTTGAGTTAGTTGGTTTTTCAGATGCTGACTATGCTGGGTGCAAGTTAGACAGAAAATCAACTACTGGAGGATGTCAAATGCTTGGAGGGAAGTTAGTCAGCTGGACTAGTAAGAAACAGAACTCAGTGGCTACTTCAACTGCTGAAGCTGAATATGTTGCAGCAGGTAGCTGTTGTGCTCAAATCCTATGGATGCAGCATTAGCTTCGGGACTTTGGCATGAGTTTCAAGAAAACTCCTATCTTCTGTGATAACCAAAGCGCTATAGCCATCACTTACAATCCAGTCTTCCACTCAAGAACCAAGCACATTGAAATTAGACATCACTTCATCAGGGACATCGTGGAAAAAGGTAAAGTTGACATTAAATTTATTTCCACTGATGACCAACTAGCAGATATCTTTACTAAACCACTTGATGAGAAGAGGTTTACGTATCTGCTAAGTAACTTGGGTATGCTTAACCCCTAGCTAAGTGTCTAGAATCCGAGTTTTCAGTTTGACAAAGACTAAGTGTCTTAAGCTGAGTGCACAGTTTATGAATAAGTTTTCATAAACTGAATCTTATCAAGCTGAACAATGAGTTCTTTTATTTGGTGAGTTCCAAACACATTTCACCTACTTAGTGTAGTTATGATACAGTTTGAGTCAGTCTCAAACATATATGACTAAGTGTCACTGAGTCTGAGCTATGTGCTTAACTCAAACTGTGTGATTGGTTCAAACGTTTGGTTGGTTTCAAACATTCTTTGACTACTCAGTGTGGTTAAAAGGTTCGTTTGAGTCAGTCTCACACGAAAATGACTTGGTGTCATTACCCATGAGCTGTGTGCTCTACTCAAGCTGAGTTTCATTCTCACGCTGAGTGCACATTTCAAGCTGAGTGCTTGAATCAAGCTGAGTGCTTGAGTTAAATTGAGTAATATGTTTACTCAGCTTGGTGTGTCCAAACTCATGTGTTATTTACTAAGTGTGATTAATTCATGACCACTGCGTATTTGGGTCAGTCTCAAATTGCGTATTATACTAAATTGTGTATAGGTATAATACATCAGTGTATATAATCTTATTGTAACTCAATATTATTATATTACATTAGTATTCGTTGGAAGATGATTAGTTCTACCCGCTTACTGTTACATCAAAATTTTATGGCGTAACGGATCAAAAGGGGGATTTCTAACGGTAACTTTTCTCTCTCCTTGGAAAGGTATATATACCGATCAAGTTCGGTTTAGAGGGTTTACGCTTACAATCCAAACTTCTCATCCTCTCAAATACCTTCCCTCCTCTCTGCTAAGTGCATATTTTCGGTTCCATCGATCTCAAAACCCTAAGTCGCTCAGTGCGCTATAGACAATCGCTCAGTACGCATTCCAAAGTAATTACTCTGTGTAATCAAAATTTAATCGATGGAAGGAACCATTCTAGTTCTAGGTGATCGAATGGTCAGAGGAGCTGCGTTTCGAAACAACGGATTGCCGCTGATAAATATCAACAATCAGCGCGCTTGCTTGGCAATCCCTCTACGCAAGATTAACAGAGGATATGAACCATGGGTCAATTACATTCGTAAATGCCCATTGACTTTTGCTTTCACCGGAGCACCTCTGCACATGGTTCCTCAGTACTTGCTGGAATTCTGGTATTCGTGTACTTATGATCATATCAATGACGCAATCAGAGGCACAGTGTTGAATGGAGAGAGAACCATTACTCTCACAGCTAACAGGCTAAGGGAGATTCTTCATCTTCCTCAACATGACAAATTCGAGCCTGCTGTGACGAGATAAGTGGCGAGGTCTGTTCTACCACAGATGGGTTACCCTCAAACTGAAGGGGTGATCAAGAAGGCCACTTTCCCAACTGGATGGGGTTTTATGGTGTCCACTGTGATTCGTTCACTTGGTACCAAGGTTGGAGGACTGGACCAGATCAATGAGTTCGAGATGCAGTTGTTGTACAACATGTTCTTTGGAAGAAATATCGATTTTGCACAGCTCATCTTCAATGAGCTCAAGGTCCCTGTGATGAAGGCCACAAGAGACCTTCATGTACCTTTCATAAGGTACCTGTCCTTAGCATTTGAAGCTTAGCTAGGGACAGCACTCTACGAAGCCAATCAGGAGTTGTCGCTGGTGCCTACACTCAGCCCCAAGATGTTCAACAACGACATCTTCCTAGAGCAAGAGGGACTGAGTGAGCCCATGCTGTTAATTGCTGAGGCTTCGTCTTCTGAGAGTGAAGCCGAGGTATCGAATCCAGGGGGAGCTTCTCAAGCTGACACGGAGGTTCAAGCTAAGCACTCTGCTCAAGCTGAACCAGCTCATTCAGAAGCTGCTTCAGGTAAAACCTCTCCTCTCTCACTCTCTTCTCACTTTTCTCCATCTACATTTGGAGATAAGACTGTAGTAAACCCAACTCAGTCTAACCCATCTCCTTCACCTTCTTTTCATCATAAATCCCAATCTGAAGCCATCCCTAGTATGCCCACTACTGCTAGGGAGAATATCCTAACATACCATCGAAAAACTGCCATTGGTGGTGCCACATCTAAAGGCATCACTGGAGCTGAGATCACACTGATCCCTCCACAGGCAGGAGTTGAGGGGGAGACGCCTTCTCTTAAGGTGCCAACCTCTAGGCTCATTACAACCCAACAGCCTTACCCAGGTGTGGTGTCTACTCATCCCACACTTACTCGAGCCATGGGAGAGCCTGTTACTGTGCCTGAGCAGACACACTCAGGTAACATTGAAAATCTGACCAATCCCCAGGGTCAATCACCCCCCTCTAAACCAATTAGCCAACCACCATCCCATACACTTCACAAATCGAGCCCAATAACTTCTCTTCACTTCTCACACCCTCTTGCACGACCTGCCAATGTTTCATCCTCAAACCAGGGTGATTCACAGGTCAAGACTCTGGTGCAAATGAGTTTGAAAGTATACACCAACCTTCGGATGATGCATCCAAATTCCAACCATCTCAAGCTGACTTGGATGAATTAATGTCATTCTTTAAAGGTCAGTTTGATGCATTGCACCTCAAAAGGAAGAAAGCAAAGAAAGATATCCTGATGATCCTTGATAATCTGGATGAGGAGGTGCTGATGTTAAAATCTGCTGTTGTTGCCTTACAAAAACAAAATACTTCAATCCCTATTGATGATGACAAAAAGGGGGAGAAGGTTCAAGAAGCTGAAGCTGAGTCAGTCAAAGCTGAAGCTTTACTACTATTGGCAGAGGGAGCAGATCAGATTGAGGGGGAGAAAGAAATAGAGAAAGAACCTGAGCTGACTGAGAAAGCAAAAGGCAAAAGACCAGTAGTGGTCAGCTCAGATGAATCAGAAGCCCCTCAACAAAAAAGAAGGAAAGTGATTCTAAGTGAATCATCAGCCTCAGATGAAGACTCTGCGGATAAAATGACTTTACAAGAAAGAGCTTCACTGCTGGTAGTTAGAAGAATGGAGAAGGAGGATGCTGACCAGCTTGGGATCTCTGTTAACGAATTAAGAGAAAGACAAAAGAATGTTCAAGCTGTATTAGTCAGTGAAAAAGAGGCAAGAGAAAGGGCTTGGGCTGAGCAAATCAAAAAACAGAATGAGGATCTGACTAAACTCAAGCTGCCCATAGTGCCTAAGGAAGAAAAGGAAGAAGGACCTCCGATGGAAGATCAACCAGAGGAGGATAACATAATGGATTGCTATACAAAAATATTCTTCCCTTCTCAAATACTTTCACTTAAGCTTAACTCAGATCAAGGTATCATTATCATTGAGTTTGTTTTGAAAAATGGTGAGACACCTTCTCTAGAGCTAAGTCAACTACACAAACCGGGTTATGAGGAATGGAAGCAAGTGGCAGTGCTCATTAAGCAGATGAAAAAGTCCTCTGAAAGAAACCAAGTTAAAGATGAGTTGCTGAGGTTACTTGCAAGAGCTGATTTAATGAAAGCCATACCCAGAACTGAGATAGCTACCCTACTTACTTCCTTTCATAAAGTTGGGAAGAAGAAGCTAACAAAGCCAGCTGGATTAGCAAATCTAGACTCGTACAGTCTTAATCTTCCTGAAGGCATGGAGTTTCAAGAGAATACATATGTTGAAAAGCCTCAGAAAGGGTTCATGTACTTGGACAGAAATGGTGAAAAATGCTTCCAGGCTGATGCATCAATTTATACATGTGGGGTATCTCAAGTATTTGCTCTAAGACAAATTGTTGAAAAGACTGAACAGAATGCAAGATTCAGATACAGAATCAACAGAGCAATCAGATCACAACAGGATCAGCTTCAACATATACCTAATCTGCAAGAAATCCTTGAAGAAATAAATAAGGAGATTAAGGAGTTTGAAGAGCTGCATCTAGATTAGATTAGTTCTAATTTTGTAAATATTAGATTAGTTCTAATATTTTTGTAAGCAGTATGTGTGCATGATCTAAGTGATCAACAACTTTTGTATTATGATTAGTTCAATTAATACAAGTATAAAGTTTGATATGTTCAACTATGTTGTGATGTGTTCCTATTCATAAGTCTGATAAGTTTAGCAAAAATGAATAACAGATAAGTTCTTATTCATTTATGTAATTAGTTGGTATGTTCAACTAAAAATTGGTGTGTTCCAGTTTAAAATTGATAAGTTCAATTAAAATTGATATGTTCAAATTAATATTTGATTAGTTCAAATATAAAATCTTAATAAGTTTAAGATTTAAAACATAATTCTGTTAAACAAACTTATTAACTGTTTGATGGTTTTGTCATCATCAAATAGGGGGAGTTTGTTGGGATGATGATCTCATTAGTTTAGATTTGATGAGACAAAGTTAAGTTTGTAAGATGTGTTCTACATACAACTTAAACAGAATTATGAAGCTTAGTCAGACTGAACACTTATAGTGATTCAGGCCGAGTATAAGCTGAATGTAAACTGAGCATTTGTTCGATCAGTTTATATTATACCTTAGTTAAATTATTAATGTGTTTGATAATCTGTGTATGTCACATAAGGTATATATCGAGTATTCAGCTTGATGTGTTTCAAGCTGAGTGACTCAGCTTAGAAGCAGAGTCAGCTCGACAGAGTTACTAAATTTGTTTTATTTAACTCTTTGGACTTCTAAGGATGAGTTAATAATTATACGTGTTAGTTCATGTTTGAATTCGGGTTTGTTCCCGAAGAACTCGGCCTGATGAGTTTCAAGCTGAGTAACTCAGCCTGACTAAAGAAATCAGTCTAAGAGAATTTAAATGTGTTTTAAATTCTGTTTTAACTCTCTATATCTACGGCGCGGATAAGAAGACTCCAGAATCAAGATTGAAGATTGAAGACTCAAGATAAGAAGATTCAAGATTCAAGATTCCGAGTTATCTGTTGGTCCCTTGTATGAGAATAACAACAAGCAACAAGTGTGTAGAAGGGGGGGGGGGGGGGTTGAATACACTTTCTGCGGAAATTGAACAAATCAAATAAAAGTGTTACACACAGTAAATCAAACCACAATCAATCGAATGCTTTAATTAAGAAGATGATTAAAATGCTTTGAATAAGAAGATGATTACAATAACTATCAAGTAAGCAACTCTTGATATATAACCACCTAATATAAATCTCTCAATCTCTCAAACTTAGTTATCTATAATCAACTTATGATTATAGATACTGACGACTCTCTAAACAGGATTTCACACAGATTAACAACTTACCAATATCACAACTGATGTGATAGTTCGAACACACGAACACTTGGGCAATCTGTGAGTTTTTCTTGATCACGTTGAACTGACAAACATTAATCAAGATTCGTAACACATACGGTGAGGTGAGGTTTGGCTATGCAACACTTAGTTGTTTTCGAATCAAAGTCGTACCTCTAAACTTATCAGGAGATAAGTATTTATAATCCTGTGCCTACGGAAAAAAAACAAACTAAGACTCAATTTAATTCGCTCAATAACTCTCGGATAATCCGGAATCTTGAATCTTGAATCTTCTATCTTCAAACTTGATTCTGGAATCTTCTTATCCTTGCCGTAGATATAGAGAGATAAAAGATTAATTTAAAACACATTTAAATTATCTTTAGACTGACTTCTTTAGTCGGACTGAGTTACTCAGCTTGAAACTCATCAAGCTGAGTTCTTCGAGAACAGACCCGAATTTCAACATGAACTAACATGTATAATTATTAACTCATCCTTAGAAGTCCAAAGAAGTAACTAAAACATATTTAGCAACTCCATTGAGCTGACTCAGTATACACGCTGAGTCACTCAGCTTGAGACTCATCAAGCTGAAACTCAATATATATATCTTAGTTTATATACTCAGCTTATCAAACACATTGATAATCTGACTAAGATATAGTCTAAACTGATCAAACATATGTACAGCGTATACTCAGCTTATACACAGTCTGAATCACTATAAGTGTTCAGTCTGACTAAGCTTTATAATTCTGTTTAAGTTATATGTAGAACACATCATACAAACTTAACTTTGTCTCATCAAATTCAAACTGATGAGATCATTTTCCCAACAAACTCCCCCTATTTGATGATGACAAAACCATCAAACAGTTAGTAAGTTTGTTTAATAGAATTATGTTTTAAATCTTAAACTTATCAAGATTTTATATTTGAACTAATCAAATTTTAATTGAACTTATAAATTTTCAGTTGAACATACCAACTTTTAGTTGAACACACCAACCAAGCATATTAATGAATAAGAACTTATCATTTATTCATTAAGCTGAACTTATCAGACTTATAGCTATGAACACATCATAATACAGTTGAACATATCAAACAGATATTTGTATTAATTGAACTAATCATAATACAAATAGGTTGATCACATAGATCATGCACACTTAATGCTTACAAAATTAGAACTAATCTAATATTTACAGTAGAACTAATCTACTCAGGATGCAGTTTTTCAAACTCTTTAATCTCTTCATTGATTTCTTCAAGTATTTCTTGTAGATTAGGCAAGTGTTGAAGCTGATCCTTCTGTGATCTAATGGCTCTATTAATTCTGTATATGAACCTTGCAGTCTGTTCAGACTTTTCAACAATCTGTCTTAGACCTAATACTTGAGATACTCCACTTGTATAGATACTTACATCAGACTGGAAGCATTTATTTCTATTTCTATCCAGGTACATGAATCCTTTCTCAGGCTTTTCAACATATGTATTCTCTTTGAATTCCATGCCTTCAGGAAGATTGAGACTGTACGAGTCTAGACTTGCTAATCCAGCTGGCTTTGTTAGCTTCTTATTTCCAACTTTATGAAAAGAAGTAAGTAGAGTAACTATCTCAGATCTGGGTATGATTTACATCGCATCAGCTCTTGCAAGTAACCTTAGCAGCTCATCTTTAACTTGATTCTTTCAGATGACTTTTCCATCTTCTTGATGAGTACTGCTACTTGCTTCCATTCTTCATAACCCATTTTGTACATTTGATTCAGCTCCAGAGAAGGTGTCTCACCATTTCTCAAGACAAACTCGAGAATGATGATCCCTTGAGCTGAGCTCACCTTAAGTGATGATCCCTCGAGAATGATGATCCCTTGAGCTGAGCTGAGCTCACCTTAAGTGACCGTAGTTGTGATACTTCATCATCTAAAGCATCCAACCTGAGCAGCATATGCTTCTTTGTCTTTTTCCTCTTCTGATGGAGGATTTCAAACTGACTCTTAAGATATTTTAAAATAGTGTCCTAGTCAGCTTGAGAAGGTTGAGATGTGGGTGCATCATCCAAGGGTTGGTGTGGACCCTCAAATTCCTTTGCACCAGAGTTTGGACCCTGTGATTCATCCTGGCTTGAAAATGAAACATTGACAGGTCGTGCACTAGAGTGTGAGAAGTGAAGAGAATGGATAGGGCTCAAAATGTGAAGTGTTTGGGTAGGTGGTTGGCTTTTGGGTAAGGAGGGGGGTGATTGACCCTGGGGATTGGTCATATATTCAATGTCACCTGAGTGTGTCTGCTCAGGCACAGTAGTAGGCTCTCCCATGGCTCGAGTAGATGTGGGCTGAGTAGACACCACACCAGGTTTAGGCTGTTGGGTTTTAAAGAGCCTTGAGGTTGACACCTTGAGAGTAGGCGTCTCCCCCTCAACTCCTGCCGGAGGGATCAATGTGATCTCAGCTCCAGTGATGCCTTTAGGAGTGGCACCACCTTTGGCAGTTTTTCTTTGGTATGTATGGATATTCTCCCTAGTAGCAGTGGGCACACTAGGTGTGGCTTCAGATTGGGATTGTAAATGGAATAAAGGTAGAGGAGATGGGATAGACTGAGTTGGATTTACTGCAGTCTTGTCTCCAAAAGTGGATGGAGAATAATGAGAAGAAAGAGAAAGTGGAGAGGTCTTACCAGAGGTGGCTGCAGTGTAAACTATTTCAGCCTGAGCAGATTGCTCAGCTTGAACTTCTGTGTCAGCTTGAGAAGCTCCCCCTTGATTTGATTCCTCTTCTTCACTTTCCGATGAAGCTGCCTCAGCAATCAGTAGCATGGGCTTACTCAGACCCTCTTGCTCCGGGAAGATGTCATTATTGAACATCTTGGGACTGAGTGTAGGAGTCAGGAACACATCCTGATCAGCTTCATAGAGTGTTGTCCCTAGCTCGGCTTCAAATGCCAAGGACAGGTACCTAATGAAAGGTACATGAAGATCCCTTGTGGTCTTCATTACTTGGACCATGAGCTCATTGAAGATGAGATGTGCAATCTAAGTTCCTTGCAAAGTACATATTGTACATCAGCTGCATCTCAAACTCGTTGACTTGGTCCAATCCTCCAACATTAGTACCAAGTGAACGGATCACTGTGGATACCATGAAACCCCAACTGGTTGGAAAGGTGGCCTTTTTTATGACACCCTCTGTATTCGGGTGTCCCATTTGAGGTAGGACAGACCTAGCCACCTGTCTCGTCACCGCAGGCTCGAACACATCAGATTGAGGAAGTTGAAGAACTTCCCTTAGCCTATCAGCGGTGAGAGTAATCGTTCTCTCTCCATTCAGCACTGTGCCTCGGATTGAGGCAGTTGTTTGGTCATAGACACACGTATACCAAAACTCGAGCAGATGTTGAGGAACCACATGTAGAGGTGCTCCAATAAAAGAGAAGGCCAATGGGCATTTTCGAATGTAAGCAACCCATTGTTCGTATCCTATGTTAAGCTTGCGTTGAGGGATTGCAAGACAAGCACGCAGCACCCCTTATCATTCTGTCACTAAGAATCAGAACAGTTCCCTCCATCGTTGAAAATTTAAGATTACACTGAGTAAACACAATTTCATTGCACTGAGCAATTGACTCCGCACTTAGCGAGGTAGGGTTTCAAAATCGATGGAACAGAAAATTGCACTTAGCAAATTTGTAACGAGGTATATAAGTAGATGAAAGGTTTACAGATGAGAAGTTTAAGCGTAAACCTCTAAAATGCGGGTAAAATCGTTATATATACCTTTTCGAGGAGAGAGAAAAATTACCGTTGGAATCATTTTTTAATCCGTTACTCCGATAAAATTCCGGCTTGATGTAACAATGACAGGGTAGAAACACATCATCTTCCAACGGATACAAGTGTAAAATAATAATATTAACAAATAATAAGATTATTAACACTCTATTAATATATCAATACACAATTGATATTCAATACGATCTGAAACTAATTCAAATACGTATTGACAAAGGAATTAACAACACTTAGTAATTAACTCATAGTTTGGACACACCAAGCTGAGTAAACATATTACTCAGTCTAAGTCAAGCACTCAGCTTGA
The DNA here is from genome assembly GCA_947179395.2 of Pulicaria dysenterica. Classification (NCBI taxonomy): domain Eukaryota; kingdom Viridiplantae; phylum Streptophyta; class Magnoliopsida; order Asterales; family Asteraceae; genus Pulicaria; species Pulicaria dysenterica. The sequence goes on from OX359293.1 coordinate 51,827,338, forward strand.
ATTGATCACTCAGCTTGAGATTAGAACTCACCTTGAGTGGAGCACACAACTCAGAATCAATGACACTTAGTCAAATTTGTTTGAGACTGACTCAAACTTACATTTTAACCATACTGAATAGTTAAATTAAGTGTGGAACTAATCCAAACATGTGAACTAATCACATAGAATGAGTGAAGCACATAGCTTAGACTAAATGACACATAGTCATCTATGTTTGAGACCTACTCAAACTGATATTTCAACCACACTAAGTAGTTGAATGATGTTTGGAACTGACCAAACGTATGAACTCATTGTTCAGTTTGACATAAAGATTAGTTTATGAAAACGTATTCGTAAACTGTGCACTCAGCTTAAGACACTCAGTCTTTGTCAAACTGAGAACTCAAATTTTAGACACTTAGCTAGGGGTTGAGCATACCCAATTCACTTAGCAGATACATAAACCTCTTTTCATCAAGGGGCTTAGTAAAGATATCTGCTAATTGGTCATCAGTGGAGATAAATTTAATGACAACTTTACCTTTTTCCACGATGTCCCTTATGAAGTGATGTCTAATTTCAATATGCTTGGTTCTTGAGTGAAATACTGGATTGTAAGTGATGGCTATTGCACTTTGGTTATCACAAAAGATAGGAGTTTTCTTGAAACTCATCCCAAAGTCCTGAAGCTGATGCTGCATCCACAAGATTTGAGCACAACAGCTCCCTGCTGCAACATACTCAGCTTCAGCAGTTGAAGTAGCCACTGAGTTCTGTTTCTTACTAGTCCAGCTTACTAATTTACCTCCAAGCAATTGACATCCTCCAGTGGTTGATTTTCTATCTAACTTGCACCCAACATAGTCAGCGTCAGAAAAACCAACTAACTCAAATCCAGAATCATTTGGATACCAAAGACCTAGATTTGGTGTACCTTTAAGGTACTTAAAGATCCTTTTCACAGCTAAAAGATGTGATTCTTTAGGATCTGCCTGATATCTTGCACAAACACATGTAGCAAACATGATATCAGGTCAATTAGCTGTCAAATAGAGTAATGAACCTATCATCCCTCTATAGGTAGACTGACACACAGGCTTACCATTTGAGTCTTTACTCAGCTTGACAGCTGGTGTCATGGGTGTTCTCATGGTTGAACTTGAATCAAAACCATATTTCTTTATCAAATACAAAACATATTTGCTTTGATTGATTAAAATTCCATCAGGCTTTTGTTGAATTTGTAGGCCTAGGAAATATGTCATCTCACCCATCATACTCATCTTGTACTTTTGTGACATTATTTTGGAGAACCAATCACACAGAGACTCATTTGTAGAGCCAAAAAATGATGTCATCCACATAGATTTGTACAAGAATTATCTGTCCTTTACTTTTTTTAATAAAGAGTGTCTTATCTATACTGCCTCTGGTGAACTTCATGGATATCAGATAAGTGGACAGTGTATCATACCAAGCTCTTGGAGCTTGTTTAAGACCATACAAAGCCTTGTCCAACTTATAGACATGATGTGGAAACTTTGAACTTACAAAGGCAGGAGGTTGTTTCACACAGACTTCCTCCTGAAGTTTTCCATTCAGGAAAGCACTTTTCACATCCATTTGATAGACTTTGAAGTCTTTATATGCTGCATAAGCCAGGAACAGCCTTATAGCTTCAATTCTAGCAACAGGGGCAAAGGTCTCATCATAATCAATTCCTTCTTCTTGCCTATACCCTTGTGCTACCAGCCTGGCTTTGTTCCGAACTATCACTCCATCCTTGTCCATTTTGTTTCTATAGACCCACTTAGTGCCTATAATTATATGATCTTTAGGGGCAGGGACAAGGGTCCAGACTTTATTCCTCTCAAACTCATTTAATTCCTCTTGCATAGCATCAATCCAATCCTCATCCTCTAAGGCTTCCTCAGTTTTCTTTGGTTCCATTTGTAATAGAAAACCAAAGTGAGCAGCATAGTTAGCTGTGGCCTTGGATCTTGTTATAACCTTTTCTTGGATATTTCCAATAACTTGATCTTGAGGATGATCTTTGAGGAATTTAAATGTTGTAGTTGGAGAATCTGGTTCTAAATCTGAGTGATGTTGAGATATCTGAGGAGAACATACATCCTCAGTCTCAACAGCATCATTGTCAACAAACTGATGATCACTAAGATTTTCAGTCTGAGTGACCTCAGCTCCAAATGGATTGATGAACTCACCATCTCTCTCAGCTTGAGAGTTCCTTGGAGCTGGTGATGATTTCTTGGATGAACACACATCCTCATCACTATCATATCCTATGACATACATAGGATTTGACATGTTGATTTCCCTTGGCCTTTCAAGCTTACTCAGACTAACGGAGTCAGCTTGACTTTTCTCAGCTTGATCAATACTATCTTCATCAAATGAAACATGAATTGATTCTTCAATGGCCTTTCTCCTAGAGTTATATACTCTGTATGATTTGGAGATTGAGGAATAACCAACAAATATTCCAGGATCAGCTTTGGGTTCCAACTTATGGAGCTGATCTTTTTGATTCAACACATAGCATTTTGAACCAAAGATATGGAAATAACCTATATTGGGCTTTCTAGACTTATACATTTCATATGAAGTCTTTCCATGTCTTTTGACAATGATTGACCTATTCTGAGTATAGCAGGCTGTACTAACAGCTTCATCCTAGAAATAGAGTTTCAATCCTGCCTCACATAGCATTGTCCTTGCAGCCTCAATTAAGGTTCTATTTCTTCTTTCAGCAACTCCATTTTGTTGTGGAGTTCTGACAGATGAGAAATTTTGTAATATTCCTTTTTGTTCACAGAAGCTTTCAAGGGTTGAGTTCCTGAACTCAGTCCCATGATCACTTCTGAGTTGCTTTACGGACAAACCTTTCTGCAACTCTTCCCTTTTGATGAAACTTATTATCTCAGGGCAGCCTCACTTTTGGCTTTTAGGAATATTACCCAGGTGAATCGTGAGAACTCATCTACTATCACCAGAGTATACTTCTTGCCATTTAGGCTTGGAGTACTTATGGGTTCAAACAGATCCATATGCAACATATGCAATGGGTCTGTTATTGAAAAATTTTGCTTTGATTTAAAGGACCCTTTTATGGTGTTTCCCTTGTTCACAAGCTGAACACAATTTGTCTTTGAGAAATGCGATTTTTGGTAATCCAGAGACTAACTCTTTATTGGACAGCATATTTATATTTTTAAAGTTCAAATGAGACAAACGTTTATGCCATAACCAACTCAGCTCAGGAACAGAATGGGAATACAAGCAGGTTTCATTATAGGGATCAGCAGATTTAAGATCAAGTAGATACACATCTCTTTCTCTTTTAGCTATTAATACAGGCTTTCCCTTAGCATTATATATTGTTCCTGCTTTCTTCCTAAAAGTAACAACGTTGTCTTCATCACACAATTGACTGATACTAATCAGGTTGTGTTTTAGACCTTTCACATATGCAACTCTCTGGAATGTGACTTTGCCAGCTTGCATCTTCCCATAGCCTTTTGTTCTTCCATGGGAGTTGTCTCCAAATGTTACTTTAGGACCTTCATCTTCTTGGAAATCACTAAGAAGTCCTTTCCACCTAGTCATGTGCCTTGAGCATCCACTATCCAAGTACCATTTACTTGAACCCTGCACATGATATGAAAACTAAACACATTAGTTTTGTTTGGGAACCCATTTTTGAATGGGTTCTGAGGAGCACTTAGCATCTCCATCTGGTTGAACTAAATGTTCAGCTTGAGCAGGAGCTGAGTCATGTGTAGGCTTGTGAGAACTTACTCTCAGTTTTAGGATTATATGTTGTGAGAACTTACTCTCAGTTTTAGGATTATATGTTGTGGATAACTTTTCAACTTTCTTAGCAAGTTGATTCACTTTATGTTCACTGACTTTGGACTTACCTTTATCAGATCTTTGTTTGTTATCCTTGGAAGCTTGACCAACAAACTTCTTTTCCATGACTTTGGACTTACCTTTGTCATGCTTACTGGACTCACCAGTTTCAACAGGTTTGTACTTACCACTGTTGATCTTCTTGGACTTACCAAGATCAACAACTTTGGACTTACCATTGTTGTGATTTGACCTCTGACTTATAGTGGTCTTCCTGTTCTTATAACTTCTCTCCGAGCCAGATAGAGAATTTTGTCTTTTGAAAGGATTTGGATTAAGCCTTTCTATGACTGAAGTTCTTTGAATAGGCTGAGTGCCTAATCTGTCCAACACAGACTTACCATATTGTTTGGATGTTGAGCACTCATTACCATGATCTTTGGCCTTCACAAACATATTGAATTTTAGGCTTGGATCATGTCATTTCTATGAGGCTGACTTCTGAGACTTAATCAGTTGTCTATCTTCCTCAGAATCTGTACTTGCTATCTCATCATCAGCTACATAAGCTGCTGTTTGATAGTCACCTCCAAGTACAACCTTCACCTGTTTAGGTATATGTTGGTTTATGCACTGTTCAGCAAGCTTTGATGACTTACACCAAGACTCAGTGATCTTTTGGAGTTGATCAGCTTTGTCTTTAGCTTCCTGAAGTTCTTCACTAAGAAGTTTGTTAATGTGTCTTTGACATTCAAGGTCACACTGTGCTTTCTTACCAACATCAATGAGAGATTGATTTTCCTTAATCTCATCTTTAAGTTTAGCTATTTCAGCTTTGAGGTCAGTCTGAGACTTAAGGCTGGTCTTGAAATCATTTAGCAGATAATCGAATGCAAGACCCTTTTCTTCATCAGTGTAAGAGTAGAAATTACTGACCTTATACATGGAAGCAGGATCCTAATCACTGAGCTTGCTGTTTTCCTCAGCTTCCTTCATGTCAGCTTCAAAGATTGATTCTGACATACCATAGTCAACCTCATCGATTTCTATCTCTTCATCTTCTTGTGCCATCAGACATACATCATCACCTGATGTAGATGATTATGTATCCCATGTTTCAGCAATTAATCCTTTTGCACTGGGTTTGTCTTCAGGCTTTCCTTTCTTGAGCTGAGTATATTTCTTCTTGTATTTATCAGCTCTGTAAGCATTCTTATCAACAACTGATGTTGATTCCACCTTCTTTGATCTGCACTCAGCAGCAATGTGTCCCTTTTTCTGACAATTGAAGCACACAGCATTCTTGGGATCAAAAGAACTCTTTCCTTTGCCCTTGTCAAATCTTCCTCTTCCCCTTTGAGCTCTTCTCAAACGTCTGGCTAACATTGCCATTTGCTCAGTGATATTCTGAACATCATCAGTATCACTTGAGTCTGAGTCTGAGTGGTCAGCTTGAGATTTTGACTCAGTCTCAGATTCAACAACTAGTGCCTTGGGACTTTTCTTCTTCTTTTTATGTGCAACTAATGCAATATCAGTTTTATCCAAGGACTCCTTCAGTTGTTGTTGAGAAGATTTCTTGTGTTCAGTGATCTGTTCATGATTCAGCAAGAACCCATAGATAAACTGTAGGTTGTACACGTGTAGTGTTCCTCCAGCCCTCAGTGTCGTAGTTACATCATTAAACCTTTCTGGTAACACATCCAAAAAATTTAGCACCAGTTCAGCTTCATCTTTCTTTACACCCACACTTAGTAGGTCATTTATCAAGTAGTGAAACCTTGTGAACAAATCTGACAAGGTTTCATTCTTCTTTGAAAAGAAGTTTTCATAGGATCTATTCAAATGATTTTTCTTGTGCTGCTTGACCAGATCAGTGCCTTCATACGTGACACTCAGCGTATCTTCAAACTTGATTCTGGAATCTTCTTATCCTTGCCGTAGATATAGAGAGACAAAAGATTAATTTAAAACACATTTAAATTATCTTTAGACTGACTTCTTTAGTCGGACTGAGTTACTCAGCTTGAAACTCATCAAGCTGAGTTCTTCGAGAACAGACCCGAATTTCAACATGAACTAACATGTATAATTATTAACTCATCCTTAGAAGTCCAAAGAAGTAACTAAAACATATTTAGCAACTCCATTGAGCTGACTCAGTATACACGCTGAGTCACTCAGCTTGAGACTCGTCAAGCTGAAACTCAATATATATATATCTTAGTTTATATACTCAGCTTATCAAACACATTGATAATCTGACTAAGATAAAGTCTAAGCTGATCAAACATATATACAGCTTATACTCAGCTTATACACAGTCTGAATCACTATAAGTGTTCAGTCTGACTAAGTTTTATAATTCTGTTTAAGTTATATGTAAAACACATCATACAAACTTAACTTTGTCTCATCAAATTCAAACTGATGAGATCATTTTCCTAACATTATCCGATAGTTAGTTAGCAAATTAGGATTAGTCCAGTTTGTTAGGAACCGTAGCAACAGGATTATAAATACTTATCTCCTGATAAGTTTAGAGGTACGACTACGATTCTGAAAAAGATTACAGAGCCAAAAATCTCACCTCACCGTATGTGTTACGATTCTTGAATCACTGTTTGTCAGTGATCAAGAAACTCACAGATTGCCAGATCATTCGTGTGTTCGAATCATCACATCAGTTGTGATATTGGTAAGTAATCATTAGTTGATTCAATCTGTGAAAAATCCTGTTTAGAGAGTCGTCAGTATCTATAATCATAAGTTGATTATATATAGCTAAGTTTGAGAGTTTGAGAGATTTATATTAGGTGATTATATATCAAGAGTTGCTTACTTGATAATTAATGTAATCATCTTCTTATTCAAAGCATTGTAATCATCTTCATATTAATAAAAGCATTCGACTAGTTGTGGTTTGATTTACTGTGTGTAACACTTTTATTTGATTTGTTCAATTTCCGCAGAAAGTGTATTCAACCCCCCTTCTACACACTGTTGCTTGTTGTTATTCTCACCAAGGGACCAACAGAAGCATCTTCAGACTTCCAAGAGCAAACAGTAGGCCACCTGCCACTGATTTTGATGACATGCTAACTGAGGAAGATTGTCTAGCTACCGTGAGGGCTATGGGCTATGATGGTGAGCTTGTAAGGAAAAACCAGTTCAAGAGGACCAGCTTACACCCGAAATATAACTCCCTGCTGACCGTGCTTCAAAGGTGTTTTACACCAAAGCACTCAGGGTATGAGTTCCCTACAGAGTACCAATTCAAAATCTTTGTAGCGGTTGCAACTCATTTGAATGTGGACTATGCTTTCCTCTTCTTTCAAGACTTCAAAGCTACTATGTTGAGAAAGCACTCCCAAAAGAAAAAGGAGGGCAACTTCTTTCCTTATCAGAGGTTCATTCCTATGATAGTCCAGAGTCTGATGGATAGATATCCAGACATCCCTCATCGGGCAGGTTTACCTTCTGTTTCTCCAAAACTCTTTATTCATATTAAACCTGTTAACCCGACCAATCTGCCTATTCCAAGACCATTCCCTGTATCTCTACTTGACCTTTGTGAACAGAATGATATTGTTGTGAGCTATAGGGAGAGTGTAGGAATACCTCCCATGGTCGGGCCAGAGCCGGCCAGACCTGCCCAGGGAGGAGTAGCACCTGGTGAGGAAGTAGAAAATAGGCCTCAGTCATCTGTGGGAGATGCTGAGAGGGGAGTGGAGAGAGAAAATGTTGAGAGGGGTAGAGAAGCGGGTGAAGGTGATGAGACTAGAGAGGGAGGGGATGCATATGATCCCACCACTGTTCAAGTCATCGTTCAATCACTTTCTCAGACCACCCGAACCCAAGCTGTTCTTACTGAACTTGGTCTTGGCGTTTCTGAGTCATCCAGTTATTCTTATGATGAGTCTGCTTCCCATCCAGAAGGTGCCCCTGCCTTTGAACCTGTTATATCTCCCACGGGCACCCCTGAGCACCCAACTGGACAACCAGCAGAAAGCACACCCTCCTTCATGAAACTTACTGACCCACATACTACCTCTCCCGACCAGACTCACCCCGTTCAAACTACTCAGGCCATCCCTCAACCTGGTGGTCTGGTCATTCCTTTGACTTCACCTGCCCAAAAAACTACCATTCCTATCATTCGCAATGCAATCATTGCCCCTGACCATGACATTCCAGTTGTCTCTCCATCTCCTGATATATCTGTTGAAACTGGCTCTGTCACTCCTGATTCTTTACTAGATCTAAATCAATATGCCGGATATGGTCCAGGTAGTGGTGAAGAGGAAGATAGTTTAGCTAGGAGTTCGAGTGAAAGAGAGGGGGTGAGAAAAGAAAAGGAGAGTGCTGAGGGACCCCTACACCAAGAAAGCCGGGAAACCACATCCACTATGGGGCCCGACATTGTTGGGCCTCATATTGAACAAGTCGCGGTGATCCCACCCGTGCAAGTTTCTACCCCACCTAGCTACTACGGTGTCTCTCAACAGGCACCGTCTTTATTGCACAGGGTTATAGCACATACACTGGGTCAACCCCAATTGGGTGTTGGACCTATTGAACAAAGAGGACTGCCTCCCTCGTCCTCGACTCCTTTTGATGCACGATTAGACATACCGCGGATTTCCGCATATCTTGACCAACACAGGGTAACAATCGATGCACTGAGCTTGTTGGCTCAATAAGTCTCCTCAACTTCCAGAGGTGGTACCTTTCAAGGTTCCATTCAAGGATTGGAAGGAAATCCTGCTGGAGCCAACATCCCTGCTGCTCCAGTCGGTAGTACTGCCTATGTGGCTGGTACTTCAACTGGAATTCTTCGTGATTCCGGGTTTGTTTCACGTGCAGAACTTCATGATCACATTCAACAAGCCGTGGCACCAATCCACTAACAACTGCTAACGACAAATCAAAGGTTGGATCAGATTGAACAAGCTTCCCAGGCCCAAGCTCAACAATTGAACAAAATAGAAGATCTCTTTAATGCTAGACCTGCAGTGTCAGAACCACAGCCACAACCTGATCCATCATCTATGTCAGTTGATGCCTTAAAGAGCTTACTATATGTCAGACTTCTGGAACAACAGCCAGAATCAGCTCATGACCAAGACCTTCTGACAACTCTTCGCAATGAACAGCGTCCACAGGGAATCTCCATGGATGACTTTCAAGAGTTTCATGAAGATGTAAATGTTGGTCCCGAATGGATACTACAACAACAAATGTTTGTAGAAGGGGGGTTGAATAGAAACTTTAGCAAATTAAAATTTAAGAGACACACGGTTTACTTTTATATAATTCTTATTGATGTTAATCAAGAATTACATGAACTAGATGCGGAAAATCTAAGTTCAATAAAAGGTGGCAACTAATTTTGTCTAACACATAGACAATGCTAATCTTAAACAACTAATGTCTAAGACGTTCAACACATGAACAAATTTGTTACACTGAAAGTAACATGCTAACTCTTCTAATTCTCAACTTATGAGATTTCAGTGCTTTTCAACGCATACTTAGCATGTTTCCATGCATGAGTATACATAAGCAAGGTGTGTCCGGGATGATGAAGAGAGAAGGAGACAAAGGTACTTGGTTTAATAATATTATAATAGATAAAGTTAGTGGGTGAAAAGTAAGTTAACTTTATACACAAAGTGTGTAAAATGAACATACTTTTCAGTAATGAGTATACCCACTATCTATTATTATATTATTAAACTACTACCTTTATATCTTGGAAAAGTAAACTTCTCCTTTCATGCTTGTGCTTTAATCGACACCATGCTTTCTGAAGATGTGACTTTACCAAGTATGGAGTTGCCAGCCATACTTAACATCATATCTTCGAGATCTTCTTTTCAAGAGTATCTTTCTCCTTTTCCAGGGGATAAAGATCTATCCTTTTTGTTTCTTTGCAGATACAAACAGTGTTAAGTACTTTTACAAAGAAAGATCTAAGGCATAATAAGAACAACACATGTTCTGCCTTTGACTTTAAGAAAATATTACATAGAAAAGCTATTAACTGAGATATACAATAAAGACTCAGTTAACAGACACTGAACTACCAATATAATTTTGCTCAGCTAAGGATAAGTGTGAAAGACTCAGCTAACTAGATTTGCTCAGCTGATCAAATTGCTCAGCTGATAATACAAATCGTAGCAGCAGCTAATAAACTGATTAACTCAACTGTCAGCTGTTCCCAAGGGCTCAGCTAATCATTTGAGTATAGTCAGCTTATAAAGAAAAGATTGAATAAGTAGGAAATACCTTATCTGACAGATGGGAGGCATCAGCTGACCAATGTGAGTGTGTCAGCTGATCCTTGACTGCTCAGCTGATCTTGAAATCTTCATCAGCTGATGGTTTTAGACCATCAGCTGATCCAATGCGATTCCTCAGCTGATGCTCTTTGACTAATCTTTTCTTCTCAGCTGATCTTTCTGAAGCTGGTCATTTGGCTGATACTCAGTGTTCAGCTGACACTATGATTCGTCAGCTGACATTTCTTACTTAGAAATTCTTTCAGTCTCAGATAAAAAACAACACATGTTTTTCATCAATCTAAGTCCAAAACTGAATATATGGTTTTGTTAACATCAAATCCTATTTTACTTAATAGATAGGTTTGATTAAGGTTTGATATTACTATCTTACCAACAGTAAACAACAAGATCGATGGGATCACCAGAGGTTTCTATACTTCACTTTCAAAGGTTACTGACCGGCTGACAAAACTTGAACTAACCTGTCAGTCTCAGGCTCAGGGAAGCAAGAGGAGGCGGGATGATCAAGATCCTGATGATCAACCCAAGGGGGAGAAAAGAAGAAGAATATATATGACTTCTCCCTCTGCGGCTGCAAATGTACCAATTGTACCTGTTCCCAGTCTAGGTTCATACTTATCTGCAGGTACAAGTTCAGCTGGGTCTGGTGTTAGGTTATAAATATTGTATAGAATAGAAGATTACATTTTAGGTGAAGTTCGTATTAAAATACGAACTTCAGGGACTAATATTGTAAATACCCTTAGGGGTATATATACTAGTGACTAATTGTCATTAGTAAGGTCTTTGTCATAATCCAAAGATTAAGTGTGTGCTTACTTGGTGTTAATCATTCTCTCTCTACATTTCTTGATTATGTTACATTGATCTTCATGAGATTACTTGATACCTGAATCACTTAGGACAAACAAGTGGTATCAGAGCTTGTATTTCCTCAGACATTGTAGACACTTGCTTTGTGAGTTTTGCATTGACTGTGGACAAATCATCTGCTCTCTGCTTCTCAAAATGTAACATTTCATAATTATGTTCAAATGCTTTGAGTTTTGAAGACAAATCAGAATTCGTTTGTGTAAGCTCTTCGAACTTAGATTCACAGTCTTGAAGTTTAACAGTCAATTCAGCAACCTCTTGAGTTTTAAGCTTCACATCCGGTTCTTCAGAAACTTTATTTGATTTACCTGTGTTCTGCAATAGTCGTTCAAGATCCTCATTTCTTATGTAAAAATACATACACCTTGATCTGAATTCTTCACAAACTTTGGATTTCTCACACAGACAATCATCTAACTCTTTCTTTTCTATTTCAAGTCTTTTGATTTGTCTTTCAGCACATGAGAGATGATCACGTGTTAAAGAGTATTTTTCTCTCTCCTTTAATAGACATTGATAATTATTCTCCAATCGTTGTTCCAATTCCCGAATATTTTCTGAAAAATCCATCTTGATACCTGAAAAATATAGTGATCGTTTAGGAATGATTTGATTTGATCAAAAGATTAATCAACTAAAATGATTTTTAAAATCAATTTAATACGAGTTGATTAAAAGTAACAAAAATAATTGTTGGCAACAATGATTTAGCAATAAGCGAGAATTATGATGACAAACAACAATTAAAATCTAACTAAATTGAATTAATTGAGTCAAGATTGATGAAAATCAACTAAATGTTGACAAGAAAAATCAACAATTAATTTTGCTACAGTTCACGATGAAAATGAATTTGTGAATTTGGAATTAATTGACAAAAACTCAAATTGATGTAATCATTTAAATTGATGATGTGGATGGTTCAATTACCTTAATTCAATTTAAAAATAGCCTGTTTGCACCTCACGACAAAAACATTCAAAATCGAGGAATTAATGCTCAATGAAACCTGTTTTGTCCTACACGCAGTAAAAAACCCACGCACCAGCTGTAAAGCATTTAAAAAAAATTTAATGTTGATCTTGGTTTATTAAAACAACACACAACTACACATGTCTCGGTGTAAAAAATATTTGCAAATCTCGATGACAGCTGTGTGATGGAACTTGATGTGGTTCTCGATATTTGTGGTCCTGAGTATTAAATGCAAGATTTGACAGACTTCTCTCGGTTGTCTGAATATTAAATTTTTCAAAGTCAATGGAGTTTCCCTGCATATAATTCCTAGTTCATTGTGTTCAGCATTAGTCCGAGTCTAATGTCTGACAAGCTTATTTTATGCAGTTTTATCATTTCATGATATAACTTGCTTTAAACTGGATTGTTATTTGCAGGGGGAGCAAAATTTTATCTTCGCCTAATTGATGAAAAACAATTTTCATGCATCAATTTAGGGGGAGTGTTTTTACTGCTTTATCTTTTTCAGAAAAAAATCAAAAACATTCAAATATTGAAAAGCCAAAAACATTATAAAATTTCAAAATTCAAAAAAAAGATTTTGCTTTTCATTTGTCGTTACTTGTTCAAGAATGTATTCATTCATTGCTTTATTCTCGTACCTTTCTTGATTCACTTTGTTGATCTTTCGAAAGATCGCCTCTCATTTCTGCGTTTCCATCTCAAATCATTCCTTCCTTCGTTCTCAAATGTTTTATTCTTTCTGGAAACCGCTCATTCATGATAGATATTATTCAAGTGATCGAAATGGCACCATGAGTGAGGGAGTGTAGGCATTTATACTCCTATGGTCAATCCAGAACCGGAAGGACCTGCCCCAGGAGCTCACCATATTCTAGAAAGCGATAGTAAGGGTAACTTACTAGGTCAACTAGGTGAGCATAATCAGTTATCACGGGATACTGATTGGTGTGCAGAGGTAAAATGAAAATGAGAGGGGTGGAACAGGAGATGGGGTGCATCTGATCAACAAATCATTTTGAGCTTACTGTTAAATCATTTTGTGACATTTTTTGTCAAATTTCCTGATTCTTCATATTCCCTGATTGTTCAAATCATCCTTGACAATCCTTCTCAACATCGAATTTCTTGAAAATCATTCTTGTTGATTGATCACTATATGATTTCTCATTCCGGTTACGAATGATAACAAGTGTCCATATGTATCAAACAAACAGAGATACATACATCAATTTTGGAAAGTGAGTTCGAGGGAGAAGTTGAAAAATAGTTAGTGAGCTGTGGGTGAGACATGATCAAAAGAAAAGAAAGATCCTTACCAAATAGTATACATCTGGGTAGCCACATCTGCTACTGGATCTCATTCGTTGAGATTTGGTATTGAAATAGACATCATGGACCCAGTGATGCAATGCACTAACCCCACCCAGCTACTCAATTATCTCTTAAAATATAATTGTTTCAACTTCACACGGAGATTTAACACATTTCTATTGACATCTCATTTGGAGATTGTTGATATTGAAACAAGGAGGACAGCTACTCCGGTCCCCGACTTCTTTCATGCACTTATCGAGTCTAGAGCTTATTTGAATATATATTTTATTTCTTAGGACACATGTTGGAACTTTAATGCATATCTAGTTTTCGTAACTACCGGAACATCTTGAAGTAATATCTTTTGTGATATTCACGATGATTAGATGGAAATCCTACCAGAATCTTCGTTATGCCAGTTCTAAACGTAGGTCACACAGTTTGTTTAAACTGCTGTGTTAATGAGAATCTATGTGATCTCGGTGTTAACCCAAGGGAACTTTGAGATGGTGTCCTAAAGACTGTCTCTGATACTTTCATTGCCATATAATTGTAGTGACACCTTCGAATACAGTTCAACTGATTCTCATGATGCAGGTTCAAAGCATCAAGTGTTCAACATATTCAGGCCAAAATCAAGCCGAATACAAAATTCATGTACATGATGTTCATGAGAATCCTGATCATCATGAGGGGGAGAAGATTTTAATACTAACTCAGTTGATTTTGAGCTTATTGATCAAGAAATGATTCATGTGTTGAGGGGGAGAAAAGGAGAACTAAACAAAAGATCATACATGTCAAGTCAAAGGGGAGCAAAGTAAAGAACAACAAAAGAGAAAGAAACCAAGATTCAGAACAGCGAAAGTGCTTAATTGAAAATGTCAATAAGTTCTAAAGAAATAAACAAGATCTAGAGCTACATTCAAGGAGGAGAGATCAAATATTCTTCCTAAATTGATCTGATTAAATGCTCAAGATTACGATTGCTGAAAACCACCTAAAGCTAAATCATTCATACAGCCAAAGGTTTCATAACCTTAGGTTACTGGTGCGAATCTGAAAATCAGATGAAAAAGGATGTCACTGTGTGCTTTCAAGATTCAAGTTCTCATCAAGTTCATAAAGTGAAGACTATTCTTAAAAATTGAAGAGTCTATCTTTCAAGATGAGAAGACATTCTGAAGACATCAAATCAAAGACTGAAGATTCAAAAAGAAATCATTCAAGTCTTATCTCCTAAAGCATTTAAAAGATGCAGCAAGAAATCTGCATATTTGTAAGAGGAGATTGTTAGAGTTCGTATAAAGCTGAAAAGACAAACATCTTCTATTTCTATACAAAGGGAGAGATTGTTAGGTTATAAATATTGTATAGAATAGAAGATTACATTCTAGGTGAAGTTCGTATTAAAATACGAACTTCAGGGACTAATATTGTAAATACCCTTAGGGGTATATATACTAGTGACTAATTGTCATTAGTAAGGTCTTTGTCATAATCCAAAGATTAAGTGTGTGCTTACTTGGTGTTAATCATTCTCTCTCTACATTTCTTCATTATGTTACATTGATCTTCATGAGATTACTTGATACCTGAATCACTTGAGACAAACATCTGGAAGTCAACAACAACAACAACAGAAAACTGCACAACAATTGGCCGATGAAGTTTATGAACAACAACAAAAGGAAAATGCTGACAAACAAATTATACTTTACGTACCTCATCAACAATCTGAACAGAGGCCAATTGATCTTGAAGAAGGTGAAATTGTTGGGAAATTGGCTAAGTCATTGAAACTGTTATACATGCAAAAATCAAAATTGTTAAGATTGTTAATGGATGTTGGGAAGACAGTTCGAAACTGTTAGAAGAAGTGTTGAAGAAACAGTTTAGAACTGTTAGTGAAAATTGTGAAGACAGTTGTAACCAACAGTTGTTGTGAACTTCAAAGCTGTTATATAGAGTTCAGAACTGTTAGTACAAACTACTACAACTGTTTGAAGACCTTGAAGCCGAAGACTGTTAGAAGAACCAAAACTGTTGCATTCAATAAACAGTTTCGGTTGAGCTAAATATGGAAAAACCCTATCTTTGAAGATATCTCGAAATACTTGGAAGATTATCAAGATTATCTCAGAAGATAGAAGATTACCTAACTGTCAGCAAATCAAGGAAGATCAAGGAGTATAAATGCTAGATTAGAATTTATAATTTGTACGTACTCATTGATTAAGTTTTTGCATTCATTCTTCAGGTTGTAATTTACTTTCAGAATAGTGCTAAGCCTCTAAGTTTCTCGTTGAAACCTAAGAACAATCTGTGTTCTTCGTCTAACATAATAAGTTAGATTGGGGGTGAAGTTTGCTATTGTAATCATTCTGGTTAATCAATAAAACTACTGTTTGATTGAATTGCTTTGTGTTCAAAACCTTCTTTAATCAATTAAGTGTGAT
Organism: Pulicaria dysenterica; assembly: GCA_947179395.2. NCBI lineage: Eukaryota > Viridiplantae > Streptophyta > Magnoliopsida > Asterales > Asteraceae > Pulicaria > Pulicaria dysenterica. Next base: position 51,843,134 of record OX359293.1, read on the forward strand.
TCCGCAACTTCTTAGTTGATTGTGATCATAGTTAAAGATTAACTTTTATTCATCTATGATTTGTTATTCAAATGTTAGTTCTTGTTATTTGATATAATCTATATCCGATCCTGACAAGTGGTATCAGAGCCTTATCATTAAGGTTCCTTTGATCACCAGTTGAAGGTTTTGCTTCAATCTTGCTTTGGTCTTTAAAACTGTTTTCAAATCACTTTGTTTCAATGGATTCTGGTGGATCTTCTGATAACTATGGCTCTGGGTCAACCATTCGTGTTCCCATGCTCAAACCAACTGATTTTGAGATGTGGAAACTGAGGATCAAGCAGCATGTCCAATTAATGGACTATGCTGTTTGGAAAATCATTGAAACTGTTCCCACTGCCCCTGTTGATCTGGATGAGAATGGAAAACCAAAGAAGAAGCCACCACCAAAGACAGATGCTGAAAAGAAGGAGAGAATGATTGAGATGAAAGCTCTCAGCATCCTCCAGATTGCAATTCCCAATGAGTATCAACATCAATTCAAAAAATTTGATGATGCTCATGAACTTTGGAATGCTCTGGAAAAGAGGTTTGCTGGAAATGCTAGTTCTAAGAGAAACCAAAGAGATCTCCTTAAACAAGCCTATGAGAACTTCACCAGTGGAAAGAATGAGAGCATCACCCAAATCTTTGATAGGTTTTACAAGCTGGTAAGCCAACTAGAGAGTGCTAAGGTTAGGCTTGATCAAGATGAGATAAATAGAAAGTTTCTTAGATCTCTAGGTGATGAATGGACTGTGTTTGCTGCACAATGGAGGACTAAAGATTCCCTTGAAGACATAGAGTTAGATGATCTCTATAATAGTTTGATAGTGTTTGAGGGAGAGATAGAGGGAAAAAGAAAAACTGTTGTCCCTAGCCACAATGCTGCTCTCCTGTCATCCTCAGGTATGGAATCAAACCATTCTTTAACTAACTCTTTTGATAATTGTGCAGGTACTAGTTCTGCTGTTGGACTAGATGTGAACACTCCAGATGTTGTACTTGAAGCTTTTCTTGCCAGCCATGCACATTCAACCCTCACCAATGAGGATCTTGAACAAGTGCACCCTGATGATCTTGAGGAGATGGATCTCAAATGACAGATGGCCATGCTTACTGTTAGAGCCAAGAGGTTCATCAAAAGGACTGGAAGGCAAAACATGAATTTCAGAGCTGATGGCAAGGCTGGATTTGACAAGTCAAATGTGAGATGCTTCAAATGTCAACAGCTTGGCCACTTTGCAAGAGAGTGTAGATCTGGTGGACAAGTCCAGAATCAAGGTCAGAGGCCAACTCAGAATCAAACCTCCTCAGCATTGGTCTCACAAGAAGGCCATGGGTTTGATTGGAGTGATCAAGCAGAAGAGGCTACAAACAACAAAGCTTTGATGGCATTGACTGACTCCTCCATCAAGATTGATTCACCAGCATCTGAGGACATTCAGGTATCTTCTAAACTATGTCCTGGTGAATGTAGAGCTATTGTTAAAAGGTTTAGAGAGCACAATAATAAAATGTGTGATGCTCTAAGCAAAATAGAGGAGAGGAGATATGAATCAAGTGCAGTTATTGAAAGCTTTGAAAAGAAAATAAAAGATTATCAAGCCAATGAACTGCAAATGGATTATGATAGAAAATATCATAAGTGGGAAAAAGAGCAGCTTCAAGAGGAGATTGATAGTCTGAAAAAGAAGCTAAGTGAGAAGGAAAGTAAGGTTGATGAGTTAACCAAAAAGTTGGAGGGTGTTGATATTGATATGAGCATGTTCAAGGCAACAAATCATAAACTTGAAACCTTGTTACAATCACAAATCAGAGACAAGGTGAAAACTGGTTTAGGATATAAGCAGACCCCACCTCCATACAATCACAACTACATAACTCCCATGTCTGATGTAGCTGATAGGTATGTTAATGAATCATTACCAGAGGAACTGAAGTCAGCTAATCCACAATTTGAAAGTGATGAGGAAGGAGTTGTGTATGCAGTGAGTGATGATAAGAATGAGGGAGTTATGAAGAAGGATGAAGGTATTCCATATGAAAATCACATTTGTTGTGAGCCCATTCCCACAAAATCATCTTTACAACCTGTGGTGTTTGTAAAAGCATCCACTGAACCCCTCATCAATGAGCCAAAACTGACCAAAGCTGTTCATTCTATAAGCAGTTCCACAACTGTTACAAACAGTCCCCACCTTTACACTAACAGTCCCAAAAGGAACCCAAACAGTTCTAACCCAAACAGCTCAACTGTTAGTGTTAAGTCAAAAGGAAAAATGAAGGTTGATGAAGTTGTAGTTGGAAAGTCAAAGAAGGAAGCTACAAAAGCACAGACTAAACCCAGATCTGTAAAAAGGCATACTGAAATGCCTACATGCACTTGTCAAAAACATGGTGTACAAAAGTTTCCTTAATCAGCACCCGTTAGAGGAAATCAAAGAAATAGGAACCAGTTCTGGTCACAAAGAACTGGTTTGCCTATTGTGAAAGCTAAAAAGTGTTATACATGTGGGAGATCCAATCACTTGGCTCAAGACTGTTATTATAACCCACAGCTGTGTAGCACCAAAGAACCAAGTTTCAAAAAGCAAAATAAAAGTTCTAAAACTGTCAAGTCAAAGCAGATTAACAGTTCTAAAACTGCTAAGCCAAAACAGGCTAACAGTTCTACAACTGTTACATCCAAACCAACTAACAGTTCCACAACTGTTTTATCAAAACCAAAAACTGTTGGTCTGGCTTGGGTGAAACTGCAGAAACAAACAGTTTCTGAAGAGGGTAAAACTGGTACTCAAATTGCAAAACAGAATAAGTCACATGATGACTCAACTGTTTTACCTTCTACAACAACTGTTTGTTCAAAGGTCTCAAATGTTAATCACAACAATTGGGAACCACATGTTCTTACAAAGTATTCCTCACACAAATTAGAGAAATCTAATTTGGATGAAATCAAAAAGAACCAAACTCTGTTTAAGTATTATGACTTGAATGGTGTACCCAAGACCTGCATGGCCTGGTTACTTCCTGCTACTAACTGATTTTATTTGTGCAGAGCATTCATAGGGCCAATCATGGATCTATTTGGCATGTGGATAGTGGATGCTCAAGGCACATGACTGGAAATCCACACTGTTTGAAGGATTTCAGAAGCATCAATGGTGGATTTGTAGCATTTGGAGGAAATGCTAAGGGAGGAAAAATCATAGGTAAAGGAGCTGTTGAGGCAGGTACACTTACATTTAATGATGTTTTCTTTGTTGAACAGCTTAAGTACAATCTGTTAAGTGTATCTCAAATCTGTGACAATGGAAACAAAGTTTTGTTTACAGATTCAGAATGCATTATTCTTTCAAAAGATTTTAAACTAAATGAGAAGGATGTTCTTTTGAGAACACCTAGAAAGGATAATGTATACTGTCTAGATACACAAAAGATTGCTAAACAGAATGTGTTAAGTTGTTTACTCTCAAAGGCATCTCATGATGAGTCTGCCATTTGGCATAGGAGGATGTGTCACATGAATTTTAAAACCATGAACTTGTTAGCTAAAAACAGTTTGGTAAGAGGTTTGCCCCAAAAAGAATTCTCATGTGATGATCATTGTGTAGTTTGTCTCAAAGGCAAACAACACAAAACTTCTTATAAGACCAAAGAAGTTTCTTCCATTACTACACCTTTACAATTGTTACACATGGATCTTTTTGGTCCTACATCTGTGGTGAGTATAGGGAAGAAAGCCTATTGTTTAGTCATAGTTGATGATTTCACCAGGTTCACATGGGTTCAATTTCTTAGAACTAAGGATGAAACTGCTGAGTTAGTTAAGTCACTTATTCTTAAAATTGAAAATCAATCTGATTTGAAGGTGAAAGTCATTAGATCTGACAATGGTTCTGAATTTAAGAACTATGAGCTAAACAGTTTTTGTGAAAGTAAATGTATTGAAAGACAGTTTAGTGCCCCTAGGACTCCCCAACAGAATGGAGTTGCTGAGAGAAGGAATAGGACTTTGATAGAGGCTGCTAGATCCATGTTAGCTGATTCTAGGCTTCCAATGACATTCTTGGCAGAAGCAGTGAACACTGCCTGCTATGTTCAGAATAGAGTACAAGTAGTCAAGTCCAAAGGGAAAACTCCTTATGAGTTGTTCCTCAAGAGAAAACCTTTAATCAACTTCTTCAAACCATTTGGCTGTCCTTGCACTATCCTTAATACCAAATCCCCATTAGGCAAGTTTGAGAGTAAGGCTGAAGAAGGTTTCTTTGTAGGATACTCCACTCAAAGTAAAGCTTATAGAGTTTTTAACGATGTCACTAGAATCATAGAAGAGAGTATGAATGTCTCTATCAATGAGAATAGGATCAATATTGCAGGCAATGGGCCTGATTGGTTATTTGATATTGATGCATTGTCTAAATCTTTTTCTTTTGAGTATTCTACGGAAACAGCTGCAGGTACCTCCACAACTGTTGGTAAAAATCAACAAACAGTTTCCAACAGCCCAAACAGTTTTGAAACTGTTAGCTCAAAACCAACAACTGTTGGTTCGAACAAAGTTACTGAAGACTTTGTTGTGATTCCTATGCTTCAACAAGAGTTCTCCAATGCTGTTGATCCATTGATTGATGTTGAATCTTCAAAGGACATGGAATCCCATGATCCTCAACAACACATTGACTCTGCATCCCAAACAGTTGCTGATCAAGTGTGTGATACTGCTGAAACTTCAAGTGAATGTGAGTTTGATCTGTCTAATCTAGGGAATGAACTGACTGAAGAAAACATTCCTACATCAAGAGTTCACAAGAATCATCCAATATCACAAATAATTGGTGATCCAACCACTCCTATCAGAACAAGGAATATGCTGCAAAATGAAAACAGTGGTGTGGATCTTGCCCAATTTGATGTGAATGCCTGCTTTCTATCTCAAATGGAACCAAAGAAAGAAATTAAGGCATTGAAAGACCCTTCATGGGTGGAAGCAATGCAAGAGGAGCTCTTACAATTTCAAATTCAGCAAGTTTGGAAGTTGGTTGAGCTTCCAAGAGGCAAAAGAGTAATTGGCACCAAGTGGGTGTTCAGAAACAAGAAAGATGAAAGAGGGATTGTAATCAAGAATAAGGCAAGACTGGTTGCACAGGCCTATACACAAGAGGAAGGAATAGACTATGATGATGTCTTTGCACCTGTTGCAAGGATTGAAGCCATTAGACTATTTCTTGCCTTTGCAAGCTTCAAAGGATTTAAGGTGTATCAAATGGATGTCAAGTCTGCATTTCTCTATGGAACTATTGATGAGGAGGTATATGTGTGTCAACCCCCTGGCTTTGAAGACTCAAAGTACCCTGACAGGGTATATAGGTTGGATTAAGCTCTTTATGGACTACATCAAGCTCTTAGAGCTTGGTATGAGACATTATCATCCTACCTTCTTGAGAATGGTTTTAAGAGAGGCACAATTGACAAAACATTGTTTACAAAGATTGTTAAAACAGAGATTTTTCTTGTGCAAATCTATGTTGATGATATAATCTTTGGATCCACTGATGACAGCTAGTGCAAAGAATTTGAAGTCATTATGCACAAAAGGTTTCAGATGAGTTCCATGGGTGAACTCACATTTTTCTTGGGATTACAAGTAAAACAGAAGCCCTCTGGTATATTTCTAAGCCAATCTAAGTATGTCAAAGACATATTGGACAAGTTTGGCTATCAAGATGTGAAACTGGCAAGCACTCCTATGGAAACACATAAACAGTTGGGAGCAGACTCTGAGGGGGAGGATGTTGACATACATCTATATAGGTCAATGATAGGTTCATTAATGTATTTAACTGCTTCTAGACCTGATATAATGTTTGCTGTGTGTGTTTGTGCCAGATTTCAATGCAGTCCGAAGATGTCACACTTGTTTGCTGTGAAGAGGATCTTTAGGTACCTCAAAGGCCAACCAAAATTGGGACTTTGGTATCCTAAAGATTCACCTTTTGATTTGGTGGCATATTCTGATAGTGACTATGGTGGAGCCAATGTGGACAGAAAATCAACCTCTGGAGGATGTCAATTCTTTGGATCAAGGCTGGTTTCATGGCAATGCAAGAAATAAACAACAGTTTCAACTTCAACAGCTGAGGCTGAATATATTGCTGCATCAAGTTGCTGTTCACAAGTGTTGTGGATTCAAAATCAGCTTCTGGATTATGGTTTGTCTTTCTTGCATACACCTATTTATGTTGATAACACCAGTGCTATTAGCATAGTTAATAATCCAGTGAAGCATTCTAAAACCAAGCACATTGAAATCAGATTTCATTTCATAAGAGATTGCAATGAAAAGAAATTAATCCAAGTTATGAAAATCCATACTGATGATCAATTAGCTGATCTGTTCACTAAAGCATTTGATGTGAGCAGATTCAACTTTTTGATCTCAAACATTGGAATGATTAACTTGGACTAACAGTTGTTCATTACTCATTGTTTTTCACTCTAACAGTTTGAAACTGTTAGTATTGTTATCTAACAACTGTTGCTTTTAAGTGTTCAGGGAAGAGTAAAAGTGCAAATCCCAAACCAGTTTTGGACATATCTGGTTGCCTATCCCACAAACAGTTTTCAAATCCGTGAATGTCCTTGATATGTGGTAAAGGTAAAATACTTTATTGAGAACAGTTCCAGACTGATAAAGGTAAGTCACTTTATTTTGTAGTGTTGTGAATGGACATGACAAGTCACTGCATGCTAAATTATTGACCAATTCACAACCACAAGTTTGTCTATAAATTAGCTTGCATGCATTCTTCACAAATCACACCTACATTTGCATTCCAGAGAGCAAACTTTTCTTTGCAAATGGCTACTAACTTCTTTCTCATAAACTTCAAAGAAATTAATGCTAAACAAAGTTATGTAACCATCCCTGCCCCATTTGTTCGAATGCATGAGCTTTGGAAATACTCATCTTGTGTTCTTGAGATGCATGATGATCGAGATAGGTTCACCTTGACACAGCACCCACACCCACGTAGGCCATATAAAATGACTGATCATATTCGTATAAGAGGTGATTTTCAAAACTTCACTCTCTTCCACGAGTTGCCTACCAACTGCTGTTTAAGGTTCGACTTGAACCTGGAAGGTACTACAGGCTCAGTAGTGTGGTTCAATGTTCGAAGAAATGATGCTGATGATGACGTTCTAGCCTCGGATGATGATGCAGTGGAGGTCATTGTAATCGATGACTAGTTCCATTGCACATCATGGTCTTAGCTGATTATGGATTGGCAAGTGCTCATCATCATCATCCGAGTCTAATGGAAGCCATAACCTTTCGAGACAAACAACCGTTAGAGAAAGAGATGGGTGTAGAAATTGAAATCAGTAAAGACTGAATTTCGTTGACCCTTGCACAATTAGATAGACAGTACCAACAATGTCTTGTGAAAATGCATGTACTTTGTAGTTCATCTGTGTTAAACATGAATAAAATGCATATTTTGTTGATATCTGTGTTGGCTAATGGTTTGTTTATGATGAATCAGCTTATGATGTATGTATGAGCTAAGTTTTGTTGCCAGTTGCACATATTTTTTTTAACAGTTTGAAATACTACTAACAGTTTTCAACTGTTCGCATATAGCCTGCCCAACTGTTAGGCAAAATCTATGTGCATCTGAGGGGGAGAAATTCGTCAAATAACAGTTGTACTTTCTAACAAAAACAGTCTTCAACTGTTAGTGTGTAGAATACACAACTGTTCGAAAAGGGAGTTATTTCTAAATACCAGTTGTTACAACTTATGAAAACAGTTCTTCAACTGTTAGTGTTATTTTTGTCCGTCAACTGTTAAGTTACTAAAGGGTGTTTTGGTCTTTGCAGAAGTTTGAGGATGTTTGAATTGCATTGAACATTCGAAACATATATTAGGCAATTCCCTCCTCATCAGTTCATTCACTCGTTCTGAACTTTGATCAAACGCTAAAACCCTAGAATTTTTGCTCTCAAATCAAAATGGCTCCCCTTCCATTTGTCAAAGAACACAATATGCTTGCCTTCCTTACAAAACCTGCTGATCTTACTGCTTTCCATGACATGATTGACTATCTCTCGATGTCAACTCTACACACTGCTCTCACCATAAACCCAACCATTTACACTTCTCATATTGATCAGTTTTGGAAACATGCTATCCTTCGAACAACTGATGAAGTGCAATGGATTGATTCCACTGTTGATGGTTTAAATGTTTCAATCTCTGAGGACTCCATCCGCCAACTTCTTCAACTTCATGATCGCGATGGTGAGTATTCTGATTCTGTTTCTCTAGACTTTGTGCATACCGAGTTGGTTAGGCTTGGGTATGAGGGCCCTAGGGGAAAGGGTACCTTCTACAAGGGACATTTTTGTGCACACTGGAATTTTTTTATTCATACTCTTCAGCAGTGTGTAAGTCCTAAACGCACAGGGTGGAACGAGTTTGGAAGCAACATTGCATTGGCCTTAATCTGTTTGGCCAACAATCGTTGTTTCAACTTTTCAAAACTTATTTTTGATGGCATGGTAAAACATCTCGGGACCAAATATGGTCTCTTTTTTATGTACCCACGATTTGTGCAAGTTTTGTTAAACTTTTTTATGCCAAATCTTAAAGCACACAAGAGGGTCCTAATTCCCTCTGCTCATGTGGCCTCCACATTGAGCAAGTTGATGGTTAATGGGAAGAATTTCTCAGGTGCCATAACTCCACCACTCTCTGAAATGGTGGAGTTTCTTTCAAGAAACAGAGCTACCAGGGGTGAGCATGAAGCCCAACCTATTGCTACACCACCACCTCTGGAACCCACAGCTCACGATACTCAAATAATCCCTTCTGCTTCCTTTGAAAGAGCTACAACACAAGCCCCTGCACTAAAAATATTTCAAAAGAAGAGGAAAAGAACTGTTGGTGCTCCTTCCACCACAGTTCATGAAACTGAAACTGTTAGCCCTGCACAGGTGCATTCACCTGTGCAGAATATCGAAAGGGAACCCCTTGTGCTGTCTCCCAGGCACAATGAGGAGGTGATCACTCCATTAGAGGGTGATCATGTGGTATTTGAGGCTAACCCTACTGTTTTATCCGCAAGGGATGAACATGACAGGGTTAACATAACTAAGACCTCAGCCACGGCAACAGAGGCTGGTCAAACAGTTTCTGGAAATCCCTAGTACCAAGAAAAGAGGGGTACTGGTGTGGAATCTCAATTGAGTGAACCACCAGTTTTATCTGTCAATGATATGTTAACAGTGGTAACACTGGCTGACATTGAGGCTAGAATGCAACACCAAGCATTGACGGATTCCAACTTTGCACCTTTCTTTGCTGCATATGTACAACTCAAAAATAAGATTGCCTTACAAAACAAAAGGATTCTTGAACAAGACCAGCAAATCAAGGTTCTAACCAACAGTTTGAAGCATGCCAATGAGGTGCTAAAGCTGCATGATCAAGTACTACAACAGTTGACAGCTGCTGCAAGACCCCCTTCAACTGTTCCAATCAAAGTGGGGGAGAGTTCATTACCAACAGTTGCTGAAGTGCCAGAACAAACAGCTGCAGTGGATGAACTAACAGTTGCACCCAGTGAATCAACAGTTGAAGAGGAACTATCAGCGGTGGATAGAGTGCTGATTAATACGATAATTTTGTCTGGTGATTACCCAACAACTGAGGTTTACAAGTCATGGCCCAAGGTGAAACAAGAATATTTGGTAAAAGTGGGTGCTCAGATGCTGAACTGCAATGAATTCCAAATGAGACAAAAGATTGATGATGGATGGCTTGAGGGCAAATGTGCAAAGTTAAAACCTATTAAGCCAAAGCTTAGATTCAAAGGAATTCATATTGTAGAAAAGGTTATTGAAAAGCCAGTGCAAGAGGTAGAAGGAAAGGGAAAAGAAATTGTTGTTGAGTTACCAAAGCTAAAATTATCAAAAGAACAACAAGAAGAAAGGGATTTTGAATGTGCTCAGAGGTTGGCTGCTGATCTTCAACAACAAGAACAGACAGATTTTGAGATAGCAAAGAAACTGGCTGATGAGATCACAGCTCAGATTGATGAGGAGGAAAAAAAAGAAAAAGCTGCTAAGGGAGTTAAGAGAAAAAGAATTGTGAAAAAGAAACAACCTCAACTTTCAAAGTCAGCAACTGAGAAGAAGTGTCGACCTCAACAATCCAAATCCCAAAAGTCCAAAGCTGTCCAACCAACTCAAACAGTTCAAACCAACAAAGCTAAAATGGTTAAAACTATCATTCAAGATAGGCTTTTGGTCGATGTTGAAGAAGGTGTTAACAAGTTTGTAGCAGAACATTTAGGCCAGAAGTCTCACATCAAAGAATGGAAGTTTGTTGTTGTCCGGTTTGATACTGGGAAGGAAGGGGTAATCATTGTAAGGGAGAATGATCAGATCGAACAGTTTTCAGGCTACTTACAAATGATGGATAGCATTACTAGGCGGGACATACAAGAATTGTATGAGTATGGAACAAGGCATTATGGAGGATCTGAGCATCCTACAATTAAGATATTGACGAGACATTTAACAAGTATTTGCAACCCAAAGAAAGTGATGTCAATACTGATGGCTGATGAAACTTTTCCAATTCAATCTGTTAAAGTGTATGCTAAGCCAAGGGTATACTACATGGTAATGGGATGCAATTACAGAATGGTTTGACATGGATTTCATCGAACACGGTCAGATCAAGCTCCAATACTTATTGAAAGCCAAGTTCTATGGTCCAGCCAAAGTAAGGGATGAGCTACTTCAGAAGTTCAAAGATAGACTTGAATCCCTGAGATCAAAGAAAATGTAATTTTTCTATCTTTTGAATTTTTGATTATAACAGCTTGATTTTGCATTCAATAATAAATTTATTCTTTACTTATGTTAAATTTGTCTATGATTGAACCCTTAAAACAAACAACTTAATTGTATTGTTCAATACTTTAAGTTAGGGGGAGATTGTTGAGAAATTGGCTAAGTCATTGAAACTGTTATACATGCAAAAATCAAAACTGTTAAGATTGTTAATGGATGTTGGGAAGACAGTTCGAAACTGTTAGAAGAAGTGTTGAAGAAACAATTTAGAACTGTTAGTGAAAATTGTGAAGACAGTTGTAACCAACAGTTGTTGTGAACTTCAAAGCTGTTATATAGAGTTCAGAATTGTTAGTACAAACTACTACAACTGTTTGAAAACCTTGAAGCCGAAGACTGTTAGAAGAACCAAAACTGTTGCATTCAATAAACAGTTTCGGTTGAGCTAAATATGGAAAAACCCTATCTTTGATGATATCTCGAAATACTTGGAAGATTATCAAGATTATCTCAGAAGATAGAAGATTATCTAACTGTCAGCAAATCAAGGAAGATCAAGGACTATAAATGCTAGATTAGAATTTATAATTTGTACGTACTCATTGATTAAGTTTTTGCATTCATTCTTCAGGTTGTAATTTACTTTCAGAATAGTGCTAAGCCTCTAAGTTTCTCGTTGAAACCTAAGAACAATCTGTGTTCTTCGTCTAACATAATAAGTTAGATTGGGGGTGAAGTTTGCTATTGTAATCATTCTGGTTAATCAATAAAACTACTGTTTGATTGAATTGCTTTGTGTTCAAAACCTTCTTTAATCAATTAAGTGTGATTCCGCAACTTCTTAGTTGATTGTGATCATAGTTAAAGATTAACTTTTATTCATCTATGATTTGTTATTCAAATGTTAGTTCTTGTTATTTGATATAATCTATATCCGATCCAGACAGAAATACCTTACGAGCAGTCCCATGCCGAGATGTTTGAATGGTCTAGTGACTCAGAGAAAGAAATGGAGAATTTATATGAGTCCATACACACATCACCAGCAAGGCATATGGGAGAAAGCAGTTCTGCTCAACCAGAGGAGGAAGCTGAGGATCCTGAGATGGAAAAACTCTTCAAAAATATTGATGAATACGTTGAGGTTGCTACACGCTCAGATTCACCTAGAATTGTTGACAGATTTGATGATATCCCCAGTGAAAGGGAGCTTGCTCTTAGAAGGAAAGAAAGGTTAGCAATCTCTAGGAGAAAGCCTAAAAAGAAGAAATCAACCTTTGACGTGTCCAGGGTTCTCAGTGCATTAAACTTTGAAGTTCATCAACAATTCCCTCCTCCTTCTGGTCAATTTCAAGAATCAGCTGCTGATATTTTAGAGAGAAACAGACAAACAGAAGCAGCTGAAAAATTCAGAAGAGAATCAGAATGGCCCTTGCCACAGAGCTTCATAGTGCCACCTGCTCCTCCAGTGCATCGTGGGGATCCAGGTCTTGATGCAGGCAACATGTTTACTAAAAGTGATGGCCAACAACCAATATGGAAACCATATTTCGTCAATGCTGCTAATCTTGAAGAAAGAATCTCAGACATCTTTTGCAGCGAACAAATACAGGTTGTCCCTCCAGAGTTGCGGAACATGGATGATCAACAAAGAAGAAGATACGAACATATCCTCACTCAATCTATGTCAAATCCAGAAGAGAACAAATCAAAATATCCAATCGTTGAACTCATCAATGTATACACTCAAACCACCTTCAGAATAACGTATGCCATATTTCACGTCAAGAGAGCTAACAACCGAACATATTTCCTCACTGAAGCAGATCTTAGGTTTGTTAAAGTTGAAGACATTAGCTTTATCTTTGACACTCTTTCTCAGAAGAAAGGAAAGTGACCAGAAGAAGAATTTGGGAGAGTTGCTTTGATGAGATACTTAAGAAATATGATGGAATTCATAGAGGAGCATGATCTGCAACTTGGAGCCGAGAACAATTACAGGAAAATCAATCTCTTAAAGCCTAACCAGAACCATCCAGACTTAGAAAAGCTTGAAGAGTTAACAGTAATTGATGAAGGGCATGAAAGCTTCAAGGGTGAACGAGGAGTTGTCTCCAAGAACACTAAAGGTGAAAAGATCTTCATCAGACTTGATGAGCTTATGTCCTACTCAGACGGCACATTAAAAATCCTTCATCACAAGATACATCAGAAGGTTTAGGATAACCGTGGGGCCTACACTGATAAACAACATGCTCAGGCCTATCGTGCTATTGAACAGATCAAGACTACACTGTACAACAGAAAGCAGGTTAGGAAGTGGCAAGTGGCATTCGGAATTCGCAACAAATCTGCTTATGATTAGTTCAATGTATTTATTTGTTGTGAATGATTACACACCTCACTTAGGGGGAGATCGTTAGAATATTAAAGTGAGGGTGTAATATGTAAATTACTCAAAGTTGGGGAAATGCTATTTAAAGGCATTTCCCCCACATTATCAACTAAGATTTGCATATTCTCTTACTTGTGTTTGTGTTCTTCATACTCTCTCTCGGCTCTCTCTCTCTCTACAAACCGAATACACACACAAACACACACTAGCAAGATTATCATCTAGCATTGCTTCATCCGTATACATTACGGGATCAACAAATTTGCAGAGCAAAAGAAGTGAAAACTTTCTGAAATAAAAGTTGGACTGGATGAAGCTGAATCTCTGGTAATGGTAATTAGTAGCGAGTTGGGATGATCGATTGAATTTCAGTTATTACTTTCTCTGCCTCACATAAATTTCACTCCCGCTTCTGCTAATTCGAATTCGAATTTAGAATCGAAACAGATGTTTGCAGTTTCATATGATAACTTAGTCTCTATCAAATTCTAATTAAACCAGCTTAATACCATGGTCAATTTACGGACAAATGGATTTGCGAAGCTACTTCTACCATTGTGGATATGATTATTTAATTACTATGTGAATATTGAACAAAGTGTTAAAGTACATTGAATGTAACTTTAGAGAGATTGTTGGTTGTTGGTTACAACCTCTAGATTTAGAATTTCATCTAATAGTACCATGTTTGACGGGCCAATTCGAAATATAGCACATTGTTCTATCTTCTTTGGCATGTGTGGGTGAGATTTTGCATGATTAGTGTAAGGTTTTAATCATGTCATAAAGTTGAATTTGCAGTGTGTTTATCTTCGTTGTTAATGTTTGGAAACATTACATGACTGTAAAATTTGGCAGTATCTTGAATATGATAATGAATGGAATTACAAGTACATGCAAAATTTGACATTGGGTATTACTGACTCCAATGATTTAATACATTTTCTTGTGGGATTATGTTGTGCATATTTCCATTAATTATTTCGTTTTTATGGCAGATGAAATTCCTACGCGTGTGGGCTTTCTTGGTCTTGGAATTATGGGTTCTCCAATGGCACAAAATATGATAAAAGCCGGGTAGGGCTAAAAAATTTCAAAGTACTGTTTTTGTTATGTTAATTGTTTACATACTGGAGCCACCGTTGAGGCTTGTACAGAACGAAGCTCGACACGACAGGTTAGTGTTCCATCTTCCTGCTTTAAATCTGGTGCAATTGGGTTCGATTTGGGTTTGGTACCTCACATTAGGGTTCAACATGTTACCTGAATCTGTATTGCTTAATTTGTTGCAGAAGATTAGTAAGCTAATGAACATTAAATATTTACATTTGTTGTGTTGAAAGTGCAGTGATTGATGATTCCTCAACAACTTGATCAGGTATGACTACCGAATGTCACAAGTTTTAATTTTAAGTTTACCCACCTATAAACTATTTAAATCATGATTTTTGTAATCAGAATCTGTGAACATCTCTCTAAATAGCAATATTTGGGGGTTGATGCAATTATTCCGTACAACAATGCTACCAAGTTTACCCATGAAGGGAAGGTTGAGAATTTGAGATCAATCTTTATGTAATACCAAACCCATATGCTGAACTCTAGCTAGAACCAAGATATACACAGATGAATCTACAGAAAATGGACACGAGGAGAATGAATCCCATTCACATAGATCCGTCTCGTGGATAAGTTGTGATGTTAAAGATACAGGAATAGGAATACCAGGTACCTTTCAAATTTCTCATTTTTCTTGGAAATTTTTCTAGCTCTCCATCTTTTTAGATAAATTTATTATTTTAAATAATAACTATTATGTATATAAACTTTTATGATGTCAGAAACTGCTTTGCCAAATTTATTCAAGAAATACATGCAAGCTGGTGCAGATACAGCTTGGAAGTACGGTGGGACGGGATTAGGTTTAGCAATCTGCAAACACCTGGGAATGTTTTCTAGGTTGGATTACGAATTGCGAACTCAATTGCAAATTCAGAAGGTCTTTGGGTTTAGGGTTTAGACTTTTAGAAGGCAATCAAGCTCAATTAAACATCCTAACTATCCTATAACTATCTGATGTGTCATCCAATTAGAAAAATTAGGTTATGGATATAAATTGAGAAAACACGCGGATCTATGGAGGATTAGGGTATCCTCATAACCCGCTTCAGGCGACGTATCATTCTCCAAGACTTCATACGCACCGCCGACATTTGATACCTTCCTCATAGTCGACTGATTTCTTCCTCATCGTCGATTAATTTCTTCCTCATTTGAAGGTTGAAGGTATGTTTTGTTTACTTTTTCTGTTTCATATTGGAGATTATCTTCTTTGATTTCACCGATTCAAATGTTTCTTTAGTTTTTCATTTCAATTATTCAAATGTTTCTTTAGTTTTTAATTTCAATGATTCAAATGTTCATCTTGTAATATTTTAGGGTTTTTTGAAATATTTATGTGCTTCATAATTTCGATTTTGATGGTTGGGTAAATGTACAGAGGAGAAGGAACACTTCGATTTGGGTTTTATTTGAAACAGTCGTTGTTCTTGATATGGGTTTTATTTGTTGGTTTTCAATTTGTGGTTTTGATTGTGCTTGATGTAGGGATTTTAATGATGAAGATGCACCTTGATTCATTTCCAGAGTAACAGAAGCGAAAACTTTCTGAAATAAAAGTTGGACTGGATGAAGCTGAATCTCTGGTAATGGTAATTAGTAGCGAGTTTGGATGATCGAGTGAATTTCAGTTACTACTTTCTCTGCCTCGCATAAATTTCACTCCCGCTTCTGCTAATTCGAATTCGAATTTAGAATCGAAACAGATGTTTGCAGTTTCATGTGATAACTTAGTCGTACTAATATCTATCAAATTCTAATTAAATCAGCTTCATACCATGGTCAATTTACGGACAAATGGATTTGCGAAGCTATTTCTACCATTGTTGATATGATTATTTAATTACTATGTGAATATTAAACAAAGTGTTAAAGTACATTGAATGTAACTTTAGAGAGATTGTTGGTTGTTGGTTACAACCTCTAGATTTAGAATTTCATCTAATAGTACCATGTTTGACGGGCCAATTCGAAATGTAGCACATTGTTCTATCTTCTTTGGCATGTGTGGGTGAGATTTTGCATGATTAGTGGAAGGTTTTAATCATGTCATAAAGTTGAATTTACAGTGTGTTTATCTTCTTTGTTAATGTTTGGAAACATTACATGACTATAAAATTTGGCAGTATCTTGAATATGATAATGAATGGAATTATAAGTACATGCAAAATTTGACATTGGGTATTACTGACTCCAATGATTTAATACATTTTCTTGTGGGATTATGTTGTGCATATTTCCATTAATTATTTCGTTTTTATGGCAGATGAAATTCCTACACGTGTGGGCTTTCTTGGTCTCGGAATTATGGGTTCCCCAATGGCACAAAATATGATAAAAGCTGGGTAGGGCTAAAAAATTTCAAAGTACTGTTTTTTTATGTTAATTGTTTACATACTGGAGCCACCGTTGAGGCTTGTACAGAACGAAGCTCGACACGACAGGTTAGTGTTCCATCTTCCTGCTTTAAATCTGGTGCAATTGGGTTCGATTTGGGTTTGGTACCTCAGATTAGGGTTCAACATGTGACCTGAATCTATATTGCTTAATTTGTTGTAGAAGATTAGTAAGCTAATGAACATTAAATGGTTTACATCTGTTGTGTTGAAAGTGCAGTGATTGATGATTACTCAAAAACTTGATCAGGTATGACTACCGAATGTCACAAGTTTAAAATTTTAAGTTTACCCACCTGTAAACTATTTAAATCATGATTTTTGTAATCAGAATCTTTGAACATCTCACTTAATAGCAACATTTGGGGGTTGATGCAATTATTCCGTGCAGCAATGCTATCAAATTTACCCAAGAAGGGAAGGTTGAGAATTTGAGATCAATCTTTATGTAATACCAGACCCATATGCTGAAGTCTAGCTAGAACCAAGATATACACAGATGAATCTACAGAAAATGGACACGAGGAGAATGAATCCCATTCACATGGATCCGTCTAGTGGATAAGTTGTGATGTTAACGATACAGGAATAGGAATACCAGGTACCTTTCAAATTTCTCATTTTTCTTGGAAACTTTTCTAGCACTCCATTTTTTTAGATAAATTTATTATTTTTTAACTAATAACTATTATGTATGTAAACTTTTATGATGTCATAAACTGCTTTGCCAAATTTATTCAAGAAATACATGCAAGTTGGTGCAGATACAGCTTGGAAGTACGGTGGGACTGGATTAGGTTTAGCAATCTGCAAACACCTAGGAATGTTTTCTAGGTTGGATTACGAATTGCGAACTCTATTGCAAATTCAGAGGGTCTTTGGGTTTAGGGTTTAGGCTTTAAGAAGGCAATCAAGCTCAATTAAACATCCTAACTATCCTATAACTATCTGATGTGTCATCCAATTAGAAAAATTAGGTTATGGACATAAATTGAGAAAACACGTGGATCTACGGATGATTCGGGTATCCTCATAACCCGCTTCAGGCGACGTATCATTCTCCAAGACTTCCTACGCACCGCCGACGTTTGATACCTTCCTCATAGTCGACTGATTTCTTCCTCATCGTCGATTAATTTCTTCCTCATTTGAAGGTTGAAGGTATGTTTTGTTTACTTTTTTTGTTTCATATTGGAGATTATCTTCTTTGATTTCAACGATTTAAATGTTTTTTTGGCTTTTTATTTCAATTATTCAAATGTTTCTTTAGTTTTTAATTTCAATGATTCAAATGTTCATCTTGTAATATTTTAGGGTTTTTTGAAATATTTATGTGCTTCATAATTTCGATTTTGATGGTTGGGTAAATGTACAGAGGAGGAGGAAGACTTCGATTTGGGTTTTATTTGAAACAGCGTTGTTCTTGATCTGGGTTTTATTTGTTGGTTTTCAATTTGTGGTTTTGATTGTGCTTGATGTAGGGATTTTGATGATGAAGATGCACCTTGATTCATTTGCAGAGCAAAAGAAGCGAAAACTTTCTGAAATAAAAGTTGGACTGGATGAAGTTGAATCTCTGGTAATGGTAATTAGTAGCGAGTTTGGATGATCGATTGAAGTTCAATTATTACTTTCTCTGCCTCGCATAAATTTCACTCCCGCTTCTGCTAATTCGAATTCGAATTTAGAATCGAAACAGATGTTTGCAGTTTCATGTGATAACTTAGTCGTACTAATATCTATCAAATTCTAATTAAATCAGCTTAATACCATGGTCAATTTACGGACAAATGGATTTGCGAAGCTATTTCTACCATTGTTGATATGATTAATTAATTACTATGTGAATATTGAACAAAGTGTTAAAGTACATTGAATGGAACTTTAGAGAGATTGTTGGTTGTTGGTTACAACCTCTAGATTTAGAATTTCATCTAATAGTACCATGTTTGACGGGCCAATTCGAAATACAGCACATTGTTCTATCTTCTTTGACATGTGTGTGTGAGATTTTGCATGATTAGTGGAAGGTTTTAATCATGTCATAAAGTTGAATTTACAGTGTGTTTTTCTTCGTTATTAATGTTTGGAAACATTACATGACTGTAAAATTTGGCAGTATCTTGAATATGATAATGAATGGAATTACAAGTACATGCAAAATTTGACATTGGGTATTACTGACTCCAATGATTTAATACATTTTCTTGTCGGATTATGTTGTGCATATTTCCATTAATTATTTCGTTTTTATGGCAGATGAAATTCCTACACGTGTGGGCTTTCTTGGTCTTGGAATTATGGGTTCCCCAATGGCACAAAATATGATAATAGCCGGGTAGGGCTAAAAAATTTCAAAGTACTATTTTTGTTATGTTAATTGTTTACATACTGGAGCCACCGTTGAGGCTTGTACAGAACGAAGCTCGACACGACAGGTTAGTGTTCCATCTTCCTGCTTTAAATCTGGTGCAATTGGGTTTGATTTGGGTCTGGTACCTTAGATTAGGGTTCAACATGTGACCTGAATCTGTATTGCTTAATTTGTTGTAGAAGATTAGTAAGCTAATGAACATTAAATGGTTTACATCTGTTGTGTTGAAAGTGCAGTGATTGATAATTCCTCAACAACTTGATCAGGTATGACTACCGAATGTCACAAGTTTTAATTTTAAGTTTACCAACCTATAAACTATTTAAATCATGATTTTTGTAATCAGAATCTGTGAACATCTATCTTAATAGCAACATTTGGGGGTTGATGCAATTATTCCGTGCAGCAATGCTATCAAGTTTACCCATGAAGGGAAGGTTGAGAATTTGAGATCAATCTTTATGTAATACCAGACCCATATGCTGAAGTCTAGCTAGAACCAAGATATACACAGATGAATCTACAGAAAATGGACACGAGGAGAATGAATCCCATTCACATAGATCCGTCTCGTGGATAAGTTGTGATGTTAAAGATTCAGGAATAGGAAGGTACCTTTCAAATTTCTCACTTTTCATGGAAACTTTTCTAGCTCTCCATCTTTTTAGATAAATTTATTATTTTTTAACTAATAACTATTATGTATATAAACTTTTATGATGTCAGAAACTGCTTTGCCAAATTTATTCAAGAAATACTTGCAAGCTGGTGCAGATACAGCTTGGAAGTACGGTGGGACTGGATTAGGTTTAGCAATCTGCAAACACCTGGGAATGTTTTCTAGGTTGGATTAAACTCAAATGCAAATTCAGAGGGTCTTTGGGTTTAGGGTTTAGGCTTTAAGAAGGCAATCAAGCTCAATTAAACATCCTAACTATCCTATAACTATCTGATGTGTCATCCAATTAGAAAAACTAGGTTATGGACATAAATTGAGAAAACACGCGGATTTGAGCCCTTAGTAATTAAGTTTAAGTGAACATATACATGGTCTATCAAATTAAGGGTGTTTGTTTTCATTATTTTTTACTTATAAATATAATGCTCTCTCATCTTTCTAGCTAGAAGTATTTTCTTAAATTCACATATCACATGTCCCATTGAGCTTTCGATACTACAAAATTCGGTATATGTGAGCTTGTGGGGGTGTCTACACTATATGGGTCGTTTGTTTTTTAAGGTTTAAAATTCGGTATTTTGTTTCTTACTGCAAATCTATAATGGTCAATCTCAGATGTTTATTGCAGTGATAGCTGATCCAGGTGGTGAATTATTTATATTAGATCCGAAAAAACTAGCATGAGGGCATGTTCTTGCTCATTCAGCCATTTTGAGGTTGAGGATTATATGACCTAGATGGTAATTTCATGTCTTCTTAATTTCTTATATTCATATTATTTTTTGGTTTGAAAGTGGAATTCACATGTTATTAGCACGTTCATTATTGGTTGGGTAACGGGTCAAAAGAGGTTTAGGTTGATACGGATCATATTATAGTACGGATCATAACGGACTAGATCAGCTTATGTGCCTATGTTTCACAGTTTTCGGCCGATGGTACTCTTTCTGTTGCAGGATTTCAGGTACAATGTGTAATTGCCAATTTTATCATCTTAATTAAGTTTATTTATTCATTAATAATAATAATGATAATATTGTACACATGAGAGTGATATTAAGATATATAGTGTTGATAATGGTTGGAAAGTTAAGAAAAATATTTGTGCCAGAAGCTTGCGATGGACAATAACAGATACTTCTCTTTCACGTGATCAACGTTTTCTTGCAAGTCTGCGCAAACAGTAGATGAAATGTATTTATTGTGGACGTTTTGTTTTTAGTAGTTTTTTATTTCTTGTATATCTCATGTGTTATTTCACATGAAATGCAGTGATTGGATTTATTTTTTGAGAACGTATATGATGTTTCAGTTTGCAACAGCTTGTGTATCACGTAGTAGACATTGTTTTTAGCCTTCTTTGACTAATCGTGACACAATTCCTTTATATTTCTTTGCAGCCATTTGTACCTCGTGCCCATTCTACTTTAGTCAAAGCTGGACATTTTGCAGGCTGCTGTACTTCTATTCGGTAATAAAGCCATGAAACTTTTATAAGAATGATTAAAAATAACACTAAAGTAGTGGGGTCTTATTACAGGTCTCACATCATATGGATGAGCTATATTGAAATAACTGACCCAACGATAATTTTTGTTTTTCCGTTGAAATCCCCATATGCAAGATATGCTTGAGCTGCTTCAATGATGGGTCATTTGTTGCTGGTCATTCGAGCCTATATTTTATAAAGGTTGATTCCACCAAGGATTATGGAGATCTTGAAGCAGATAGCTGGACTAATCAGGAAACCTTATTGTTACTTTTCTACTTTATCGTCATAATTTCCAACTTTTCATATCTTTAAGCTGTCGTATTTGGTGGCTGCTTAAATGCATTTTTTTTTTTATATTCCATTATACGTAGGCTCTTATGGTGAATTGGTTATAGCATTGAAACTGATTTCATGCACTATTAATTGTAACGATGGACTTCTAAATGCCAAAGATCAATGTTCATGTATCCTAGGTTACTTAAAGATTGTGATATAGAATTCACTTTGCATTTGTAGTTTCAGATTATGAATTTAAAGATTGTGTACTTAAATTGGCTAGAAGGAAGGAAAGGGGTATGAAGTAGAATTTTCTAATTGTCCTCGTCTTTGGTGTCTCATTAGCTGGGTTTGAATGACGAGTGATACGTTTGGTTAAAAACTATAAATACACTTTTTGGACTAACAAACATTATATTACTCAAAATGTAGAAATATAGAATTATATATAAAAAATCTTACATGCTGGCTCGTGTTTACACGGGCTTGAAACCTAGTCTTAATTAAAATATCATTTATCACTCTTCCAATCCAGTCATTGTTTGGCACCATGACTCAGAAAGAAACACCTGAAAATTGAAATACAATAACGGATGAGCTATAGAGCCCAATGAGCCACTCGATAATGTATTCGAAAGATATCAACAATAGGTCAAAATAACATATTAACATGGTACCGTCTTTCTTTCTAATGAATAAGACCGGAACTCCCCAAGGTGAAAAGCTCGGCTGAATGAAATTAACCTTTATAAACAAATAAAATCCATTAGAAAGACCCTTCTCACAACAATATGGATCTTAAAGGACCATTGATACAAGTTTAACTTTGAAACGATTACAATAGCATAAATATCTAAAGTGACAAAAAGGATTATTCTTGCAACAAAATGTATCTATAACAACCATTCATACCATTTTAACTTTAAAAGAATCAAAATGACAAAAATGTGTTAGTTAAAGACCATAAAGACAATTAACTCTAAAATGTATATAATATGTGTACACCTTTCAATAAGGCTGACAATTTGGGCCAGGTTCGTGTTACTGGGTTCATGTCATTCGGGTTTGGGTCAGTTTCGTGTCGACCCAATTTCGACCAATTTATTTTCGTGTCAGGTTCGAGTTGTGTCAGTTTTTTCGTGTCGGGTTCGGGTCGTGTTTCGTGTCAACCCATTTCGGTCAAAAGTATTTAACTAGTATTTTTTTTTTTTTTTTCGATTATGGTTTTCGAATACGGGTTTCGGGTACGGTTTTCTATTATGGGTTTCAAATAAGGTTTTCGATTACGGTTTTCAAATTCGGTTTTCGAGTACGGTTTTCGTCATTATATTTTCGAATTCCTTGTCTATTCCAATTTTCTCTACTAACTAGTGATTAACATATCGAATATCATACAATTTAATAGCTTTAATACAAAAGTAGTAACTAATTAACAAACCATGAACTAAATAACTCAAAGGAAATTATCCAATTCCAAAAAGCAAGTCTTTTTTCTTCTTTACTGTTGTATTCTCAGAAGGAATATCGGGTTGGGTGGGTTCTAAAGGGTTCTGATTTAAATCATCATCACTATGATATTGTTTACATTTAAATCTTACCAAGTTGACAAACGTCAAAGTACCAAAAATACAAAACAATATAGTCAAAATAACAAATAGCAAAATGAAGTAATATTGTTTAGGTTTAAATACTTTATTGTTTATTTAAGTTTTTAGCTTTTCAAGGTTTTGTACTTTTGTTTATAGGATTTTATTGTATAAGACGCCACTCTCTCATTTGAATTCACAATCTCCTTTTTTAAGTATTAAAGAAAATTTTATAATATATATTTTTACCCTTATACGGGTCACTTTCGGGTGGTCAAGTTGACCCTAACCCGACCTATTTATTTTCGTGACAACTTCGTGTCCACCTGGTTTTGACCCATGGGTTCATGTCGGGTTCGGGTCGTTTTTCGTGTCGAGTCAAGAATTACCAACTCAAACATTACATTTTAATGTATTTAACTCTCAAACCTATGTAATAAAATTTAAAGGGTTTGCATGAGTAGATAACATCTTCCATATTGTTTACAAACATTAGATGATGGAGACTGATCAAACTTAATGGGTATACAAAGATAATGGAGACTTAAAAAATCTTACAAATTAAAATATGTAAATACTTTGAAAACAACTACATAGATATTTATGTATTTGAATTACAACTTATCCGAGATATAGTTAGGCGAATTTATAGTAGATAAAATTTAAATTGTACTATATTACGAATATTTAAAATTTTATTTTTCATAGAAATTTGTTTATTTGATTTATGATTTGTAATTTAATTTAAATTCACTTGATTTCCTTAATTAGTTTTTATTATAAAAAGTTAGTTACTAAGATGATATATAAACATATAATTATCTCTATTAAATGATTTCTAATTAATTTTATTGTATTAGTTTTTTCTATTACTAAGATAATAAAGTATAAATAAAAATAGTTTTTCATTAGAAAAATAAATATAAAATACCCACCCAAGTGGAAGACTTTGAGGCTTTTATTAATGTGCCACACTAAAAACATTGAAAAGTTCTCCCACCACCACATAAAAAGATCAAGAAAGTCATCACTATTTCAGCAAAATTCAACCACTCCAATTTTTAATCCTTTAGGTTGTATTATTGTAAACGTGTTATTATACAAATTGGGAGTTTTTATATATATTTTTGTAATTGCATCAATTGTATTTTTTGTATAGTACAATACAAAGTGTCCAAAATAAAATTACAACCCGACAAAAATAAAAAGTTTAGATGGACATTTTCATGGGACAAATACACAGCTCAAACAGTTAAATTTTTTTAACTTGATTACGTCTTGAGTTTAGCCATAGAAAAGAGTTACTATGGACAAAACCAAGCAACATTCCATCTTTGACTGTTGAAGAGAAGATCTTGTCGTTCCTTAGCTTTCATATAGACCAACACCAAGGGCTGCCGCAAATGACTCCAGTTTACATTCCTAAAGCTCGCGTTCATCTCGTTATATATTTCTAGCTTATTTTTATGTTTGAACTTGAACTCAAATATCATAAAACTTACACCCAAACAAAGCTCAAGCTTCTGAATTTATTTCATCAAAGCTT
This sequence comes from Pulicaria dysenterica, assembly GCA_947179395.2. Lineage (NCBI taxonomy): Eukaryota > Viridiplantae > Streptophyta > Magnoliopsida > Asterales > Asteraceae > Pulicaria > Pulicaria dysenterica. The sequence continues at coordinate 51,867,890 of OX359293.1, forward strand.
GCCTCATTTAAAACTTTTATTAAATACTATTAAAGAATATGTGTTTATGTTTCTATTAACCATATGACATGTTGTCTAACTTAGGGAGGGGAGAAGTATGGTGTTAAGATATTTCATAAACTTCTTAATGTTTTCTTAAAATATATGGAGAGCTTATAAGTGTATTTTGGTTGTATTCTTCCATGATTTTCAAAACCTAATAAAACTTTAGAGGTACTTTGACAAAGAATAAGACTTAAACTTATTTGTGGATTTAAGCACAACTTTAGGCAACACACTTTCTTGAATACTCATCTAATAAAAAGTATTTACATATATATAGGATATAGATAGTTTTTAAACTTAAAAACGACTTTTGTTGTTAATTCAATCCTTTTTGTACTTTATTTCTTATATATTACTGTGTTTGATGTAACGCCGGGTTTCAAGAGCTTAAAATCAGTAATAATTTAAAATTTTTAAGTATGTTTATCAACGGCGTGCAGCGGAAACTAAACACTGATTATAAAATATAAAGTGTTGTTATCCGACTTGGCGATTAATAAAATCAAAAGCCAAGTCTCAAAGCGAACCGGTATTACCGTACTACAAACCGACCACCGGATCACAAGTAAATAAGCAAAACAAAGTAGTGTTCCCAAAAGGTAACTACAAATACCAATAAGGTCCCGCCTCACCAGGCTGCCTAATCTTTATCTGCGAAAAGGGTAAATTATGAATCGGTTAGCTACACTAGCTAGTGAGTACAGATTGCACATAAGTATCAATAAGCATATTGTCATATCACAGGAAAAGGACACAGGACTATCCTATCACATCGCGGAGTGCCAACATGTCAGCACGAGTCGTATCTCGCAGGGTTGCAAGTCCCGCTCAACGACTGCAACTGGGGAATCAGCAACACCCAATCCACACTGGTGGGGGAAGCGAAAAGCAGTCCACCCAGCGCGTTACGGAGCCACCTGGGCTCAAATAGGATCTTGATCATAAACCAAGACCCCGAGGTTGTCAAGGAACGGCGGTCCTGCAGAATCTGAGACACGACGTGCACCACCAAGCCACCGTTGATCCATAATAACCAGTCATCTAGGACCTCAAGGGATCCAGCCGCATTATAGCCAGCTGACCTCAACCGTGTCGGAAACTATAAACAGTTCCCCGAGTGTCCGGACATAAACACATAAACAAATAGCCGATCCAATCAGGATCCAGTTGCATGCATGCATAATATCAGGTCAAGTTCTACTCATACCGGATGAATAGAACATACAAATATGCTAAAACATAGCATGCACATGATTCACGTTACATACCTTTAATCACTGACAATATAACACTGTAGCATGGCATATCACGTTATAACATACCTTACGCACACACATGTGGGAGCACCAATTACAAATTAAAACACACAGGGGTTAGCACTACTTACTGAGCCTCATGAGAAACCGGTACTCACCTTAAGCTCACGATAAGCTAACACAACGATCAACGCCTTCCCGTCCTTCAAGAATACCTAACACGTCACACAACACTGGGTTATCGCTTAACACTCAACAGACTTCGTTTAAAATACGCGTCACAATTCTAATATCATTGGACAGGGTCCTACGGCCGTAAAGGATATGGCCTACGGCCGCAGTTGACTAAACAACCCTTCTACGGCCGTAGGGAACATCCCCTACGCCAGCAGAGTCCCTTTTCTAATTAACCAGCTCCTACGGCCGCATAGACTTCTTCCTACGCCCGCAGAAGCTGTTCTTTGGGTGTCTAAGGCTGTAGGTTATGTACCCACACCCGTAGGCTTCATTCCTTCACCCATAGGTGGTAAACCACATAAAACACCCTCTTATGGCCGCAGGAACCACTTACTACGGCCACAGAAGACTTAATCTCAACAAATCTGAAAAACACCCTCCTACGGCCGCAGGAATACTATGGCCCCTACAGCCACAGGAACATTCCCCTACGGCCGAAGGAAGGTCCTGCACAGCAGAATCCGTCCCTGATTGTAATTCAGCTGGTGTTCTTCACGTTTTTGGGCACCAAATCAACCCAAAACTAGTTTCAAACACTCATATGACTTCTTTTAACATCAATACACATGTCTTACATGATTTTACACCCAAACCCACATCAAAGCCTTATTTACACCTTCAATTTAGTTCATAATCATTAAAAACTTCAAGAACAACTCTCCAATGAAACTTACCTACAAATTGATGAAGAAGATGATACAAGAATGAATTTAATTACTTAAACCAACTGTTGAATCACAATTTACAGCTTCTCCTTTGATTTCTTCACTTGATTTGGGAGATATTGAGTGTGTGTGTGTGTTCGTATGTTTGTGTGTGTTTTAATGTGTGTTCTACAAGTTCACAGGGGATAAGGAAGCACATAAACCGACCTTGGGGTTTAATAATTTAAACCTCGGGTATTTTGTTTCCCTTTCCAACTTACAACTTAACACACGCCATCCCGTTTCAACTAACGGGGATATCTACGGAGTCATTACGCGAAACCGTTTAACACTTTACAACTTTTACTTATTAACCCTAACTTTTACATAACACCTCATACATCCACTTTAACTAACTAAAATATAAATAACCACTAAAATATATATTTAAAGTTAAGGTATAACCATTTGAGCATGAAGTACAACTAGGTACTACTAGGCCCATTTTCAGGATATTACATTTGATTCGATACATAATAAATTAGGTTTTTTAAACAACAAATACAACTATATATATACTAAACACACTCTTAAATCTAATCATTTATTTATCAAGAGAGCTAGCGAGACATATTTTACAGTATCTGATACTCCTTCATTACAAGTTCTTTAATACATATCAAATTAAACTAGTGTCATATATCTCTATTACATTATGAAATTTAATAATTTTTACCTATAGAAGAGAGTAAGATGATATTAGCCCAAGACCATACAATTATGCTAACTATCTTTTAATTGGACAATTAGAGAAATTAATAGCCACTCATATGGGAGTACTAAATGATTACAAAATAAGTGGGGAAGATTCTTAAAGAAAAATACAAGTGGGGAAACAAATGGAATATAACAACTTTCCTCTTTATCACCTTTTCCAATGAAGACAACTTAATATATTTGCTTTGAATAGTTATATATTAACTTAGATTTATGTCCAAATCAATCCAAGAAGCACGTGCGTCTTGCCCACTTGGTATTAGTTTATTATATATTTTATGAAACCTGCTATATCCTCCTAAACTTTTCTTTCTCCTTATTATCCTATTATTCACAAGATCAATATAAGTATTAAAATTAAGGGTTTAGTTTCAAAAAGTGTATCGAATTTGTCACTTTTTGCTATTGTGTATACCTATCTTTCAAAACTACCATTTAGTGTACCCAACTTAACAAAACTACCATTTTATGTATTGAAAAACTTGCTATATAAGTTGCAGGTAACTTTTGAATTTTGATTTATTTGTAAATTCCACATCATATTCAAAACTTGCCATGTCATTTTAATTTATATTTATAAGATGCCATGTCATTTTAATTTATTTTTACAAAAAAACATGAAGAAACCATAAAGAACACAAGAACTTATGAAGCCCAGAAATTTGTTATGAACTCTGTTGAAGAACAATAATCAAAACACAAATCTCATAAACGAAGAACAGAAACATGAATCTCGTTTCATAACACATAAATGAAGAAACCCTAAATCTCGTATGAACACAGATGAAACCAAAAACAAACCCTATATCTGTCGTATGAACAGATCTGTCGAACAAGATGCACACAGATGATCTAGATCTCGTTACATAACACATAAATGAAGAAACCCTAAATCTCGTATGAACACAGATGTAACCAACAACAAACCCTAGATCTGTCGATTGAACAGATTTGTCGAACAAGATGAACACAGATGAAACCCAAATCGCCCAAACCCTAACCCGAACCTAATCGCCCAAACCCTAACCTTATCTGTTGATGATGAAGCAGATCAGCGCCATTCAAAAACATTTGATCGATGATATTATAGGTTCCCTGTTGAATCGAGCAAGAACCTTAAAGGTTTCCCTATTGAATCGAACAAGAACCCTAATCTCCTTCGAAACATGAATATGTCAAAGCATTATATCGAAGCATTATCCCTGATGAATCGAACTTATAAAAGCCTCAATTTGGACATATAAAAGTCTCAAAACATTATCCCTGTTGAATCGAAACATATTGAAAGCCTCGATTTGGAACCCTCTCACATGAAAATCTCGCATATTAGCCTCGATTTGGAACCCCTGTTTGAAATCGACCAGACGCATAAAGTTATTAATTATTATTATTATTATTATTTAACTATTTAATTATTTTTAAATAAGAAAATTACATGTCAGCATTTAAGTTTCATGCCACCTCAGCTTTTACTTGTTACACATAAGCAACCAACAGGTAACAAGTTGCACAATATACTATTTGGTAAACATAATATGTTTGATACACTAAATGGTAGTTTTGAAAAATGGGTATATACAATAGCAAAAAGTGTCAAGTTTGATACACTTTTTGATACTAAACCCTAAAATTAATAGAGGAAATAATGAAAAAGAATTAGTGGACTGCAAATATCATCCTATAATGAGTAGGAGATAAACTAGAAAGATAGAAAGAAAAAGTATGAGGATATATTATTTTTCATATTTTATTAGAGTATTTGTTCTCGTAAACACTTAAAACTGATATAACTAATTTTTGTATCAACATAGTTAATGTATAAGTAAACATTACATTGATAACATTTACACTATCATTATTGAACTCAAAGACAATAATTTTTTAAATTCTATTGATTGATGAAAAAATAAAATAAATAACGAGAGGAGGCACCTCGTTACCACCATAACTAGCCATCAAATAACATGTAGATACTATTTTAGCCGCAATAACAATTACTCTAGTTATCAATCGATTTGGGTCGTAAAATTACACAAATTGTTATTTTTGTTATTATTAATAATCTTTGTATTAAAATAAAAAATATATGTTTTAAGTTTGCTAAAATTATTATATTAACATCATTTATGATTTTTGTTAAAATAATATATAAAATTTTTTGAGAAATCAAAGATGCAAACTGTGACTATGTCAGTAAAACTGTTTTTAAATATAGACTCGGAAATTGATTTGTGAAGAAGTTTAGGTTATAAGACCTGTTTTTTATGTTTTTAATGTTATTTTAATATTATTCAATTATAGAAATAGGTATATAAAATCATAGATTAAGGTATAAGGAATTATACCTATAGATAATGATTCAGACACCTAGGCTATAGATCATTGACACCTTAGTCCGAAAAGTCAAATATATAAATATGCACAACCCATTTTCACACAATAAATAAATGTATATAGGATAGTTGAGGCACTTTCTTTTGTTGGAATCTTTATTACATACTCTCTTTTTCCTTATTTACTTTTTATTTTTTTTGCTTTTATTCTAAAGTTTTAACTTACAAAATACATTTTTTTGTTATCTTTTTTAACATAACAACGATATCAATTTTGTAAATGGGGATTAAAATTGTAATTACTTTTAATTCATTAAACTAATAGTTATTAAAGTTATAAATATATAATAATATTATTATTGTCATCGCTTAAAAAATTAGCATTGAAGTTCATAAAATAAGATATAACTTGGATCAAATAAATATGAACGAGGTGCCGTAAATGCACAACATTTCTCTAAACTAAAATTTTGCTACAATTCTAATTCTGAATTTGTAATTTTCTTTTCGATTTAACTTAGATTTTACTAATTTTATTTTTATATTTTATTTAGCTTTACTTCCACATCAACGCGCGAGGTATCCAACTCGTTCTTGAAAAAGTGTAGGAAACAATTTAGTGATTACTGTAATTGTAATAATTAATTAGTAAACAAATAAAATTTAGCAAAACTTGACATCTGTACATGATAGGATTTGGGGAAAACGATACAAAGAAGCTTGTAAGTCCTTGCACTTTAATGTTTATAAACATGCTAAGAGTTTACTCCATACTCCAATGTGGGACACATTCCCACCGGATTAGTTTTGGTGATTTTCTTCCAGGTACTTAACTTTAAAAGTTTAAGTATCGATATTTTATGCGCAACTACATACTTCGTTTTAAACACATTATATATCGTTCAAAGCTTTCATAAGAAAAATAGTAACTCACTAGAAATTGATTACATATATATACTATATTATAAAACATTTAAGCATTTTGCTTAAACTATTAAATTTTAAGTAATTTGAAGTTACTAAATTACCCTTATATAAACTAAATTGAAACTATTAAATAAAGTTAATAAGATTCTTATATTTCAGTTCAATAACTAAACCTTCCATATTAAAAAAAAACAAGTCAATACAAATTTATTTATTTATTAAAAAGTATATCTATAACTAAACCTTCCGTTCTATATATTTTATCCACCATTTTACTCTATTATCTTAACTTTTTAATTTTAAATAGTTTTAAATTACTAATTTACATCATATATTTTCATGCACTTTATCCTATTTTATAAGTAGAGATTATTTTTCTTATTTTATTGTTCTCAAAATTTATTTTAGAAGTTAATAAAAGAGTTTATGGAGAACTATAAAAATAAGTTAATAAACCCGACTTCTTTTCTCCAAAAATATATAGCAAGATCGGTTTCAAATTAAAGAACATAATTTTCTCGTTAATTTTGTATATTTTTTGTAATTTAACATCTTTTCGTTTGTTGGATATATTAGTTTTAAAAAAGTGAGGGTAATGTAAAAATGTCCATACTATCATTTCCTATTTAAATTAAATGAAAAAGACGGTAAATTAAATGATTGACTAGAAATGTTTCTCGCAGTTCTCGTACGAAAAACAGTTTTCGTTTGAACCACTTTATTATCTATCTATCTATCTATCTATATATCTATATCTATATTACTATATAAACCAAATAACATTATTTTTCATCATAAATTTTAAGACTTCTTAATTTTCAATCAATACTACATCTTAACCATCCTTTTAATCTAGATTAATCACATCCATCTAAGTATTAACCTTCTAAACTAGATTAATCACTATCATCTCTTTTTAAACGTCATCGCATTACGCGGACACCTTGCTAGTATATATATATATTGGTAAAAGTTCAAACGAGAACTGTTTTTCATACGAGAACTGCGAGAACCAATCTGAGCCGTCCAATTCCCCCTCCTTTAATGTCATTGCCCACCCATGAATTTCTCACATGCACCCTGCCACACTTGATCCCTTCCACGCTCTCCATCCATGAACTTCCCATATCCAAGGAACGGCTGAGATTGGTTCTCGCAGTTCTCGTACGAAAAACAGTTCTCGTTTGAACCCTCCCCTATATATATATATATATTGGGAGGTTCAAATGAGAAATTCAAATTAATTGAGAATAAGAGACTCAATCTTAGCCGTCCAATCCCCCCTCCTTCAATGTCATTGCCCACTCATGAATTCCTCACATGCACCCTGCCACACTCGATTCCCCAACGCTTTCTATCCATGAATTCCACTTACAAAATGAACGGCTAAGATTTAGTCTCTCATTCTCAATTGATTTCTCATTCTCATTTGAACCTTCCCATATATATATATATATATATATATATATATATATATATATATATATATATAATGTGTCAAATTAATAAAAAAAATACATAATTTTACTAATTTTTCCAACATGCTATCCATTCGACTTCGTTGACTTTCTACTAGTTGAATCGCAATTCACCCCCACCCCAAATATTCTACAGATTTAATTTAATTATTTCTACCATGTGTATAACATTTCCTTCATCCCTGTAAGCTTTAACTGCTCTTCTTCTGGTTACATGCCTACAGCCTACTTACACAATTACACTGCTCTGTAACACACACACACACAGAGTTTCCGCGGAAAGCTCAGACCTTTTCTTACCTTCACAAGTGGCCTGTAAGTCATGTTCTTTTTGTTTATTATATCCTCTTTTCCATGTTAATCTAGCCTGATTCATACAAGGGCATTGAATGCTTCTGTGTTTTATGTTCTTCCGAAGCTGATCACAAGGTGTTTGATGTTTCAACTGAACTAGGTTTCTAGAACTTGTCTTTTATTGTCTCCCAGTGTACTTACAACTGCTTATTGTACCCAATTTTAGTCAACTGCTTGCACTCTCCTTTTTTAAATCCTTCAATTTTGATTTCTAGCTTCCGATCAATCTATATCTCCATTAACTACGTTTTCTGTGTAGGGTTTTCAATACAAATGGTTACGAATGCTGTTTGGGGGTTATTAGTGCTGATTGCTTTCTTTTTCGGTGACGAATATCAGGGGCGAACCTTTGCTCAATCACAGGTATGCATTAACAGTTCTCCAAACTTCAATTTCTAAGGTAGCTTTTGGTTGGCAGGAATCTTTGAGATTCTGAAGGAATTGGAATACAATTCCTAAAGATTTCTTTGTTTGGATCATCGTAACCAAACTTCTATTTCTAAGGTAGCGTTTGCTTGGCAAATATCTTTGGGATTCTGAGGGAATTGGAATACACTTCCTAAGGATTCCTTTGTTTGGATCATAATAACCAAACTTCTATTTCTAAGGTAGCGTTTGGTTGGCAAATATCTTTGGGATTATGAAGGAATTGGAATACACTTCCTAAGGATTCCTGTGTTTGGATCATAATAACCAAACTTCTATTTCTAAGGTAGCGTTTGGTTGGCAAATATCTTTGGGATTCTGAAGGAATTGAATCCATTTCCTAAGGATTCCTGTGTTTTGTTCACTGTAACGAGGGAATAATTGAAATCCAATGGGAACCATCACTAGATGGAGGGATTTTAAAATCCTTTAAACGAGTGAATGTGAAATATTGTAGCGTTAACATATCTATCTCATTCCATCGACATAAGCCTACTCTACCCTCCAAACACCGACGAATTTCTCTGTCGCCGCCTCTAGACCCTCCGCCCCAGCCTTTCTCCGTCACTGCCTCCAGACCCTCCGCCAACCAAATTCCATTTCCTGCCAACCAAACAGATCACATATTCAAATTCCAATTCCTGCGAGATTCCAATTCTTTCAGAAACATTCTGCGAACCAAACGCCGCCTTTTGTTTTGATATGGCATTGAAAACCCATATTTATTTCATTAATGGTATTGCATATCGTGTTTCAGATCACTAGGAATGCTAGTGTTTCTTCAAGACCGGAAGTAGTGAATATCGGGTCGATTTTGTCTTTTAATTCTATCATAGGAAAAGTTGCAAAGATCGCTTTAGAAGCTGCAGTTGAAAAGGTTAATAATGATCCATTCATCTTGAAGGGCACCAAGCTGAAGTTAACCAGTCATGACTCCAATTTTAGTGGCTTTCTCAGTATTATGGAGGGTATGTTTCTTAATCTTTAACATTTGATTATGTTGTTTTGTTTCTTGCTGTTTATGTTTCTGTTGATTAAGATGAGGGAATAAACACTTAACTGAGTAAGGGTATGTTTGGCGGAAATAGCTGGAGCTGTATATTTTAGTTATATACGTGTTTGACAAATTAGCTGGTAGCTGGAGCTTAATAGTGTAAAATGACAAAAAAGGACAAATTATAAAAAACACAAGGAGCTATAAAACAATTAAATAGGGTATTTAGGTAATTTGATATATAAAAAGCTTCCAGCTAGTTTTAAAAGCTACTTCAAGAAGCTTTTGGTTTAAAAAAGGGTTTAGTTCATAAAAGTGTATCCAACTTTACACGTTTTGCTATTGTATGTATCGAACTTTCAAACTTACCGTTTGATGTATCAAACTTTCCAAACTTGTCTTTTTAATGTATCTAATGACCTCTTTAGCAGGTAGCAGGTAATTGATCATTTTTTATTTTTTTTATATATCTCTAAATTGCCACATCATTACTTAGTGCCAACTCATATTTAACCCTTTATTATTATTATTATACTATGAACACTTAAGCAGATCTTCATCTTCAATACATCTTCATCTTCAATACACACCTTCATCTTCAATAAAGTTACAAAAATCATCAAGTTATAGATTGGGAAGGAAAAGTTGAATCATGAAAATGAAGCTTAAGTAGATAATCTTCAAGTCACATAAGGTATAAACTCAATATACAAATCAAAATTGAAACCCAGAATCATATACATCTTCATCTTCATGTCGGTTTTTGAAACTCATAACAAAAAAATCTAACAACTGAAATCCAAAGTCTACATTTCATTCGGGTTCTGAACCACATTTACGAACATTCAAAGAAAAGATGATAACAGTCACACCCAAATTTGAAACCTTAACTTAGAACCCACAATGGTGTCGATTAAGAAACCCGAAATCAGAATTCGCAAACAAGTAATCACATACCTAAAATCGAACAGAACCCACACTGGAGATGGTTCGCGATTTGATCTCCCTTTTTCTTAGATTTGGAGATGATGATTTCGAATACTCAACCAGGTCGAAACCCTAAATCGAATACTCAAAATCGCATAACCCGAACTGGAGATGATGAAGACCCAAATAACATCAACGACTCAAAATCGAAGCATACTTGAGGAGAAACCCTAATATGCGAACCCAGATGAAGGCGATGGTGCTGATGGTGCAAGAACCCAGATGAAGGCAATGGTGGTGATGGTGACGGAAGTTGATGGTGGTGTTCATGCCGGCCTAGAAGAAGAACGAGAAACCCTAAAATCGAACAATAACAGAAGAAGAACGAGAAAACCCTAAACAGGTTGATGATGGTGGCAGTGGTGTCGAAAACCCTAAAATCTAACAATAACAGTACCCTGGTAAACAACTATAACCGTAAAATCGAACAACAAAAAGAACCCTAAAATCGAACAACAAGAAGAAGATGAAGATTAAGCAGGGATCGATGAACAATAACCCTAAATCGCTGAAGATGAAGCAGACCATCGATGAAGATATGAAGCAGGGATCGATGGTTTTATTTTAGAATTTTAATTAAATATTTTTATTTTGAATTATATTTAAAGCAGAAAAAACTCTTCACTAGCCACATCACTGCCACCTAATCGCCATGTCAGCTTAACCTGTGCCAAATCAGCAAGTAACTTGCTATAGCAGGTCAAATCCATTAGATGAAAATTTTCAAAAAGTTTGATACATCAAACGGTAAGTTTGAAATTTCGATACATACAATAGCAAAAGGTGTAAAGTTGGATACACTTTTATGAACTAAACCCTTTAAAAAAACTTTCAGCTTTTTCATTCGAACATGACTTGTAGCTTTTTTTTTAAAACAAAAAGCTACCAGCTCCAAGAAGCTTCAACCGAACGTATCCTAAATGTTGAAATAAGTAGAGATTCCTTACTTAAAGTGTTTTCAAGTGTGAGTTACTTGAAAGTTAACTACATATAAAAGATTTGAATATGTGGCTTTTACTTTGATTTGTTGCACCAGCTTTACAGTTCATGGAGACCGAAAGTGTGGCATTAATAGGCCCCCAAACCTCAGTTTTAGCTCACATGATATCCCATGTTACAAACGAGCTTCAAGTCCCGCTACTATCATTTACAGCAACGGACCCAACATTATCATCACTTCAATACCCGTTTTTCATCCGAACAACACACAGTGATGCTTTCCAAATGACTGCAATAGCTGACATAATCAATTACTATGAGTGGAGACAAGTTGTAGCAATTTACATAGACGATGATCATGGGAGAAATGGGATAACTTCATTAGCAGATAAATTAGCTGCTAAACGGTGTAAGATTTCCCACAAAGCGCCTATAAAACCTCAAGCAACACGAGCAGAGATAAGAGATGTGTTGCTTCAAGTTGTTTTCTTGGAATCTAGAGTTATTGTTGTTCATACTTATGCCAATTGGGGATTAGATATTCTTGAAATGGCTCATGATCTCAGCATGATGGATAGTGGGTATGTTTGGATTACAACAAATTGGCTCTCTACTGTTATAGATATAAGCCCCTCACTTTCTGCCAAATCTATTTCTTCTATGCAAGGGGTTATTACATTGAGATCATACATAAAAGATTCACAACTCAAGAGAGATTTTGTAAAAAAGTGGGAAAATTTGACAACTTTGGGGTTGAATACATATTCTATGTATGCATACGACACTATTTGGCTACTTGCTCGTGCTCTTGACAGTTTCTTTAATGAAGGAGGAAACATCTCCTTCTCAAAAGATCTTAGACTCAACGACTCACAAGGCGGATTCTTGAATCTTGATTCTTTAAGCATCTTTAACGAAGGGAAATCGTTGGTTGACTATATATTACAAGTCAAAATGAAAGGGACAACAGGGCCAATCGAGTTCACTTCTGATAAAAGCCTCGTTTTTCCAGCTTTTGAAGTTATTAATGTGATTGGCACGGGGTTTAGACGAGTCGGGTATTGGTCAAACTCTTCCGGTTTGTCAACTTTACCTCCAGAAACAACCGAGTCAAACATGTTAAAGCAATCGAATTCATCTGAGCTACTGTATAGTGTAATTTGGCCCGGTGAAACAGTCAAGAAGCCACGTGGATGGGTTTTCCCACAAAATGGGAAACAACTGAAAATCGGGGTTCCTAATCGAGTCAGTTTTGAGGAGTTTGTGGAAGAAGTTAAGGGAACTGATATATACAGAGGATACTGTATTGATGTGTTTACTTCTGCAGTAAACCTGCTACCATATGCTGTCCCTTATAGGTTTTATTCTTATGGAGATGGTCATAAAAATCCAAGTAATACTGACCTTGTGAGCATGATTAATGCTGGTGTGAGTGTTCCTCTGATTAAATTTTCTATCTTTTATTTGAGGTGACAAAATGGGCGGGTCGGGTAAATGGTTGATTACTAAACAGTTGACCCCAAAACGCGTTTTGTTTTGATTCTTTAAATTTTATAAATAGTTAGAGTGTGTTTTGTTTTAGAAAAATATACTATTTTTCTATTAAAAAATTCATAGAAAGTGAAAATTTTGAAAATATGTTTGGTTGATACTTTTTTCTAAAATTTTCCAAGAAAAAAGGAGTTTTTACTTTTCCAATTTTCTAGAAAATTAGAAAAACCCATATCCTCTCTTTTCCACTTTTTTCTAAACATGTTTTCTAATTTTCTAAAATAGAAAATGAAAACTCCATCGTTTTTACCAAACGCGTGTTCTAAACTTTTTACAGAAAATTGAAAATGAAAACTCCACCCATCTTTTAGAAAAAATTTCTAAAAAAACTTAAAACAATTTTCCATAACCAAACGCAACCTTAATGTGTCATCAAATGGGTAGTTTTTTTTATTACTGTAGGTCTTTGATGCTGCGGTGGGAGATATTGCTATTATAACTAACCGAACACGAGTGGCGGATTTTACCCAGCCATTTACCGAGTCTGGGCTCGTGGTGGTGGCACCAGTAAGGAGGTTAAACTCGGGAACTTGGGCTTTTCTTAGGCCCTTTACTGCTAAACTGTGGTTTGTTACCGGGATCTTTTTTCTAGTTGTTGGAGCAGTTGTTTGGATTCTTGAACATCGCATAAACGATGAATTTCGCGGCCCTCCTAAACAACAAATTGTTACAACTTTATGGTAATGAGTAACCGTCTGTTACATAATGTTAAATATGATACGTACAAAACGGGCGTATCGGGTAAGATTGGGCCGGTCACACATACTTTTAGATTAATCTAATTCTTTCGAATTTTATAGAGTAAATTACTCACTTGGTCTACGTAGTTTGGTCAAAATTACGATTTTCCTTTCACTTTTGGTCCCTCGTCCAGATAAAATGACCAAACTACCCTTATCCTTTTTACTGATTAATTTTTTTATTTTAATTCTTATTTAATATTACTTAATGTTTAAATGAATATACAGAGAATGAATAAATAAATAGAATAAGGGATCATTTTTATCTGAAGGAGGGAACAAGAGTTAAAAGAATAAGGTGACACTGACGACCGAACCTGTATGATGTTTTACCCACCCAGGGTCGAAAACTGTAATTTTGACCAAACCACAGGGACCATTTTTGCAATTTACTCAACAAGGAATGTGTTTAAAGATGACTACAAAAACCTATTTTATTACAATAATAATCAAAACTTTTCCAAATGAAGACATTTTGGAGGTTTTACGCCTTAAGATGACCTTCGAGCCCGTTTTTTATCGGTATCCATTTAGATAAATCGTTTAACTAGTCAAGTTTGATGAGTTAGTGATAAAAGATAAGTGAACTCAACCTATTTATACATTACTTTGTCTCTAATAGCGTTCGCTTTCTTCTTGGCAGGTTTAGCTTTTCTACCTTATTTTTCTCCCATAGTAAGTTACTCTACGTGAAACCGTCTTAACCAAAAGCTTTAGAAATCATATCAAGATTGTGAAAGAGAAGCCCCTTTGACTTTCAAAGCCAAAGTATCTTTTGTTTTAACCTTGAAATCGGGCATGTTACATTTTCCATTCCAAGATACCATCTTGAGGCACAAACCTTAAAACACCGTTTTATTTGAAAACGGCTCAATTTTGAGTTAACTTTCGTTCACAAGTGTCCAATGGGCAAAATAAAGAAAGAGAGTTCTTTTATCATCTAAAACTTGAGTTATCAATTCACTTTTTTATACCATATGATCTTATTTAACCATGGTTATTGCAGGGCAAAACATGATGAGCACTCTTGGTCGAATCATTTTACTTATGTGGTTATTCGTGGTTCTGATAGTCAGCTCCAGTTACACTGCAAGTTTAACCTCGATTTTAACAGTTCAAAAACTTTCGTCGCCTATTGATGGGATCAATAGTTTAATATCAGGCAAATATCCAATCGGGTACCAAGAAAGTTCATTTGTCAAAAACTATCTTGTTGAAGAACTTGGCATTTCTGAAACTCGACTCGTTCCTCTCAATCTGCCACAAGACTATGAAAAAGCCTTAAAAGATGGTCCTGATAATGGCGGGGTTGCTGCAATTGTAGATGAACGTCCATATATCGAGCTTTTTTTATCGACCCGATGCCAATTCAGCATAGTTGGCCAAGAATTCACCAAGAATGGCTGGGGATTTGTAAGTAGAAAATTTCTTCTTGTTTCACATTCTCATGAAGATTCTCTTTATCCTATGTTTTGACTTTTAAAGTCAAACAGTATCATTTCTATGCTTTAAATCTCAAATAAAGCTCCTGACTTTTCACAAAAAGATTTGTTATAGTAGTGAATTAGATAACAATTAAAGCTTAGCATGATCCATTTTAAACTTCAAATCATAATTGTATAGTGGGATTGAAGTATTTGGTCAAACAGTATCATTTCTATGCTTTAAATCTCAAATAAAGCTCCTGACTTTTCACAAAAAGATGAGTTATAGTAGTGAATTAGATAACAATTAAAGCTTAGCATGATCCATTCTAAAATTCAAATCATAATTGTATAGTGGGATTGAAGTATTTGGTCAAACTGATGGACGTTGACTTTTTGGTCTTCTGCAGGCCTTTCCGCGCGACTCTCCTCTAGCAGTTGATATATCAACTGCGATTCTGAAACTCTCAGAAAACGGAGATTTGCAAAGGATTCGTGACAAGTGGCTAATACAAAGTGCTTGTAGTTCACAAGGAGCAAAGTTTGCTGTCGATCGATTGGAGCTAAAGAGCTTTAAAGGCCTGTTTTTCATATGTGGAGTTGCATGTTTACTTGCTCTTTTTATATACTTAGTGCTGATTATATATCAATATACTAAACACAAACCGAATGTGTCTACACATAGCCTTCAATCAGGACATAGCCTTAAGAAGTTCATTTCTTTTGTTGATGAAAAACAAGAGTCTCGGCCGAAGAAAAGGGTTAAAGAAGCATCTGTGAACGGACTTGAATTATCGTCTGTTAGTGGATTTAGAAGCACGCCGAGACGATCATCTTCAGACACACCAGAATGGGGTCAATGAGGTCGATGACGGTCTTGTTTATGAGAAATGTAACTAAAAACATTGAAGATTAGATACAAGTTTGTAATATATGTACAATTTGCAATACATGTTGAATACTGCTAAGCGGTTGCATGTTGTTGTATAGGATTACAGAACAGAACAATTGTATAGTGAATGTAAATAGTTAGTATTATTTGAATAAAACCTTCAAATTTGTATGTAAAAGCTCTGATTTCAAGTCAAATAACACCATGTCAAACTATAAGACTTACAAATTATTTATATGAGTAAAGATTAAAATGATTAACATCAAACTTTGATACTAATAACAACAATAATCATTTTAATGTAAGTGTATACTTTGAAGAGTTTCGACTTTATGGTACAAGATTTTAATTGTAACATCTCAAAGAACATCAAACTTTGATACTAATAACAACAATAATCATTTTAATGTAAGTGTATACTTTGAAGAGTTTCGACTTTATGGTACAAGATTTTAATTGTAACATCTCAAAGAACATCAAACTTTGATACTAATAACAACAATAAGCATTTTAATGTAAGTGTATACTTTGAAGAGTTTCGACTTTATGGTACAAGATTTTAATTGTAACATCTCAAAGAACATCAAACTTTGATACTAATAACAACAATAATCATTTTAATGTAAGTGTATACTTTGAAGATTTTCGACTTTATGGTACAAGATTTTAATTGTAACATCTAACTTTGAGATTCAATGTTATTATCCATAGTTTGACTTTCCCATAAATAAACAAGAGTAATTTCCGTACGTTGTTCGAGTAACATTTTAAAACAAAAGTTATAATGTATAAAAAATATTTTTTTATTGTTCAATAAAATCAAGATATCTGTGTAATTCTTGATATCTATTTTAAAAAGTATATCATATTACATATGTAACGTCTTATATATTTTTTTTACATAAATATCAGAGTATATTAAACATCTATATCATTCTTACAAAATTATAACAAGGTCCCGTACCTGGAACTACATGTCATTTACTGTTACTGTGGTACAATATCTTTGTCAAATAATCATGAAATACAAAACATTGTTCATTTGTCTAAACATCATGGAATACAAAACATTGTTCATTTGAAAATACAGTATCTTCTCATTGTTTGAGCATTCTCACGGGCTTTCCCTGAAATAAAAAGTAAATAACAACAGTAAGCATAAAGCTTAACGACCATACATAATTTACACACCAAACTAAGTATGTACACATCATCCACATACATCCATTATCACATAAATCATTTCACATAATACCAAAATATTGCATCGACAACAATTTCACTCTTTAAGGTCACAGTTGACTATCCAAGTTGTACCAAGAGTTTCATGTGTCTGACTGAGCCCGAGTTGTGTTTTCACCACAACACAACCCTTCACTTCATGCACAAGCACATTAGATACACTTTCACATATAAATAACATGCACATTTCACACTAAGGGGTTGTTTGTTTGCTGTTGAATGGAACCATCAGCTTTAAATGATGAATCATTCAACATTCAACGTGTTTAATGGCCGCCTCTGAATGAAGATTGTGTTGAATGAAACAAAATAACACTGTTGAGTCATTCCATCTTAAAATACATTGTGAATCATTAAGCACCAAGTATTTTACCATAATACTCCTTGCACACGTTACCTTGTTGAATAAACAACTTATAATATAATAAATCAGTATTACAGTTAAAATGATAATTTGCACCATTCAGATTGTTCATTGACTTAACTAGAACATATACAGAAAACTCTATATCTGTTTGTAGTTGACTATTTAGCTTTAATCTTTGAACAAACTTACATTATTCTTAAGTTACAACTTATTAAACTAACTTTTATCTTATAAAATCTAATCTTATTTGGACCAACACCTTCAAAAATATTTTTGAAATTCTATGAATAAGAAAGTTTCTATATACAACATCACCATATATTGTACACTCAAAACATCTTCCTACTTCAAACATGATATAATTGTTTACCTTATATGGGTAAGGATACACATAGAACCCTTCTTAAACATACAACCTAAAGAACCACATTAAAGGATAACACGTGGCATGTTGATTGGAGGACAAAACTGAAAACATAAAGAAAACTCAAAACCCACGCCTCCAGCAAGTTCAATTCAAAAAAAAAAAAACCCCCACAATCTTTAAATGATCATAACTCATTCGTTTTTAAGAATTTTAGCAAAAAAAGTATATCGTTAGATTAAGTTTTTTCATCTTCTTTCAAACAAGACCAGACTTGATATATTTCTGAAACTTTATTTTTTTTTTGAAAATGTAAATTTTTCAAAATTTGCATTTTCAGTTGGGTTTCATTTGAAAATGCAAAAATGCAAGAAACGAAAATGCAAAAATCGAATATGTAAGTCATGTATATGCTTTCAAAAATGCAAATTTTGAAACCAATATTGAAAATGCAAACAAGAACTAACTGAAAATGCAGCCCAAAATGCAAAACAGAATTTGCATTTTCATAAATTTTTTTGAAAAATATGGGAAGAGTGGTCTTGATTGAAAGAGTATTAAAAAACTAAAAGATTAGTATAATTTTTTTGTTTAAATTTACAAAACTTAAAAAGTTATGACAATTTAAAGTTTTGGGGGATATTTATTATTAAAAAAGTGGGTTTGTTGGGGGGGGGGGATTTTCCATCTTTACCCTTTTACATGTTAACTAATACATGGTAATTACAATTATACCATCCTTAATCTCATCCATAGATTTTGATGATCCAATGGTCCAGATTGGTTCTTTAGGTTCTATGGTTAAAGGGTAGTTCTATGTTGAACAATTCTCTACCTTATATAATGTATCAGTTTGATTGTAGGATGATATGATCATAATGGAGATACAACTTGGCTATGTTTCAACCTAATATTTCTAACGTTTAATATGTAATATATATATTTAAAATTTCATCCTTTACATTTCAAACTTGAAATCATGCAAAACTATGTAAATAAACATATGCCAAGTTGCTTAACATTTTAAATCTTACAAAAATGGTACCTTTTGAATATTAGTTCAATTTTACAAAATGAAAAGAGCAGATGAATTCATAAACAACATGACATCAACACAAGATACAAGGAAGAAATCATATTTCTAAAAGTAGAATCTCCAATTCTCAAATCAACCCAAACCAAACCGAAAACGAACAAACTTAGCTATATGTACTACAATCGATTAAAACGCCTTCCAACCGTCAACCGAGTCTCTTCTTGGAGTCTCACTCTCCAACCCTGTCTTGAACGGGTCATGTGATCCAAACGGATCCGCCACATCATCAAATGACGGGAAACCATGAGATGGTTCATTAGTGCTCTTCATGGAATCGAATCTTGAAAATGATTCACGAGGCTGGAACAGTGAATGACCGAAATCAGAATCGGCACTACTTCCCATGGAATCAAATCTAGCAAAGGTTTGCGGTTGGGAGATCCCTTGATCATACTCAGACTCTTGAGCCGTGCTTCTGAAAGAATCAAATCTTGAAAAGGAGTCGACCTCACGGGATGGAAAGAGTCCACCGTCATTAAAACCAGTGTTGCTGCTGCTGCTAAATGAATCAAACCTCGAGAAATTATTAGTGAACGGGTGTTCTTCTGGGACATCACGAGGTGAATTTGTAGCATACATAGACATTGGAGTGCTTGGAACAGAATCTGCAAAAGCAGATGAGGAAAACGGTTGCTGAAACCCTCCTCCACCATAACTGTAAGCAGGAGTGCTGGGAACCGAATCTGCAAAAGTTGAAGAAAACGGGCCCTGGTTTTGAAACAAATTTTCTCTGGGCGGGGAACCAGAATAACTATACGCGGGTGTGCCAGGGACAGAATCGAACGTGTACGTGGCCTTCTTTGGAATCTCTGTTCTTATAGGGTTTAGGCCGCCCCACACATCACTAGAATCAAACAAGGACGAATTTTCATGTTTACTCTCTTCATCCATCTCCTGCATTGCAAATTCAACGTTATAACTAAATAAAATCATAGGTTATTAACATAGGAGACAATCGATGGTAGGTTGAAAATATACATGCACGATCGAAATACTCATGCAAAACAACGGATAATTATTTTATTTTATTTTGATTATAGAATAACTGTAGATGTTAATAAACTCGGGGTACTAGTTATTATAGGTCCTGGTTGTATTTTCCTAATACTTAACATAAAGGTGTTTATTATATGATTGAATATTTGAAATTTTATTTTAGTAATAATCCTTCTCATTTGATTTTTAATTTGCATATAATGATTAGAGTTCCTATTCAATTTACATAGGCTTGCGCTTTTCAAGGAATTATTTTATAATGGATGGTACAGTAATAAAATAATATATAAACATTTACTTATATCTAATTTATTTGGTCAATGGTTTTCAAACATGAGGGGCAAACTAGTATTTCAAATCCTTAAATTAAAGGGATTAAAACATTGCGTCTGTGTGTGTATAGTAATATATATATACACACACACACGCACGCACACACATACCTTAGGCTTTGTAGCATTAAAGTCCCAAGCTGCATCTGAATCATTATTTGTGTCAAATGGACCCCAACCTGCCTCATCAAAACCTTTGTCACCAGAAATAACCGATTGACCATCTGAATGTTCACTGCACCAGTAGAAAACATTAAATATTGTTATTAAGGTATACCTCTTTTGCCCCAAATATAGAAATAAAAAAGATCAAGAGTGACTGAAATATAAAAATGTGAAGCACAAACAACCGAAATACCTGTGGGTTTTGAAGGCGTGAGGTGAAGTAGCTTCTTCACCATTTTTATTTTCATGGAATATCTTTTTATCTGGGCTTTCTGGTGGTGTTTTATCCGTCACATTTTTCTCTTTCTCTATCTCTTTCTCATTTGATTCAAAATCTGGTGTTTTGTTCTCGTTCAATTTGTCAGCATTTGAGTCTGAAATTGTAACCGAATTGTTGTCTTGGAAAGTAGATTTGTTTTCAACTGGTAAGGACTTTGGTTTGGGAGGTGCTATTACATTTTGGACATCAAGTGTGAGCTCTTTCACAAATGTGAACCCTGCACCATGCAAAAAAATATATATATATATTATATAACTTTAACATATAACTGCAACTTCTATTTATAGGTAGGTGCCATTAATTTGTTTTACCTTCATCTTCAAATTTATCCCAGTTTTCATCCCAATCGGCTGCTCCTTCCTGAATACCAGTTTGCCAACCTGCACAAGTTTTTTACAATTATAAACTTCACCAACAAAAATCTCAGTTGCTACATTAAATAAAAGAAAATTCTTTCACATTCATATGCATCCTATCAAAAAAAGAACTATTAGTACAATATTGCACAACCAGTTCGCCTTACGCCTTTTCAAACCAAGCTGATGTCTATGCTATTCAAGAAATAAATACTATCCGTTTACGCAATAAATGATCCAGTATATCAAATTCTTTGCGTGTATAAATACTGGATCTTAGATCAATTCAAAAGAATTTGGTTTTCTTTTTATAAATAATTTAACAAGTCCTCCTACCATCTCCCCCCCCCCCCCCCCCTTCCCTTCTTTCTTCTTCTTCTTAAGGAATTTCGTTTGTCCTTTTTTTTTGTGCAAACTCTTTCTCTTCTCTAAACAATTTTTTCCTTTCACATCTTTTGCAGCTTGTTTAGGGAAAAGGTTAATCTAAAATGTTATAATTGACAAAGCTATAAACTGCAACCATATTTTGTAAAAACACGTCTTCAAAGTAAGTGTTTTACCTAACAGCAAATTTTTGACAATGTCGGTACCTTTTCAGGCAATAAATTTTATCATATAGACATCTTTTGAATATGACATTTTTTCAAATATCACTAACTTTTATCCATACCAATTTTTCACAAGACAAATCTGAAAAAGTTTGATTGATAACTTGACACAAACTTCATAAATAGGAAGATTTTTCATGAAGACCAATAATTTTAACACTTGAGCAGCCTTATGACCCGATTATAAAACCAGTTAAGTCTCATGTGATGGATTATAATAGTGAGATGGATTTTAATAATTAAAAACTATTTAGAAAAGATTCCTGAAAAACGATTGGTTAAACGAGACAACTTTAGCATGAAAGGCTCTAAAACATGAGTAGTATGAGGTTATTATTAAAGTATGAGACAAGAGAAAGAAATGTAGAAGCTAGAAGTCCATATAATTACGAATAAAAAGTAGAAGCTCATAAAAGCAGTACATATAAACATAGGCACTCTCTTATGTACAGTTCCTCTTTTTCCATGTCAGATTATCATTTTTGAAATTTTATAGAAACTTTAGGGCTTAGACCAACCGAATTTTATTTATTACATTCGGATGAATAAATATGGATGTCTTAACAGAAAACAAGATTAGGTTAACAGCATATATATCTAACTACAAACAAGTAAAATTTTGTTATGATCCCACATCGGCCAAAAAGTACTTAGGTTGGTGGCTTATAAGTCTAGGTGTCCCCTCCCCCTACAAGCTAGCTTTTGGGGGTGAGTTCTACACTTGGGTTTATGGCATGATTCGAGCCTAGTATGGGATGGGTTCGTATCAATTGGTATTAGAGCCATCCCCATCTTGTAAGGTTCCAACACTCGGAGTGGTGGCCTACGGAGTGGTGGCTTGCACCCGTAAAAGAAGGGTGTCAACCGTGACCAACGTAGCCGTGACCAACGAGGACTCGGAGTGGTGACCTATGGAGTGGTGGCTTGGACCCGAAAAGAGGGGTGCCAACCGTGACCAACATAGCCGTGACCAACGAGGACGTTGGTCCTTCAAGCATGGGGTATTGTTATGATCCCACATCGGCCAAAAAGTACTTAGGTTGGTGGCTTATAAGTCTAGGTGTCCCCTCCCCCTACAAGCTAGCTTTTGGGGATGAGTTCTACACTTGGGTTTATGGCATGATACGAGCCTAGTATGGGATAGGTTCGTATCAATTGGTATCAGAGCCATCCCCATCTTGTAAGGTTCCAACACTCGGAGTGGTGGCCTACGGAGTGGTGGCTTGCACCCGTAAAAGAAGGGTGCCAACCGTGACCAACGTAGACGTGACCAACAAGGACTCGGAGTGGTGGCTTAGACCCGAAAAGAGGGGTGCCAACCAACATAGCCGTGACCAACGAGGACGTTGGTCCTTCAAGCGTGGGGTATTGTTATGATCCCACATCGGCCAAAAAGTACTTAGGTTGGTGGCTTATAAGTCTAGGTATCCCCTCCCCCTACAAGCTAGCTTTTGGGGGTGAGTTCTACACTTGGGTTTATGGCATGATACGAGCATAGTATGGGATGAGTTCGTATCAAATTTTAAATTGTAATTATCAACAATATAGTGGGTAATTATAAGCAAACGATAGTAAAAGTGAGATTACCAAAAGGAAGCTCAACCAACGACGTTGGTTTCCCGCGCAATCCGTACATTTTGCAGCGTTCGTTCAATGCTTTTACTTGCTCTTCGAGATCCGCTTGAATACGGTCAGCACGGGCCTATGCAGACACGCATTTATATATTACAATGATTCACAAGAAAAGGTCAAAAAAGAAAAATTTAATAATAAAAGCAATCAGAAACAACAAACCTGAATCTCATCAGGTTTTCCATCCTGCTCTAACTTGACTATTGCTCGGTAAAGCTCCATTTTTTTATCCTAATTATAATTGATCAAATATTACAATCATAAATGATAAAACTTTGTCAAGTTATATGACCTTAAATCCTAAAAAAAAAAAATTATCAGTAAACCTGAATATCACGAAAAGTGGCCTCTTCAATACTCAACTTAGAAGCTACATCTCCAGCCTGCTTGTATTTGTCTTCATATTTCTTTGACAGCGATTCAACCTGGAACACAAGTTGCTCATAACTCTCAATGCAAAAAAAGGAAAAACAAAAGCAGTTACATGGAAAAAATATGTTCAAATAATCAAATCAATTGCACATAAGGCATACCTCTCTTTTATCAGCAGAAACCCTTTCTGTAATCTCATTTAATCTGGAGTCACATCTGCTCTTATACAAAACCTGTAATTGAATAGCAAGCATACGATGATGGGTTACAGTTTTATATAAAAAATGGTCAGATGATTATGGTTCTAAAACAAACATATGAGGGCTAAAAACTATATAAAAGGAAAAAAACTCACGATTTCTTGCATCTTGTTGCTGTAGAACCCAATCTTTTGTCTAGCTTCCAGTATATCTTTTTCAAGTTCAACAACCTGTGTCATAATATAAAAAGAAAATTAAACGAAAACAAAAGAAAAAGTTGGTAGCGTGCAATTTTCACACAACTATGATGAACGGGAAGGAGGCCTATTAAAAAAACATTTGATATTTTTGTATGCTACATTTTACAAGTGGATCTGAAGATTTTAAAAATATATATTTTATATATATAAAATGATTGGACTTCTGTTTAAATTAAATTTAACGGCAACCGGAATTTCGGATTTTACTTTTTTATCAGCCTCTGTAGCCTCCTGGAATTTAGAATTTAAGGATTTTTGCTCTTCGGTGCTAAGTTGGTCAATTAGATGTTTCTCCAGTACAGGAACGGTTTGCTTGCGTGGTTTAATTTGTTCATCGGGCTCAGGAACTGGAACTGGACGAGGGGGTCTTGCTGCACCAGAAGTTACCTGCCGTGGGCCCGTCATCACATGTGGTTGTTGGACGCCTAAAAAATATAAAATTCAATAATTAACTGACACTTTTTTTTGAAAAGCAATTAACTGACACTTGCGGCTGGTAACACGACATAAATTACTTGGGTCAACCCAACACATAGCAAGATATTTACCCATTTGACCCATTACAAAACCCGGCCCACACACTACTGTATACCTGGTGGAGGTCTGTATACAGGAGCCCCATATGCAACAGGTGTTTGACTTTGACTTTGACCCGAGGGAGGAAATGGTGTTCCTTCAAAGATATTGGGTGGTAGCACCTTTGGAAGAGGGCGTCCTTCCCTGAACCGCTCCATAAGGTATAGAGCAATGCAAAATTCCTTCAGAGAAAGCATGCTGTCATTGTCCTGATCTGATAAGTCCCACACTTGCTTTAAGATCTCTGAAATAAAACAAGAATAAAGCATAATTTAAGTTACTTACATAATATAGCAGTACTTGATTTTATGACTCAAGAAACACTTGATAGCACCAAAAGGGAGGGAAAAAATTACTAGTATTTACATGGTCAGTAGTTATGTTTTGGGGGGTAAGGGCCTGCTTAAGATTGCTTGAAGGCATGTCTTTCTGCATTTGCTAAATAGAACATGACAAGTATGTTCTTAGGCAGAACCTATTTTATAGCAGATACTTTTTGCTGAATGTGTGCTTAATTACAAGAGATGGATAACTATTCTAAAATTTAACAAAAATAAGGACCACGTTATTTCTCTACATAATCGTGATCATTTCCAATATGCTAGATTAAGTAGTATACAGAAAACTAAAAAAAAAGAACGCATTGATTAAAATGACCACTGCTACATCCTACAAAACACTAACTACAATGAAAACAAATTTGGTTAAGAAAACGTATATTGGGGTGAAGAAATTGGAATGCTTATAGTTGCTTCATATAGGTTTATGATTAAATTTCAATAATAATTTTAAATTTCAATTAAAGTTTTAACTAAAAACATCACTTCTGATCATGCTGGTTATCTATTCAATAAAATGTAAATGAAGTGTATCCTTGGGATTCTTATCTTTAAACCTCTATAACTTGTGCTTCTAGTTGAAGAAACTAATGGAAAAATACAGTTACATTTTCCTGTCTTATTTTCTAGATCTCTGTTCTCAAGAAATTTGCTGCAGATGTTAAACGATCTAGATTCCAAATAATTTCTAATCAGTAACGTTTATTAAGGGTATCTTACTTTTCTGACAAGAAATTGGAAACAGATCTCATTTCATCTAAAAAATTGTGTGTATGAAAAAAAAATACAACATACCTCTTGGCAACCTCCAACTCAAGAAAAGATTACGTGCCTGTTCACCAGTAATTTTTCCATCTCTATCTGTATCTACTTCCATGAAAACCTTGGTATACTTTTGAATACTCATTTGTGACATTTTTGGCCATGCTTGTGAGGATTGATTAGAAGCATTTTCAACCCTAACAGAAAAATTAGAAGTATTCTGTCCTGAAACTTGCTGATTACGCCCAAAATTTGAGTTCTGATTAGCAGTAGGTTGGTGAGAAACAGTAGTTTGAATGGGTTGGCTTGGTTTATTTGGTATTTGGTTTGCACCAGATGCAGGAATATCATTCCTCACTTGAGATGAAACTGCAGAAAAAGCATCACCAAATGCAGAATTTGATGCAAACCCATTTCCCGCAACACGAATACTCGAATCATTAGGCCCAGACCCACTACCAGACAGAATTGAACCATTTGGTTTGGGTGCAGAAAGTGTTGACCCTGGAGGACGAGAAGTCAACATCGTGCTGCCACCTGGCATTGCATGGCCAGGTGGCGTCATGACTTGATTTTGAGTGGGTGAATAACCCTGCGGCCCTCTAATACCGATTCCTTGAGATGCAGCTGGGGTGCCTGCATTTGGATTTGATTGTGAAGCAGGTAAGGCACCGAGATTAATCTGGGGAGGAGGGATTTTAGCTGAAGCAGGTCCATATAATGCTGCCTTCACGATATTGGGAGTAAGGTCTTGTTTACTTTGCGCAACGGTAACAAGTTTCAGATAATTGTAAAACTCAGGTCGCCCAAGATAACCAGCTCGATTTTGATCAGCATATGCCCATATCTACACAATCAGTAACAAATTTATAAATTTATGTAGCATATAATATTCAACCTTGTACTTTCTAAACCCAAAAAATTGAGCTAAAAATGGCATAATGTATAGTCCATAACTTTCAAGCATGGCCGTGAATCGTAACAATAACAGAACTAACACTGTTCTCGCGCTATTATTTGAGAGAGAAAGGAAATGATTTGGACGAAAGGGGAGAGAAACCAAAACATTATGTTGTCAATTTCTTTTTTTTTCTTTTTTTTTTGTTGGGAGAACAGAAAGGAAACGAAAGGAAAGTTGCCTGTAATAATCTCACCCTCCTTTATGTAGAAACATATGAAGAGGAAGTAAGGTCTCAAAATTTATTACTTTTTTATTATCGTAGCAGATTTTAACAGTTAAGAGTATATTTAGCTTTTTGCAAAAGTATCAAATTTTTTTCATTTTTTCTCCAACTTGAGAACACGAGAAATAAATAAATAAAACATTACGGTGTCTTTTCCTATCTTTCAAACTCAAGAAGAATAAAAGAATAAAAGATATTTACAACCTGATTACGCTTAAATTACAGTAACTTGTTTTTCTAGTGAAATAAGTTACAGTACTTTCTCTACTATATTTATAAGTGGCCTGTGCATTTTTTTCCACTCTACTTTGATATTCATAAAGTTGTCTTTCTATCAAACAAATAATAAGGATTATTTCATGCAAAACGTCAACTTGTAACAGTGTAACACAAATGCAAACTATTAGGATTTGGTACAACAATACCTCTGATAAAACTATCGAGGAGCAGAGCCATTAGCCATTCAATTATACCCCAAACTAATTATTCATATCCACACAAAAAGTAGAAAAGAGGGGGAAAAAGCAAGTGATTTGATATGAATGGATAGTTGGTTTGCCTCTCGAAAGTAAACGTGAGAGAGTCGGTCTACCGCTCAATTATAGACCATTATTTTTGTTCATTTCATTCATTTATTCGGTTTCGCAAAACCAATTGTCCGCCATTGTTACACAACCTATGTCTGATCAAAGCAGTAGAGCATGCCAATAATCAAATAATTACATGCCTTAAGACTTAAGTTAGAAATATTTCGGTAAGTTTACATGTATCTTAAAAATAAGTTTTCATCTCAGATTAGAAACTCATTACCTGATTCTTTTTACCCTAAATAATCATAATCAGTTTACCTACACACTAAAATCTGATTTTGCAACTCAAAACTGCAATTAACAGCTTAACACACATACATTGAGAATGATAGTGTGTGTGTGTTTGGATATCCACTGCAAAAGTGATTATCCAATCAGTTTCTAGTGGTTAAGCAACCTGCAATTTATGAATATCTTACTATTTTGTGGTCAAATAAGCTTTGTCAAACCAGCTACACCATAACTTACTATCAAAGGCTATTAATCAATCGACTACTTTCTTGAATAATCTGAACATTCAAAACCCTCAAACACCATCAGAAAATGATTATTAGAAATTTACAACTTCAAGCACTAAGAAGATATACAAATATAATCAGATGAACTGCCTTTGGACAGCTGATCATCTCATTATAACTATTTAATATTGCATATCACTTCCAAAACGCATAACCAAGCACCTCTAAATAGTTATCTATAGCTTAATGTAATGCATATAGTCGCTATACGGCATATGCAATCTGATGTGTAACAAAGCATTTCGCACCTGAAGGTTGAGAGAGATCCTATACCGTAATATATTATCCTACTACTTATCAGACAGAATTAATCCACTTAATAAGGCAATCGGAATTGAGATTAACTACAGACAATGCAAAATTCTAATAGCAAACCAGAATTACTCGAAAATAGTCACCTGAGCGAGAACTGGCTTAGGTAGACCAGAGGCTTGGAAGAAGGAAACAGCTTCAGCGCCACTAACGCGTCCGTCTTGATCTAAATCTGCTCTTTTGAAGTACAACTCGAATTGATCCATGTTCACCGCCCCACCGGCCATTTCAAAAGAGCCGAACAATATAGTAGTTTATGATCGACGAATTACTGCAATCGAATTCGAAGATCCGGTGTAAGAGATAGAAATCAAGGTCATAAATGGATGGATAGGAGGTGGAACAAGATCTGTTATTGAATCAGAATCTGAAAAAAGGGTTTTGAAATTGGAAATCGATGGAAAACCGACGATGATTACTGAGTCTGGGGAGGGTTCTTCTCTAAGATTTGGGGGCGGATCGAACTGTGATTCGCAATGCGATAGAGTCGTCGGATCCAGGCTGCTCCGCCGATTTGTTTTTAGGAGACGACAGACGTAACCGAATGAATACTATGCCTTATTATAATTATTGGAAAAATAATTCTTCTACTTATTAACTTTTACATTTTTTATATTTTTATATTATACATTAGTTATCAGTTGTGTTCAATAAAATTTATATAAAAATTATAAAATTTTAATACTTAATTACATGTAATTCAGTATATAATTACATGTGATTGTAAAAGCATCACAGGTTAATTACAAAAATACCACTTCGCCAAAAATTTTAAAATTCAATCTGGACCATTAATGGGGCCGATTCAAAGGATAAAATTAGTCCCTCGGGACTATGCATTAAGTATGGACTATATTAAATATTTCTCTAGTAATGATACCTAAAGTTAGTGTTCAATAAAGTTCATGTAAAAAACATAGTCCTAAATTTTTAATATACAATCATAGGTGAATTAGTATACAATCATATGTGAATTACGAAAATGTCCCTCCACCCAAAATTTTAAAATTCAGTCTGCACAATTGATGTTATTAATCCAATAACTAAAATTAGTCCCCTAGAACTATAAATTAACTATGAAGTATATTGAACATTCTTCATCATACCTATTATATCTTTATAATTTATTCTTTTAGCTTTTATTTTATTTTTAAAACCAAAAATATGATAACTATAAATGTGATAAATAAATAATTAATTTAAATTGCTTTAACGTGTAGTCTTTTAGTATCCATTTTTCACCACCTAAATGCTTTAGGTCTGCACTTTTTTTGTACCTGGGGAAGTTTTATATGATGTGTTAAAAACTGAGTTGACCCGTATAAATATACTGGACTACCGGAAACTGGTATGAAGGTTAATAAAGGTTTGAACCAGTCTTAAGAATGGGTTTGGTTCCTTGACGTGGAATTGTTACCAAAACTTATTTTATCGTTTTCTACTTAAGAAAAACTAAATTGTTGTGACAATTTTTATAATTAGGATATTTCAACTATAAATCACTGTGATTTGGATTACAATTCAAACACCCTAATTTCTACAATTTAAAAAAATAGTTCAAACGTTAAATACTAATTAACACAAAGATTTAGGGTTTTTATTTAGTTTATTGAACCCAAATTTTGAGAGTCTTAAGTAGCTCTATTCTTTTATTCGAAAGAAGTTAGAAGCTAAAGAGGAAACTTTCTCATCTTCTAAGGGGGAGAACATTTGAAAATCTTCAGCTCTGTACAAAGCTGTGAAATTTTCTTAGAAGAAGAAGAAGAAGAGGTCTGAAGCTCTTAATGTTTGAAATTTTTTATTTGAAATGGAAAGTGTTGAGGAGGAGAGAGATAAAGAAAGAGTTTGAAGAAAAGAAAGATGAATGATTGAGATTGAGGAAGAATATCAGTTATCGTCCCCTTAATAGTCGTCGATTTTTGAACAAGTTATCTCTAAGCCTGATCCTAAAAGAAATAAGCGTGAAAAGACTGAAACCAATCCTATTGTTACTTAAGCATCGTTGTTGAACAATCAAAAAAATTAGGAGACGATTATCGCCAATGTTCAAAATGGAACTTGAAAATCACTTCTTTGGTCTCTCTAAAGAAAGATGACAAAGGGAAATGGAAGGAACCGCTACCGAAGATATAACTAAGTTAGTATTCCTGGATTAAAAGACTGAGATTGTGTTTGTTAGCTTCTGAATGAAACCATTTAGCATGAGATGTTGAATTGGTCGGTCTTAGATGCGCTTAGAAGTAAGAAAACTAAGGCTCTGCCCACCGAATGTGGCGCTGAGCGATTTTTGCCGATCTATTGTTCTAAATCATTATGTGGTGTTTTATTTACCAAATTGCCCTTGATTAGTCAAGACAATTATCATTAGGTAGTTATCCATTATCGTGTGTCTAGGATCACGGCATCATGTGTTGGCATAATATGGTTTATACTATGTTCTGTAAGTGTTGTACATCATGTGTGGTCAAAGTTTTAGTTGTTTGTGAGTTTGAAACTACATTCTAGTAAAACAAAATTTTTGATGTTTAAAAAAAATCATCACACTAGGAAATTAGGTTTAATTGTACTTGTTTGTTGTTCTGTTTGCTTTTATCCTACCATGTTTGTGTTTATTTGAAGATGTTACACTAAATTCACGATACTTGTTGGGTCTAGTCTGTGATATGCCTCACCAGGTTCCTCCAAAACCATCTTTAGACTGACCCACTTGAATTTCTAAACTTTGTAATGCATAGATATGGTGAATCGAAGTTTCCTCTTGTGCCACCATTCTCTTTTCCATTTCACTAAAGACCTACATACCGATTCCTCAAGATCAGGTTGGGGCTACTCATCACATGGAATTGAGTAAGGATGGTTGGGTGGGTGAAATGCATATGGTTAACAGGGTGGGTTCATAGGACATGTCGTATTGTTTCCAAAGTAGACCTCTCTATAAGGATTCTCATAGGAAGTATCCTAATAGAATGACTCCTTGATAATCAATGAATCTACAAAAGAAACACTAGAACAAACAACCAGATGACTAAAACAAGAAATAAACACAAAGAAATTAAATAGGCATAGATCTAACTAGAAACAAGCAAAGCAAATAAAGTGACAAAATTAACAGTTTTGGCCTTTCTTATAATCATCATTTCCGGCAACGGCGTCAAAAACTTGAAACGCACGAACCGCTTCATATTTTTATATAAATCTATTATAGTACATATGGTGTTTTAAAAGTTATTCATCTTAGAAATAGATTACACGCGTGATAGACAAGTATAGCATATCCGTATATAGCATAACTCTTTTGGTAAGACCACATATCGAACTCAGGAACAAAGGCTCCTAATAATCAACCATCACCATTATCTAGTCGGCAACAAAGAATAAAGTAAACTTAAACTACAAAACTACAACTATACAATAAAAAGCATAAAAGAAAGATAAAGTAACGGAAACATGCAATAGAAAGGAATTCAAAAAAGTAAGGTACTCATTCAAACTTGAATCCTCAAAGAACATGTAACACGTATATTTTATTATAACATGATTAAGTTGGCATAAAATGAACCAATAGAAACCATTTGAAAATTCAACACTATAGACACATGCTATATATCTCGGATTAATTCATAAAGAAATTCACGTTGATATCTTCCTTTAACAAATAAATTAAGCTCATTGCAAGCTTACCTACAATTGTAGAATAGGCTATTGTCAAGGTTACCTACACCTATAAGCTTTTGGAAAGCTAATGCGATAAACACACCAACCACCTCAACTTGTTCTATTAAGCACAATGGGGACAAAGTACATATATACCGAATCGTAACTATCCAAATCAAAAGCATAACTTCTTAATGATTCAAACAATCACACCAACACACACAAGCATAATTTCCTGTAGAATAAGGTCATACCAAATGACTCATAATCCAATTCATCAAATCATTACCCATCATTCCTAATGTGATGGCACAAATGCACATACTAAGCATAATTACACCATAATTCACCAACCTAGTGTCAATATTGATATAACCGAACTTGTTTTTAATATACATACACTTGAAGATAAACATTTCACATATGAAGTCAACCTAACATAAATGTATAAAACACCCACAAGATCCTAAACCCTAAATCTCCAAGTCAACAAAATCAACATCATAATCAAATATACATATTACAAACAACTAAGATCATCTAATCAAAATGAATCAATATATTTCACTCATAGTTCCCATAAAACATACCCAAAATAGGAGAGATTATACCAAACCTGAAATGGATGCGAATTGGGATGTACAATGAGTTAGAAACTCCCTTCACAACTTGAATCACCATCCTAAAGCACCAAAGATCAACCTCCAGTCATGTGGGATGAAAAGAGGAGCGTCAAAGCTCCTTGAACTGAGAAAATGAGAAAAAAATAAGATCTTGTGTTATGTGGCTAAGAATTTACTCTTAACGGCTTAAATATGGATAACACAACTTGTGATTTGACACGGGCCATGTTCACCAAGATCATCTAGGGCATGCAACTCTTACATGGGTCATGCATTATTGTCTGACACACACGACTATGGACACCGGCAATGCTGAAGGCTGTGTTGGCCTACATGGCCCTTATTGTAGGGTTTGTTGACTGGAGTTTCTCTTTAGACTTGATGTTGGCATATTTTTATCTTTTTTACTTCATTGAATCATTGATCCAACGTCGTGAGCTTACAACACAAAATTTTAATATATTAGACATGAAATCGCGTAAATCTGCTAAGTAATGGTGTTGAAATGTAATCCAACACTAAAAATATGTATAAATTAATATATATCATCAACAAGTCTTGATATCTCTCTTGAATAATTCAGAATGACTAGAAGAAGCTAAGGAAGCATTCCGCACAACATAGTCACTTCAATATGTGACCCTTTGAGGTAAAAACTAGAGGAAAGAAGAAGAGAGAGCCCACCTGAAAGAAAGCATGTTGAAGAACAATGGGCTTTGAAAAGGCATGAGTGTACGAAGAAGATCTAATCACATCCGCTAAACCACACCATAAGAAGCCTCTTATGTTAGAAATGTGCAAAAATAAGAATCAACCGAGATACAAATGTTTTAACCTTAAGCTATTTTGACAGGCTAAAAGTCACACCTAAAGTAGTGGTAAAAGAGATTTTAACATATTTATATGATGGGTATATGAAGCTTATCCTGAAGTGGACAAGAACAAAATTGAAGCTGAAAAAGCTCAAAAAGAAAAAGACGCCGGTTCCCAAATGAAAAGGAACTACTAAACTCTCAGAAAGGGGGATCCAAAAAGTCAATGAATGAAGAGTGTGGAATTCTTCCGAACTGCAAATATATCGATACCTCACTACCTCCCAATCTGATTCCGATGAGAGAAAATTTTTTAGAAATCTTTAAGGCTTCTATTTTGAAGATGCTAATAAATAAATCAACTGTTCACACCTGAACGCAATTTCACTCTATATGGCGAATATCCCGAAGATTGAAGATATCTATCGAGCATTACTAGAGGAAACGAGGAAGAAGGTACCTCCACACCTATTTCACGAAGATCCTTTTGAGTATGAAGAAAAAACTAGGATTACAAGGAGGTCGTGAATTTCTTTTTTTTTTTAATTTTATTTCAGTATGTTATGTTGTCATTTTTGTTTCCAAAAGTTTTAAAAAAATTCAAAAATAGTTATAACTTATGAAAATATCAAAAACATTAGGTAAATAAAAAAGAAAATTTAAAACGAGTATTTGAATTATGTATATATCGGTTTCAATTTAGTTCTTGTTCTTTATACTCATATAAATAGTGTTTGTTTATTCCTTCATATAAGTGATGTTATAAACAAACAAAGAGAGATTTTTAGTTCCTGATTTATCTACACCATCAATATGAAGACCTTCAAAGAAGTAATCACGTCAAACCTAATATACGCAGAGGATCCTCCATCGAAGCTGTCATGTATTGAAGACTATTAGGCAAATGGGTATCTAAGTTTGTTATGCACCATGCAATAGGATGCGATTTCACGTGTCTAGTATTAGATGGCTAGGATTATTCTCAGACATGTATAAATAGCTCATCTTAGTAGAGCTATCTAATAAAATTGGATTCATTTTTTAAGTTTGTTCTTGAGCAATTGCAATTCTTAGACTTAGGCCTCGTTTGTTTTTCTATAATAAGTACTTATTCTTAGAAATGTCTGCGGGCTCGCAGACATTACATTAAAAGATCGTTTGTTTAAAATCAGACGTAAGATGTAATAAGATCTTATTTGAACTTAAAATCACTTATTTTGATAAGTGGTTTAAAACCACTTATTATCACTTATTCTAAACCCACCGTCGCCGACGCTACCCTCCACCCCCGCCGACCACCAACCGCCACCGCCACCGACGCCACCGTCACTACCGCCGACCACCCACCGCCGCCCCGTCACCGCCGCCGCAGCCACCACCGTCACCGCCGCTCCGTCAACGCCGCCACCTTCACCGTTACCGCCGCCACCTTCACCTACGTCACCGCCGCCGCCACCGTTACCGCCGTCGCAACCGTCACTGCCGCCGCCTTCGCCGCCGCCGCCCCGTCACCGCCGCCGCCACCACCATCACCGCCGCCGCTACCGCCGACACCACCGTCGCCGCCGCCACCGTCACCGCCGCGGCAATCGTCACCGCCGCCGACAGTACCGCCGCCACCCCGTCACCGCCGCCGCCACCGTCACCGCCGCGGCAACCGTTACCGCCGCCGCCCCGTCACCGCCGCCGTCGCCGCCACCGCCATCACCGCCGCCGCCATCGCCACCGTTGCAACCACCGTTGCCGCCGCGGCACCGTCACCGCCGGGGCAACCGTTACCGCCACCGGCCCGTCACCACCGCCACCGCCGCCGCCGCCACAGTAACCGTTGCCGCCACCGTCGCCGCCTCTGCCACCGTCACCGTCACCGCCACCGTCGCTGTTGCCGCCACCGTTGCCGCCGCGCCACCGTTGCCGCCACAGTTACCGCCGCCTACCTGCCGCCCCGCCACCGCCGCCGCCGTCACCGCCATCACCGCCGCCGCCACCGTCGCCGCCGCCGCCACCGTTGCCGCCGCGGCCCCGTCACCGCCGCCGCCGCGACCGCCATCATTGCCGCCGCCACCGTCACCGTTGCCGCCACCGTCACCGTTGCCGCCACCGTCACCGTTGCTGCCACCATCACCGACGCCACCGCCGTAGCAGCCGCCACCGTTACCGCCACCGCTGCCGCCACCGTCACTGGCGTGGCGGCGGCGGCGGTGATGGTTGTCGCGGCGGTGACGGTGGCGGCGGCGGTAACTGTGGCGGCGGCGGCGGTGGCGGTGTTGGCGGCGATGACGGGGCGGTGGCGGTGACGGTTGCTGCGGCGGCGATGGTAGCGGCGGCGGTGACGGTGCCGGCGGCGTCGACGGCGGTTATGGTGGTCGGCGACGGCTGTTGGTGATGGCGACGGCGGTAACGGTGGCGGCGGTGACGGTTGCGGCGGAGGTGGCAGTGACGGTGGCGGAGGCGGTGGTAGGCGGTGGCGGTTGGTGGTGATCACCGGCGGTGGTGATGGTGGTGGAGGTGGTGGTTGGTAAATATAGTAAATAAGACATTTCGTAAAATTAAAAAAACAAACAGTCTTATCTCGCAGACATTCGCAGACATAAGACTTTTTAAACCACATCTTATCCTGCAGACATGGAATAAGACATAAGACATTTATGTCTTCAAAAAACAAACAACACCTTAATCTCTTTGTGAAGTTTGTTTTTCACTAATTTTGAGTTTGTACCCGACCATTGTTTGTTTTATCAATATAAAAAGTATTAAAAAGTACTCCTCTCAATTAGTATTTTACTGTTGGTTTAGTTTTACATCTCAAATTCGGGACGAACCAAACGAACACGAAAGAGGCTTGTTCATGTTGGTTTATTTAACTTTAGCCGAACAAATAAACTTAATGAACGGATTTCTGTGTTCGTGTTTGTTCATTTAACTTTAGCCGAACAAATAAACGAACACGAACAATAAACGAACGAGCATTTGTGTTTGATTATTTGAAAGATTGGTTCATTCGTGCATACTTTTGTTCGTTTTTTATTAATAAACAAACGTAAACGAAGGAACACGCGCTATAATATAAATTCAAAATTATTAAACACGCTATATATATATATATATATATATATATATATATATATATATATATATAAATTGGATCAATAAAGAACCATGTGTTAAACAAAGAACCTAAAGAACCAATCTGGACCTTTGGATCATCAAAATCAATGGATGAGATTGATTGGTGGCAAAACTGTAATTATTATGTATTAATTAAGGAAGAAAAGGGTAAACATGGAAAATCCCCCCCCCCTCCCCCAACAAACTCGATTTAAAAAAAAAAAAAAAAACCACAAAAATTTTAAATTGTCATAACTTTTTAAGTTTTGTGAATTTGAACAAAAAAATTATACCAATCTTTTAGTTTTTTAATCCTCTTTCAAACAAGATCACTCTTCCCATATTTTTCTAAAATTTTTTTAACATGAAAATTTTGTTTGCATTTAGGCAGCATGTACGTTTTCGTTTTTTGCATTTTGTATTTAGGTTTCAATGAACACAGCTCAAAATGCAAACTACGGATTTTGCATTTAGGCTTGAATGAATCCAACTCAAAATGCAAACAACGGAGTTTGCATTTAGGCTTGAATTGCCCAGCTCAAAATGCAAACTACGGATTTTGCATTTAGGCTTGAATTACCCAGCTCAAAATGCAAACTACGGATTTTGCATTTAAGCTTGAATTACCTAGCTCAAAATGCAAACTACAGATTTTGCATTTTGGGCTTGAATGAACCCAGCTCAAAATGCAAACTTCAGATTTTGCATTTTGAGTTTAAATGAACCCAACTCAAAATGCAAACTTTGCATTTCAAAAAAAAAAAGTTTCAGAAATATATCAAGTCCGGTCTTGTTTGAAAGAGGACGAAAAACTAAATCTAACGGTATAATTTTTATGTTAAAATTGTTAAGAACGAACGAGTTATGATTATTTAAAGTAAATGGGGTTTTTTTTAAGTTTGTTGTGGGTTTTGGTTGTGGGTGCTGTAGGCGCCGATTGTTTTTTTTTTTAATTTCCTTTTTTGCCTTAAACAATGTGCCACATGTCATTACCAGAGAGATTCTTTAGGTTCTTTGTTTAAGGGAGGTTCTTTGTTTAACCACACCCTATATATATATATATATATATATGAAAAAGTTCATGCGAGAACCATTCTTAGTGCGAGAACCGTGAGAACCAATCTGAGCCGTCCAATTCCCCCTCCTTCAATGTCATTGCCCACCCATGAATTCCTCACATGCACCCTGCCACACTCTATCCCTCCACGCTCTCCATCCATGAACTTCCCATATCCAAGGAACGGCTGAGATTGGTTCTCGCGGTTCTCGCACTAACAACGGTTCTCGAATGAACCCTCCCCTATATATATATTTTTATATAATATAAACGAACGGATAACCGAACCTTCACGAACATAAATAGATGAATGAGAGCTCTATGTGCATTCATTTGTCTAATTAAATGAACGGAAATTCTTGTTCATGTTCGTTCGTTTATTAAACAAACGAACATTAATGAACTTCTCGCCCAACACTTTCACTAATGGTTCATGAACGACCTGTTCGTTTACAGCCCTAGTGAAGTGTGGGGGTTATGGTAAAATTTTATTTTAAAAAACCTAACTAACCCGACCTGGTTAACACGAAACCTAATTGGGTTGACCCGATTAACACCCTTACCCACTAACGACTTCATCTTCAATCCCACCCCCACCAACAACTTCATCTTCTTTCCCACCCCACTGACAACTTGCTCT
The DNA here is from genome assembly GCA_947179395.2 of Pulicaria dysenterica. Lineage (NCBI taxonomy): Eukaryota > Viridiplantae > Streptophyta > Magnoliopsida > Asterales > Asteraceae > Pulicaria > Pulicaria dysenterica. The sequence continues at coordinate 51,906,338 of OX359293.1, forward strand.
TCTTTCCTAGCCCCAGCGGCGACTTACTCTTCTTTCCACCCCCACTTGTGACTTCCTCCTCCTCAAAAGCCATCCACCCTTTCATCTTGCAGGTGGTAACTATGGTTATGGGGTGGTGAATTTAGGGTGGTTTAATTGCAAGTTTGATTGCATCTTTACATTGTCACATTGCAATTTCTTGACAAGTTACCAAACAGACTTATTAAGGATACATTCTAATTCATTCGAGATCTCAATTCTTTTAGGATCCCAAATCCATTTCTCAGCATTTAGCGACCCAAACATCTTCTAAGACCATCCATAGAAAACACAAGTGGTTGCCTAACCCCGTTTCCACATTAGTGTCACATCACTTTCATTTTCTCTTCATCTTCCCAATCCAAAAGTTAACATAACCAAACAAAATCTTATCGTCACTTTTTATGTTATTATATATATATATATATATATTAATAGAGAGAAATATAGAAAAAAGAAGAGACGTGAGATTAAGAATAAAGAGATAGAGAGAAAGTGTCTTGGAGGAGGAGGATTAAGATTCAGGGTTAGGAGGTGTAGAGCCGACACCTAGCTACTTAGGGTTTAGGGAGGTATATATATATTTATATATATATATATATATATTTATATATATATATATGTTTTTTTTTCTTTAGCCTTAGTTGATTTTATCTTACTTTTTTCCTCCTTTTCACCTAGTTTTTTGTTTTCTTTGATTTATATTTTGTTTTACTTTATTTATTTTTTACTATTTTCTTGTTCTTATCTTTGTGGCCGGAGGTCTTTTTCAGGAAGCAATCTCTCTACATTTTAGTGGGGGTATGATTGTCTACGCTTTTACCTCTCCCATACCCCGCTCATGCGGGATTGGGTACCGTTGTTGTTGTTGTTGTAGATAGAGAGAAAGTGTGGTGGGGGTGGGACGGTGGGATACGTTGTGGAATCAAAAGCTGGAAGTTGATCGTTATGTTCTCGAGCTACCGATCAACCCAAGGACTTATCCGATCCCTTTGGCTCACCCGCTACAACATATCGTCTAAGGGTTAGAACCAATAAGCCTATATTCATCTCTTGGTTTAATGCATTTCTTGATCGGACACACTTTTTACCCACCACACTTTTTCTTACTAACTACAATTATTGGGTTTTCAAAGTGTAGTTGAACCAAAAAGAAAAGAAAGAAGGAAACCATGAGAGACCACACAGACCTGCCATAACCATCAATACACACACTAATAAGTAATAACTCTCTCTCTCTCTCTCTCTCAATTTGGTGAAAGGAAACTTCAATTCGTTTGATTTTTTGAAATTTTAACTGGGTGCTTCAGATCAATCTATCAATCAATCGAATTTATTTAATCATATTATATAAGGTCATGTCGTGTTCTTCGCCATCTGGGTCGGAGGAGGAGGATGAGGGCATGGATTCCTACAGGAAAGGAGGTTATCACGCCGTTAGAGTCGGCGATACCTTCTCCGGCGGTCGATATATCGCTCAACGGAAACTCGGATGGGGCCAGTTCTCCACCGTTTGGCTTGCTTATGATACCCAAACATCTGTAAGTTTCTTCTTATAAAATTATGATATGCTTCAATTTCTTAACCTCGTGATCGTTACAGTTATAACTTGATTTGATTTCGAACATGTTCATAACTTGATGTAGAAATCCTCATAGATTATATTCCTTTTGTTAGTAAATAGCTACAGAAAGTGCATCATTGCAATGATTTTACATTGTTTGTATCTATAATTAGAAGTTTTCCTCTTGATTTACTTATTGGGCTGTTATAATTTATTGAATTAAATTTAATGTAGATGCTACTTTGCCTGAATTTGGTTCTTCATCAGGAACTAAGAGGTAATTCAGTATGTAGTTACCATTTTTGCCCTAAATTTATACTGCATCATTTGCTTTGCAATCAGAGGATTTGAAGCTTCTTGATGATTTTAATGTACAATTTCTTGATATTCACAACTGTGAGCTATATCAATGAGTATAATCATATATGATTTGAAAATCTATTTAGAGCTGATTCTTTAGAGTAGATTCATCATTCATCAACCTTTTTTCTTTTTTCTTCCTTTGATTTTATATTTCTTGAATGCCTTCACTTTCTAACCTCTTTCCAATCATCTGTAATGCTGATTTTACATACCTCATCCTGTAGAAATATGTTGCACTCAAGATCCAGAAAAGTGCACCTGAATTTGCTCAATCCGCCATTCATGAAATCAAAGTTCTTTCTGCTCTTACTGAAGGTGATTCCGAGAACAAGAATTGTGTAATAAGATTAATCGATCACTTCAAACACACGGGTCCAAACGGGCAGCATTTATGCATGGTACTTGAATTTCTTGGTGATAGCATCCTCCAACTAATCAAATACAATCGATACAAAGGGCTTCCCTTGAATATCATAAAGGATATCTGCAGATGCATACTAACAGCACTAGATTATTTACATCGAAAAATTAAAATTATACACACTGACCTAAAACCTGAAAACATACTTCTCGTTTCCACCATAAATCCTTTAAAAGATCCAATTAGATCAAAAACTGAGCCTGTTCTTAGTAAGCCCGAGGGAGGTATGAATGGTGGAAATGTAGGAGTTAATGCTATTGAGAAAAAGTTAAAACGGAGGGCTAAACGAGCAGTTGCCAGGATATCTGCTAGACGGATGTCAATGGGACCCGTTGAAAACGTTGAAAGATGCCTTCATGGGATTGATTTTAGGTGTAAAGTTGTGGATTTTGGAAACGCGTGTTCGGGTAATGCACCGATTGCTGACGAGATTCAAACGAGACAATATCGAGCTCCTGAAGTTATATTGCAATCAGGTTACACGTTTTCTGCTGATATGTGGTCGTTTGGTTGCATTGCTTTTGAACTTGCTACAGGTGAGATGATGTTTGCTCCAAGAACAGGGCAAGGTTTCAGTGAAGACGAGGTATTTAAAATTTTATTATTATTAATTGTGATGAATTTAGTTTAAGAGGGGTCGTTTTGGGTTATGTTTTATGAGTTGTGTTTAATAAAGTCCATATAAAAAACATAGTCCTGAAATTTTAATATTCAATCGTGATTCAGTATACAATCACATGTGATTTGTAAAAGCATCACATGTAATTACGAAAATGTCACTCCGCCCAAAATTTTAAAATGCAATCTGGACCGTTGATGCTATTGATCCAAAGGCTGAAATTAGTCCCTCAGGACTATGAATTAAGTATGGACTATATTGAATATTCTTCTATGTTTTATATCTCACGGGTCAAACTTATAGGACCACCTTGCTTTAATGATGGAAGTACTCGGAAAGATGCCCCGAAAGGTAATAATCTGTAGGATTTCCTCGTTTTTATAAAAATAAGAATGAAAAACCGTATAATAATCGCTTTAATTTCGTTTGAAACATTTGATTTTAATATTTATAATGTGTTTTTTTAATGCAAAACAGATAGCCATTGGAGGCCTTAGATCCAAAGATTACTTTGACAGATATGGTGACCTTAAAAGGATCCGTAGATTGAAACACTTGCCTCTCACTCGGTTACTCTCTGAGAAATTTAAGTTCTCGGTTAATGATGCTCGTGAATTTGCAGAGTTCTTAAGCCTCGTTCTTGATTTTGCACCAGAAAACCGACCCACTGCTGAGCAATGTTTACAACATCCGTGGCTCAACAACAAATTCTCTGAATCTAGTGTTGAGAAGTTAGATTCCGAGATAAGTAAACTGCAGATTAAGGCAGGTAAGTGAGAAGTTATTACAAATTTACAGCATCTTCTTAGTTACTCGAGTCACAATATAAGTATAGAATACATCATGTGTCATGATTTTTGTTTTCGGTTTATATATATATTTTTGTGATGTAATATGAATGATGATTGCTACCTGCAATGATGGATAACACACTATGGAGAAATTTGGCACCCATTTGGATGCTTTAACCCATACAGATTTGCAATGTGCAAGTTTTAAGTCACAACCAGTGGTGGTGGGTGGGTCCATGGAATAGATGTAAGCTGGGGTTTCCAACTCAAGTGAGCATGACTTGTGCACTAAAACAGGTGTGAACTTTTCAGCTTTAGATTAAAGCTAGTGGTGGACAAAGCTTGTTGTTATGGGCAATTGGATGAACCCACAAGCAATCACTAACATTCTCATCTAACTTGTTTTAATTGATTGTTCTTAGCCAAATAGAAGTAGGTAAGTCTTTTGATTGTTCTTAATTAGCTATTTGCATAAAAGGAATAATCTTATATTTGTTGAAAGGTATTGAATAAGAAAATTATATTATTTTACAAATGGTGTTCAACAAATATATATTTTTAATTAATTACATTAAAGTAGAAGAGTGTATATAGAAGCTAATGAAAACTAGTGAACCCTATAAATTCATCTAATATATAACCAGATTCGTGTAACGGCCTAAACCCCGTGTAGAACACTCCATCTAAAAGTTGTCATGCTCGAAGAGGTATCACATCATTATACGGCATGTTTTGTTCTTCCCTTCAACTGATGTGGGGCCGGATGTTACAAATCCTCCCCTTCGGACACAATGTCCTCGTTGCGCACATTACCAGGGCTTGACTTTGTAATAATCCATACCTCGTGGCATGATATTGTTTGCTTTGACCAACTGGCTTACGGTTTTGTTTCTAGTATGGAACATTCCACCCCAAAGGCCTCATACTAGGAGAGGTATTCACACCCTTATAAGGCATTTTTCGTTCTCCGAATGTTACAAATCTTGGACAACATGATTTTCAAGTTTTACCACTTACAAAAACTTTTTAAATAATAACAGATACATGCAACGAAACTCTTAAACCATTTTCAGAATTAACTGTCATTGCCATAAAAATGAGTAAAACCAATCATAAATAACCATAGTGTTACTATTGCAACCATACAAAAACCATTATAGTGTTTAAAACTATAAATAAAATAAATAAAATATTTATTGGCACCAATCACTAAGTTGAACTACTCTAAGAGTACCCCTCCTCTTAAAGCCGCATCTCTAAGCCATCTAAACGAGTATAAGACACTTTTTAAAAGAATAAGTGTCCGCTTATGTCTCGCGAGTCAATAGCAAGAACCATAAAAACATTATCATAGTTACAAATATGACATTAATGTAAATATCACACCCGACCCCGTGTATTTGACCTGTTCTTGATAACCTGCAAATCATATAACACCGAATAGGTCAAATATCCACAAATAAAATCATACAATCAACCATACATAATCATGAATCATTTCATATCATACCCGCCCGCATATTAATAAGGTATTCCTAATGTAGAGTCTAAATCTACACTAGATAACTCAAGTTTCCGTTGCACAAATCTTGATACATAGCATCCGTTATTTAATAAGGTATTCCTCACATGGGTATTCCTCATGTGCCCGGCCAACCTATACACACGGTAAGGTCATGACTCCTACCCGATACACAGATGCCGAAAGTATCGCCGCTTTCGCTAATCCGATAGGGCGAGTACGAGTACCGTGCTGTCGTTCGAGTGTAAGTACGAATGAAGCCAACTGCAATTTCAGCTTCTCCTCACACCCTCGTGATGCATGATCTAGCCCCGCTAGCCTACGTCAGTACGTAAACACCGAGGTGTCCGCATACCATGTGTCAATGTAACCATCTAGAAAGACCAAACGACTCGCATTGGCTAGCACTTTAATCCTGGAAGGTCAAATCATACCTACTAGGCCCCATAATCCGTTAATGAGTAAGATGGTAAATTACCCCCGCCTACTAAGTTTTAGGGGTGTTAGAATATATTTGTATGCGATCCGAAATTATCAAAAAATTCGGATATCCTAAATTTCGGATTCGGATTCGGGTAACATTTTCCCAAGATATCAGATATTTGATATCCGAAATATATTTTTTAATTATAATATCAAAATTTCATATTAATTAAAAAAATATATAATGTATAAAAAACCCCTAATTCCCTAAAGACCAAAAGTCCTAATCTGAAATCTCACAATGTCACTTCACGTCTCACAATTCAAACTCTGGATCGTCTCTACCCTCCTACCAAGTGGCGACCGCTACATTCCTCCTTCTCCGATGGCCACATCGACCGCCTCCACCCTCTTGCCTGCCCCTCTAGGCGTCGGCGTCGGCCGCCACATTCCTCCTTCTCCGGTGGCCAATCCCCCGACACCCCGTTCTCTAGTGGCCGACGGCCACTCGACAACGTAGACCTCCCGAAGGCGATCCACAACGATAGACCCCCTGCCCGTCGAATATGTTGGATGCTGAATTTTCGGATATTTCGGATTATCCGATATCCGTATCCGAAATTTCAGATATCCGAAATTCGATATCCGAAATTTCAGATACAGAGAATTCAGATATCCGAAATTTCGGATACCAAAATCCACTATCCAAAAATTTCGGATATCCAAAAATCCAGATATCCGAAAATAAACACCCCTAGTGAAATCCCTCCCATCAATAAATTGACAAAGCATAATAGATAGAGTGAAATAATCTTACCCATTGGATGATAGGAAGTGTAAAGTTCATGAATTAATAATGGATAGCTTTATAATTAACTCTCTTCCCCGTTGTTCTTCTACCATTGTACACGCACACAAATACCGTTTGAATAATAAGGAGAACGAGTTGGCGGTATCCGCGCGTTGCGACGGGAAACAAAAGGCAAGAATGTATAAAATATATGAACTAAATGTTCAAATACATATGTTTATAATAGAAAAGGGAAATATTAAACTTTGATCTCTCTTTACGAAAATGAAGTTAATGACGGTGCGCCGCTTATTTTGCTTGTGGATTTAGATAAAGGGTAAATTGTCCAAAAATACAATGAAGTTCGTCTTAGTTACTATTTATATAATAAACTTTTTATTGTTAAAAATAATTCAGTCAACTTTCATAATCCTCCCATTGTATGCTAATTGTTGTGTACAATGAAATTATGAAAAAGTTCATTCTATATGATGATAACTAAAAACCAGTCACAGAAAAAAGTTATTTGAATACAACGAAAGAATTATGAAAGTTGATTGTTTTGTTTTTATAGAAAAAATGGTTGCATACAATTGTATTAAGACAAAGTTCATAGCATTTTCATGCAATATGCCCTTAAATAAATCTCATATTATAACAAAAATTTACATAAAATGTAGATAAAAATGGAACTGTTACAATTTTATATTTGTATTTATATCAAAGATTATATCTTAAAAGTTTATAAAATAAAAAACAAATAAAATAATTATATATTTAATAATAATAAATTAAAAAATTAACACACAAAAGAGATGGTACTTTTAATAAAAATATAAATATGTATATTTAAACCTAACATTATATATTAAAAGTTATAAAAGAAAAATAAAACACATACCAAGTTAATCATTTTAATATATAATTGTAATGAAATATAAATATCAAAAAGTAATGATATATGCTATGAAGAAAAACAAAAAGACCAGGATGAGAGTAGTGTTCATAACTCCTGCTAAATTGTTATTATATATAATCAAGGTTATAACTAGGTTTAAGAATAACTTGGTAGTTTTTCAATCAAGCCCCACCATCTATATAATATTCAAAACTTAACCCTAACTTAAAAGGTGAAATTATAACCACAATAATTAAGCAACCATTATTATTTTTTATTATGTTAATTATAAAATTTTGATTGTTACATTTTGGAATTGGTTTGGTGCGAGAAATTTGATCATTACGCTCACCCACAAGGCCGGGTAGATTTGTAACATCACAAATCTTAAGTCATTTTTTTAAACACGGCGGAAGCGTTGCAATAAAATAATAGAAACAACAACACCCACATCATCAAATACATACTCTACAATGAACACGGTATATCATTTCATGTTACAAAAAAAGATACAAAACATGGCTCATCGATTCAAAATAATATCAGAGCGGTGGTCAAACTTTTCCTAAACACACGTTCTCCGGGCAAAACAACCACACTTACCAAAAACCTACAAAATAGAGTTAAGGTGGGGAATTAGCACAAAGCTAAGTGAATGAAAGTTAAAACCACAAATCTTAAGTCATTTTTTTAAACACGGCGGAAGCGTTGCAATAAAATAATAGAAACAACAACACCCACATCATCAAATACATACTCTACAATGAACACGGTATATCATTTCATGTTACAAAAAAAGATACAAAACATGGCTCATCGATTCAAAATAATATCAGAGCGGTGGTCAAACTTTTCCTAAACACACGTTCTCCGGGCAAAACAACCACGCTTACCAAAACCTACAAAATAGAGTTAAGGTGGGGAATTAGCATAAAGCTAAGTAAATGAAAGTTAAAACCACAAATAGTTATCAGCAGAATCACAATGATTACAACAGAAACATGTAACCACACATATCCAAAGGACCGACGGTTCTGCGCAGAACCTACAACCAATACAGTCAAAAGCAAAGATTTACCGATAGCTTTTTGCTACTTGGCACATTTAAACCCCTTCTGTTGCAATAAATGCATCAGAAGATCCACAACTGTTCAACCAATAGCAAACAAGCCCAACCCAATTCCGTGCATAATTGACCTATATCAAAACCATGTACACATTATCATGTCGTGTGCACATATCTTGGACTCAACGATTAATCAACACGTAGCAAGTCAGTCAATCATTAGCAGACTAAACAGTCAATCAAAGCATCAATCATAACGAAACCATGACACCATAACAGTTACAACAAATACCACCCGTGAGTTAACGTCCACTCAGCTTGTTCTCAAACTTCGTCTAACTCAGTTATCTAACTTTACTGACTCTTCGTGTTATCACACACTAAATCACAAATTTAAAGTTTCAAGTTTGTAGCTTTCTTGAGTTTGTTCTTGTTCTATTCAAAGGCACACACATACACAAGACACACATCCAACAATGACTAACAAGACTTCATAGTGAAGTTTCAAATGGATAGAGTCGGCTAGGGAAAATTGATAATATCCAAACACAGTGTTGGAAACTGCTTTCTAACATATAGTTAATCATTTAAGCAGTCAATCTCAATTAGTTAGCAACAAACGAAGTATTATTGGGGACCATCGTTTAAAAACGAATTCAACGATATCATAAACGCATACGATATAAAACATATATTTTATCACTTATAACACGCAACTCGATTATTTATTTTAATAATCATCCAAACTAACAAATAACAAACAAACAATTATTAAACACTCGTTACCGACACGATAACAACTGGGCCGGTTCGATGATGTTACAAGATTGGTTGTCGGTTTTCATGATGCTTTCATGCACACTGTTAGCCAGTTTGACTTTGTCTTTTAATTCTACCCAATATGAGCTTTGAGAACACGAAAAGAGACTTGTTTAAATTTCTTGACGATTCAAGATTAATCTTGAATCCATATGACCCTCGAAGTACTTAATTAAGTAGAACATATAAATTTTAGAAAGAAATTAAACACCATGAAGAATGTCATGAAGATCACATTAATGTTTGAAATTGTAATAAAACACAAGGGAGGCTAGAGACAAAAAAGTAATGTCATTCTAATTGACTTCAAAAGACAACACATTCATAAAGGAAAATTTTGCATTTAGCAGAGTTATTATTAATGATTGGTTTACAAGTTGAAATACCAAAACTACAAAGTGATTCAGGCCCAATCAGCACATCTATGTGACCAGAAAATCTTGATGCAGCTCTTGGAATCATGTTGGATCATAAAAGTATTTCTACCTTCAACTCCCTCATCCCAATAATCAGAGCAATATGTTTTACTTTGTGCTCTTTCTGTTGTATCACCTTTACTTTTTCTAGGAACAAGTCCAACTTTAAACCCGGGATCGGCTAAACCTTCCATGAAAAACGAAATCTTATTTGTTTCATTGTTGGAGTTCCGCTTCCACCATGAGGTGCATCTCAATGAACCGAATGATATATAGCCCACCTCCATGTTTGTATCAAACTCGGGAGTTTTGTCGAACTCAACCCAGGGAACAGCTTGATAATCAATGTTTGTCTCCTCCTTGATAGTTATCGCATGCTTAACGCACCTGAGGTTAGCAACACATATCAAGAATCCACTGAAGTCATTGTACCAATTCTTCGAAAGCTCCAATGTAAATGTTATGTCCTTGAAAACCAATGAGTTGTCTATGTTAATCCTATCAAAGCTTGACTGAATATAACAGCCTCCAATTCTCACACTCAAAAAGTGATCTTCAACTGCATTTCCCTGCCACAAGTAACTCATTCAACTATGATGAATATCATAGCATATATAATCTTATGGAAAATGATATGTACTGCTAGCAGCAACCTAAATGTTTGTGGCTGTAGCGGCACCTAATTTAGGTGCTGCTAGTAGTATCGATCATTTTCCTTTTTTGTATATTTATACAAAGACTAAAAGATCAAGAAAAAGATAGAATATACCTGAAGCATGGTTTGTAGTACTTTATCACCACCTGTTAGCTTACTCTTCCTCCAAAGTGAGACTTTCCACAACCATTTATAGTTTGTTGGAAGATCTTCTACAATCTCAAGTGACTCACACGTATAGGCTTTGAGGACAGCTATGCTTGATGGGAGATCTGGCAGTTCTATGAGGTTTTGGCAATCAGAAAGGTTGAGATACTTAAGATTACAAACTTGTAAGAGGATAGAATGTAATCTTGAAAATATATTTTCACTTAGGTCAAGTTCTTCTAGATTTGATAGCTCGCAAATATCAAAAGGAATGTCTCCATCTCCCAGATTGCAACGTCGTAGACTCAGCTTTCTTACGAAACATGGAAAGTGAGGAAATCTTGAGCTCGGAAACTCGTGGCTACCAAAGTGTAACCTTATATCATTCATGATTCGATTTATAATCGTGTGTTTAGAATGAGGTGATCGACACAAAGAAAGCTCGCGTAAATGACAACATCTGCCGAGACGGTCTGGTAGTTTCTCCAGTTGTATGCAACCTTGGAGATGAAGCACTTCCAAACTTGTCAGGAAATAGAAGGTGCCTTCAATACTCTTTAGATAGCGACAATCACTCAAATCTAGAGAAACAAGGCCGATACAATATTCCCCAATTGTTGAAGGCAAAACTTCTATCCCACTCGAAGCTAAACTAAGCTCTTGTAAGCAACGCATGTGTGTCTGGATCACTGGAAACTTAGATAGTCGAAAGCATGAGGAGAGTATTAGTGTCTCCAAATCTATCATCGAGACGATACGCGGAAACTTTCTAAGACTTGAACATCCTTTCATGTCTATGAGTTTAATCCTTTTGTGATATCCAATGGACGGATGAATCTCTTTCAAGTTACTACAATCCTTAAGTATCAGTCTTTCAAGAGCTGGAAGGCCGTCAAATTCTGGTGTCTTGATTAGGTAACTTGAACCACGAAGATCAAGCACTTTCAGACATGGAAGAAGCTGTTAACAAATACACAAATAATCAGATATGCTTTAGTACTAGAGTCTTACTACAAATGAGTTGATTTGTCCACCTTGAAACTAAACAACACAAGAATGTATAGTTATGATATGTAGGTAGTGCATGAAATATTGTTGGTGACTTACAAATTACCTAGCTTGTTTCAACAAAACTAGGAAAAATGTATTTGACTATTAATAGAACCTCCTCTAAATGCTACGGGGAAATGTAACTTAATTTAATTATGTTGCTTGAGTCAAGTGTTCAGAAATGTTTTGTGGTTACTTGGTTTCACAGTTGACACACATCGGACAATATATAATATAGGTTAGCTAATTAAATATAAGCATAAACATAACTACATAACTAAGTGCTAAAAAAAGACAATTAACTCCACATTAATAGTATAATGATAACAAAGCTTATTAGTACATACATACATATATATATATATATATATATATATATATATATATATATATAAGATTAAATATTGTTTTAGTTAATAAATATTAGAAAAAATTGTAAAAGACTAAATTATTCTTGATTTAACGGATATGACTAATGACCAACGTTAGAAAGGACTATCATCACCAGAAAATTGTCCATAAATGACTATTTTCACCACTTTTGAAGTTAAAGGACTAAAACGGTAGAAATACTTAAGTTAAAAGACCATTTGACCAATTAACTCTTAACTTAATCTAATTAAAAATGGTCTTCTACTATACATAATTCATCACCGAATTATTAGAGAAACAGTATATGACAATTACCTTGGTACCCCTCCATAGTTGTTTTTGCAACCCATCTTGCAATACAAGACAACAAACCTTCGGTGGTTGAAAACTTGCTGGCAATGAACTAGCAGGATAACCTTCCCAATAAAGTAATCTGAGTTTCTTCATCTTCGCAACCACATGAGGAAGACACTCTGGAGGATCATCTATATAACGATCCAATCTTAACGCTTCGGTATTTATGTCATTTTCCTGTGATAGCTAGCAATTAATTAATGTCATATCGAGTTTTATATAAAATATATGCAAAACTTGTTTAATCACCATTACCATTGTTGCATCCATAGCACATATGTTGAGAATATCCTTCTTCCTCCAAACTCTTGTTTGTTTGTCAGGACTATTCAAGTGTTTATCTCTAACAATGTAGTGTCCTAAATCCTGTAATAACTCATGCACATAGAACCTTCCATTTAAAACAGATATGAAAGCCTTTTCAATCAACACTTTCACCCCTATGATAGGGTACAAACCACAAGCATCAAGCATCACCATTACCCTATCTATTGAATGCAGTGTGTAGAAACATGCAATATCTAGGAATAACTCTTTCTCTACAGTTTCAAGTCTATTATAGCTGCTTTTGAGGTTATTAATAATTGTATGGTGTGGGTTATCTTCTAGTCTAGCCAACATACTCATCCACTCACTCATGTTTCTACCATGTAAAGAAGATCCCAAAACTTTAAGTGCTAATGAAAGACCACGAACTTTGGAAACTACATTTTGTGAAATCTCCTCGAATCCTTCTATAGGCTTCGTTGATCGAAACGCATGCCTAGAAAAGAGCTCAATAGCCTCCTCATCATTCAGTAAAGGCATGCAGTATATTTTATCAACATTGTGACAACTTAGCAAATGTTTATCCCTAGTTGTGATTATTATTCGGCTTCCTGGACCAAACCATTCATGTGATCCAACTAACGCATCTAGCTGTGCATCGTCATCAACATCATCGAGAACCAACAAGATCTTTTTGTGACATAATCTACTCTTTATCATGCGCATTCCTTCTTCCACACTCCCAACTGCCACTTTCGTACCTAAAACAACTCTAATAATTTCTCCCTGCAATTTTTCCAAACAATACTTTCTTGATTCCTCCATGATATTTCTTACAAAACAACAACCGTCAAAACTACTAGACATTTCATAAAAAATAGAACGTGCAAGAGTAGTCTTGCCGCAACCCCCAATCCCCCATATTCCAACCATGAGTACATGATCACCATACCCAACTTGTAACAGTGCTTTTAGGTCTTGCTTTCGAGTCTCTGTTCCAACTAGGTTCGTATCATCACTTGACAATAAGTGAAACAATCTAACCGAAACTTCTTCAACAATTTTCTTGATTAACTTCGGTTCATACCTGTACATTAATTGCATTCATAGTTTATATAGTCGGTCATTGTTTAAGTTGATGGACCATCTAATAATATGTGATTTATATACACTCACTACAAGAAATACTAGTAATAGCAGGGACATAATTAGTAGCAACACCTTGTTGTACACGGTTGGTGTCGCCGCTATTAACCATGTCGTGGCTAATAGTGTTGCTGCTAATGCCACTAAAAAATACCAGGGTAACTCCCCCAGCTAATTGCATACTTAGTTTATATAGTTGGTCATTGTTAAATTGATGAACGAGCTAATAATATGTCATTTATATACACGTACTACAACCAATACAAGTAATAGCAGAGACATAATTAGTAGCGACACCTTGCTGCAGGTGGTTAGTGTCGCGGCTAATAGTGTCGCTGCTAATGCCACTAAAAAAAATACCCGGGTAATACCCCCCTCCCCCAAATATTTTTTACAAGGTCGCTATTACCATTTTCGTTGTTATTGCCCTTAAATTTGTCGTTGCTATTGCTTAATTAAGAGACAAAATAAGGGTTTTCTACCCTTCTTAATTCTTTGCCAAACACCCACCAGTACTATAGCTCTCTCCCTCCCTTTGCGCTTCTCTGCTGCCGTCGACGTCTTTGTCGACCTTGCTGTTCGCCGCCACTGTCTACCACCACCTCACCACTACCATCCCCACTGTCTTGCCACATGCACTCCCCATGCTAGCGTTGCAAGTCCTCCGCGCTGCTGTTGCCACCGTCACAGCTCTACCTAGCCGCCGCTACAACTGCTCCTCACCTTAGGTAGGAGTGTTCAAAACCAGATAACTAAAAATTCAAACATTCCAAAAACATCTATTTTTTATATAATTTTTAAAAGTATAATCACTAATTACCATATTTTAAACTTTACTTACCAAAAAATAGCTCAAATATGATTCAAAATATAAAATACATTTATATAAAACTATATATGTTAGAAAATTAACTAAATAATTAAGCAATATAAAAATAAAGAATATAGATTATTTTTCAGATACCAAAATCTGAAACTTTAAAAAGTTACAATCCGAATCTGAAAATTCGTGTTTGGGGTTTTTGATTATGCATACATTGTTAAATTAGATGATAACATTGGTAGATTAGATAATAACAATATTGTGTTTGGGGTTTTTGATTATGCTAATTATGTTGTTAATTATGGTTTTTAATGTTGCTAATTGTGCTTTACTTGTTAGATAAATTGATTACATTGATAGATTAGATTATAAAAATAATGTGTTTGACGTTTTTGATTTTGCTATTTGTTTTGCTATTTGTGGGTTTTAAGCTTCTTAATTGTGTTTACATTGTTAGATAATATAATAAAATTTTTAGAATAGATGATAATAATATTCTGTTTGGGGTTTTTGAAAATGCTAACTGTGTTAGATTAAGTGTGTACATATATAAGACAAATTATATAAAAATATAATAAACTTTTCATTAATTACCATTGTATACAACCAACTTTTTTTTCTTACAAACAATACAACACTACTTGAAAAACTGCCAATACCAACTGGCGAAATCCGTTGGTAAATAGGCTAATTCCGTTGGTAATTCGGTATACCAACGGAATTACCAACGGAAATGGTCTCTCGAAAAAAGACCCGTGGGTAAACTTATTTACCAACGATTCCGTTGGTATTTTATCTAGATGCAGTGGTTTGTTCTAGTGCATGTTAGTCGTTCGCATCGTTCGCAATGTGGGAGGCGTTCGCGTTGGATCCCCACCCTATATATATATATATATAGGCAAAAGTTCAAACGAGAACTGTTTTTCGTACGAGAACTGCAAGAACCAATCTGAGCTGTCCAATTCCCCCTCCTTTAATGTCATTGCCCACCCATGAATTCCTCACATGCACCCTGCCACACTTGATCCCCTCCACGCTCTCCATCCATGAAGTTCCCATATCTAAGGAATGGCCGAGATTGGTTCTCGCAGTTCTCGTACGAAAAACAGTTCTCGTTTGAACCCTCCCCTATATATATATATATATATATATATATATATATATATAATTTAAAAGCATACGGGGCGGGACGGGGCGGGTACCCACGGATATCAAAACTTAAAAACCGAACCCAACCCGTGTTCAACGGTACGCTAGTTTTCGGGTTCTTCGGGTAACCAATTTTCTAATAGGCAGCGGGTAACGCGCATAACACCACGATGTAATTAAATGATGATGATAAACTTATGATCACTTGAGTGTGGGGTAGACATATCCTAAGATGTAAGAGACATGCCTAGTAGGTTATGTGTGACTTTTAGAACTTTCTAGCAAAGAAATGATTAATTATTTGGTTTTGTAGATAACCTTGGCAGCACATGGTGTACTTGGGCTATATGTGCTTGTATACTGTAGTGGTGTTTGACCAAGGATGATGAGGTCAATGCACATAACACCATAATGGTGGAAGGATGGCTTAATAAGGGGGGCACGTGTCTAATTATTGATTTGAAAGTGTGATTTTGTAATACCTATTGCTGACTTATGTTACGTAAGCTAACATCTATTTTTTGAAATGTGTCCGTAGTACTCATGCAGGTAGCATAAGTGTTTGTGGCCTATGTATGTATCTCTATATCTTTACACTCTATCTATTCAATTTCTTCATCTCATAACTATCTCTGTTCATATTTCTCTTTAATATTTATTTTGGTTCATATTTCTATTTTATGTATCAACAACACAAGTCCAATATCTCATCCACTCTTGTTATTGATTAAAAATAAAACAATCTTACTTACAACACGAAATGAATACAATTTCGGAACTAGGTATTACAAAGTCTTGTTCACAACTTCAGACACACAACCATACATACGTGAAGTACTATTTGCTACCTTCTTTCTTTTCAATTTTGGACTCCAAGCACAGCAAAATCATCTCATTTTTAGCATCATCAAATCACAAGTAGCCAAGGTATGATTGGTTTTGTTTTCAAATGGGTCAAAGTGATTCAAAGGATGAATTAAGGATTAGAGTAGGTAGTTTATGTTTCTTGTTGCTTCAATATTTGATGTGTATGGACTGTTTGGGGCGTAGGAAAAACACCTCTTTGTAGCTTATTATCGATTAAAGATGAGAAAAGGTTGAAAAAGACCGAGTTCGAGCGTCTGTGCACAGAGCATTGTCTGATGTTCGTCTGGTACACGGTCGTGTAGCATTTAGCAGGCCGTATAGCCTAGGTCATGTAGGTGTACACGGCCCGTGTACATACCTAGGGCGGTGACATGCCATGTAGGCATACATGGTCGTGTAGCATACGTTGTACACAACCCTTGTAGAGGTATACGGCCCATGTAGGGCTTTGGTCAACACAGGCCATGTGTCTATATGTGGTCGCATAGTGTATAGGGCACACGGCCCTTGTAGGTCTATTTTCAAACCCGGATGTGTTATTGATCATGTATTATTATATTGTATACAGGATAGTGATTGGATACTAATTTATCGGAAATATGATTATGATTGACCACTATTGATCATATTGACTCTAAATTACCGGCAAATTAAGTTGTCTCGAACTTTTTTCTAGAAATCACCAACGGAATAATAAAAAATCTATATTGGTGATTTTGAGCGGGAAAGTTCCCTCCAAATTTGACATGATTACCAAAGGGAAAGTGGAATAAAGCCGTTGGTAAAAAATAGTGGGAAAATTCCCTCCAAAAAAGAAAACAATTAGAAGCAAAACTACCAACGGAGTTATGTTGTTTGTAAAAATATGTTGGAAAAATACTAATTTACTGACGGATTAAGTTGTTGGTAACCTGTTTTCTAAAATTACAAGAATAATAAAAAAAACTCCGTTGGTAATTTAGAGCGGAAAATTTCCTCCAAATTTGACATGAATAGTAACGGAAAAGTGAAATAATGTCGTTGGTAAAAATGGGTAGGAAAATTCCCTTTAAATATTAGAAAATCTCCCACAGAATTACCAATGGAGTACATTTGGTAAATTGTAAAAACCTATTCAAGTCTTTTCCGCTGGTAAAGCCGTTGGAGATACATCAATTTACCAACGGATTTCTGTCCGTTGGTAAAAATCCGTTGGTACTGACAACTTTTCTAGTAGTGAATCAACTTGCATAATTATTTCATTCTATGTAAACAACTTTTGTTTAGTTACCATTGTATACAATAACTTTTGTCATAATTCTCATTGTATACTACAACTTATATACAATGGGAGGATTATAGAAAATGATTGTGCTGTTTATTACAATAAAAATTTTATTGTATACAATAGGAACGAAGATAAAATTAATTCTATTTTTGTGTAATATACCGTACATATAATATAGTAATACATGTGCATATATATATATATATATATATATATATATATATATATATATATATATATATATATATATATATATATATATATATATATGTGTATTGTTGATTTGGTGACTTGATTCGGAGAATCTTCTAACTTATTTAATTGTTATTTCCTTATTAAGGATTAGGGTTTCTTGTCTTGGTTATAAATATCTAACCTTAGTTAGGTTATATGTATCCTAAACATTGTAACTCTCTCTTGTATAAGTAATATTAGGCTCTCTATTCCTGTCTGTGGACGTAGGTTGACATGCTGTTAACCAAACCACGTAAAAGATATGTGTTCTTATTGCTTTCTTTCTCATTTTCGCATAACAAGTGGTATCAGAGCCATGATTATTCTCTGTGTGGCTCATATCCGTTGATTAAAGGATGTCTTCGTATAAGTTTAAAGGGTCTGATGACTTTACTCCATTGATGGTTATGATGAGGGCACTGCTGGTTCAACAGGGACGTGCAGTTGCGTTGGAGGGGGAAGACAAGTTTCATAAGGAAATGAAGGAGGAGGAAAAGAAGGAGATCGTGGCAAAAGCTTATTCCACAATTTTACCGCCGGTTACTGATGTGGTGTTACGGGAGATTGTTGATCAGACGACGACTGCTGGGTTGTGGACAAAACTGTGTGAGAAGTATCAAAACAACTCCCTTACGAACAAACTGTATGAGAAGCAACCTCTATACACTCTTTGGATGGATGAAAGTTTTCAGGTAAAGGATCGTCTCGATACTTTTAACCGATTATTCTTAATCTTCAAGGGGTGAGGGTTAAAATAGATGATGAAGACCAAGCCCTAATTTTACTGTGTTCTCTGCGTGGGTCTTATGTGATTTTTGTAGATACCATGCTTTACGGTAGGACCACTATTTCTGTTAATGATGTGAAAGATGCCCTTTTGTCTAACGAATTAAAAAGAAAGGTTTATGGTGAAGCGGGATCTGGTTCAAGTTTGTTTGTAAGTAGGGGAAGATCACAACAAAGGGATAATGGGAAGGGAAGGTCGAGTTCAAAATCTAAATCGGCCAGCAAAGTTAAATGTTATCTTTGCAAGAAGAAGGGTTTCTGTTAATGATGTGAAAGATGCCCTTTTGTCTAACGAATTAAAAAGAAAGGTTTATGGTGAAGCGGGATCTGGTTCAAGTTTGTTTGTAAGTAGGGGAAGATCACAGCAAAGGGATAATGGGAAGGGGAGGTCGAGTTCAAAATCTAAATCGGCCAGCAAAGTTAAATGTTATCTTTGCAAGAAGAAGGGGCATATGAAAAATATTGTCCACAGAAAAGAAGCAGAAATTCGAATGTTGAGTCAAGTAACAGTGGTAGTGTTGTGGTACATGGAAATTCTGATGAAGGGCATATGGGTGATGTTTTGACAGTTTGTAGAGAAAGCACTACCAACAACTATATTATAGGTACTAGCTCTTCTCACCGTATGACGTTCTTTCATGATCTATTTACTTCTTTCAAGGAGTGAAATGGAATTAGGTGATGATGGGGTACTTGGCATAAAGGGAAGCGGGATAGTGAAGATAAAAATGCATGATGGCATTGTCAAGAAGTGTGACTGTTGGTATGCATCTGGTTTGAAGAAAAATTTGATTTCTCTTGCCAAGAATAATTTAAAATATCATGGGGAGGGTGAGTAGGTAAAGGTTTCAAATGGTGCCCTAGTGCTGATGAAAGGGAAATTGCAGCATGCACTTTATTTCTTGCAGGGCAGTCCGGTTATAGGAACGGTGGTGGTATCTCAGTCCTCGGATAAACTTGATGATAGGACAAATTTATGGCACCGTCAATTAGATCACATGAGTGAGAAGGGCTAATCTATGTTGAGGAAGCAAGAATTACTTGGTGGGACTATGACGGGTAAAATACAATTCTACGAGGCATGTGTCATAGGAAAGCAACGCAGGGTGAGATTTAGTAATGTTCAGCACACGTCCAACGAGATTTTCGAGTAAGCTCATTCAGATTTGTGGGGTCCCTCTCCTATGAAATTTCAGGGTGGCTATTCCTACTTTGTCTCATTAATAGATGATTATTCGAGAAAGGTCTGCCTATATTTCCTGAAGACTAAAGATGGGGTGTTTGGAAAGTTCAAGGAGTGGAAGACTATGGTTGAAAAACGGACGGGTAAACAGGTTAAAACTCTAAGAGCTAACAACGGGTTGGACTTTTGTAATGCTCTATTTTATGATTTCTGCAAGAAAGAAGGTATAGTGAGGCACTGTACGACACACACCACAACATAATGGAGTTGCAAAATGGATGAATCAAACATTCATGGCGCGTGCTAGATGCATGCGTATATTTGATGGTCTGTCGAAGCAATTCTAGGTGGAAGCAGTTAACACTGCTTTGATAGATTGTGTGCATAGATAGTGTACACATGTTGTCTTATCTAAGCACTATATGTCACTAAAGGGTCACACGGCTGCATACCCAACTTGAACCAAGATAATTCAATAATACATTGTGTAGTAATAATTAATAGTTAATTAATTATCAAGAAAATAAATAATAAATAGTTATTTATTATTTGGGAGATTAAATATTAGTTAAATATTTAATTAAATGGTTTGGTTAAAGTGTTATTAATTAATTAGTTAATTAATTAATATTAATCAAACTACGAGGGCTGCTTTTACAATTGAATTAAAGTTTTGATTCGGGTCGGGCTTAAAAGCCTAATCCACTCTTATATCTATATAAAATGGATTAGCTTGTTAAACTAATCATAACAATCACTTAAGCATCAATATAAGCAAAACACAAACTCTCTATCTCCCTCTCTTTGCGATCGGCGGCCGAGAACCAAACCACCGCCGGCAGCGGTGGTCCGCTACGCGTCCAGCGGCGGCAGTGACCAGGGGCACCCCTTGCGACGTCTGCTTTGTCCGCCGATCCTTCCCTCCGGCTGAGAGCCCCTTTGCGGCGGCCTGCAGCTTCTCGAAAGCCCCCTAGGGCGGTTTACAGCGGCGGTTGTGACACACACATATACATATGTGGCGGTTTATGTTGCGGGTATTGTTTTAGGCGGTCTAGCAGCCGGGTTCACGGGTGTAGTAGCTGTTTATCCCCTATTGCAGTCCAAGGGTATAATTTCTAAATCTTTACTCTATAGTTTATATATGTCTGTTTAAAATGAATATTTATCTGTTTTGTTCCACTAGTTGATCCAATTGTGATCTCTGGGATTGGGATTAAGTTTTATTCCTCTATGCATGTTGTACCCTGTAAATCCCAACACGCTTGCTAGCTGGTTAATAGATCTCCATCAATTGCAGTTGATTTAAAGACTCCTCAAGAGGTTTGGTCCGGTAAACCTGTTGATTACTCTAATCTAAGAATATTTGTTTGCCCTGCATATGCTCATGTGAATGATGGTAAGCTGGAGCAGAGGGTAGTGAAGTGCATATTTCTAGGGTATGCAACAGGGGTGAAAAGTTATCGACTATGGTGTACAGAAGGTAAAACTCCTGGTAAATTTCTTATTAGCAAAAATGTAACCTGTTAGTCTTGATTTGTTTACACTCCATCAGCGCTGAAGTATTCAAAGAAGATTTTAGCAAAAGAAGATTTCTGGAGATTTGCCTCTCGTCTCAAATAAGGTTCATCTGAAGGGCTGAAAGTTTCATCACTGAAACTTTCAGTCGATGTCTATTGAAGTTTATCTTCAGCAGATGGTCCCCTCGGTGACGTCATCAGCTGTCCCTTTCAAGATGGTTATGCATGTGGAAATCTGTTACTTATCAATCTATAAGATTGTGACGTGTGTCACTAGTTCAACGGCTAGGATTGATAAGGGAAATGTAAAAATACTCTTCTCTTAATAGAGAAGAGTAAGCTTGTGAATTCTGTCTGTTCAGATATTGCAAGAGCTTTGTGCGTCTGTATTCTCTCAAGTCTGTCCTTGAGTGTTGGTTGAATTTAAGAAGTCTGTTCTTCTTAAATTCTAGTCTGTAAAGTTCGTTATATTAATATTAACAAACTTTAGACATTTCTTACTGTTTTTATAATTACTATTTCCGCACTTAATATTTCCTTAAGTTAGTATTATTCATAATTTTGGGAACAACAATTGGTATCAGAGCAGGTTCAAATTCTTCTATAATTTGAGATCTGCCAAGATGTCTAAAGTTGATTATAATGACAATGGGTCCTCTGGTAAACCACCAAAGTTCTCTTTCGAAAACTTTTCTAGCTGGAAGGGAAGAATGCTTCTCTATCTTGAAAACCTGGATACCATGTCTCTGTCTGTTCTAGAGAGCGGTCCTATCATTCCAAAGACTATCTCACTCATGAGTGACGAAGGTGAACTACTGGAATCTCTTCCAAAACCAAGAACCCTGTGGACTGATGAGGACAGAAGACAGGTAAATTTGGATGCTAAGCTTCGAAACAACATTGTTATCTCACTTCCAAATGATGTCTATCACACAATATCCACTCTGAAAACAGCAAAGGATATGTGGGATGCTCTATGTATAGCATATGAAGGAACTGAAGAAGTAAAAGAGAATAAGAAGACGAATGTCATCAGAAAGTATGAAAGCTTTTGTGCTAAGGATTCTGAGACTCTCACTGAGGTCTACACCAGGTTCACTTGTTTACTGAATGATATGCTGGAAGCTGGTGTTGAGAGAGAGAAAATTCAAATTCTCAACAGATTCTTGGATGCTCTTCCCAGTGAGAGGGATACTATGTGTTTAGTTCTCAGGACCAATAACAAGCTGAGAAAATTGGATATGAGAAAGTTGTATGGTATTTTACTGAATGATGAGCAAACTAGAGCTCAGAAGCTGGAGCTGAAGAGATTAGCTAAGAAGAGCTTAGCTCTTGTGGCAGAAACTGAAGTGCCAGCTCAACAATACTCTGATGATTCTGACACAGAGACAGAGAATGACTGGGAAGCTGCAGATGAAGAGGGTCATCCAGAGTTTAAGGTTGAACGAGCTTTCATCATGAAGAACTTCAATAAGTTCTTAAAATTCAAGGCTAAAACCAATAATCCAGGTTCAGGAAGCTTCAAATCTACTGCTGACAAATCTAAGATGGAATGTTACAAGTGTGGTAGGCTTGGCCACTTTGCTGCAAATTGTGTTGTCAAGACTCCAAATAAGGGTTATCCGTCAAAGGCTGACAAGTACAAGTCCAAGTACAAAGCACTGAAGCTGAAAAATCAAAGTTCGGTTGAAAAGAAGAAAGAAAAGGCTATGATAGCTGGAGAATTGAACTGGACTGATTCTGACACTTCTGATGATGATGAAGAATCTGAAAAAGCTATGTTCGCAGAAGAATTTCAGGATGTGCTCAGCCCGACATATGTCTGATGGCTACTGAAAGCCAGTTCAAGAAAGACCTAGCTACTGCTGAACGATTAAGTTCAGCTGAAGGCTGGAATTCCTCTATGATGTACAAGGTATCAAACTTTCAGAATTATGATTCTAATGAGAAAAATGATATGTTTGCTTACTTGGTGTCTGATTTAATTTCTTCTCATAATGAACAAAACAAAATCATGAAAATCTTTTCTGATCAACAGATCCCAATCCAGAAAACTGAAACTGAGAATGATACTCTTGTTCAAGAGTCCTGTGCCTTGAAATGTCATCTAGAGTTATTAACAAATGAACTAAAAATGGCTAAAACTGAGCTTTCTTTAACAAACAATAAAATCAAAGATCGTCAGTCCATCATTGATCTCTAGCTTAGCCCAAATAAACTTGCTTTTGAAAGTATCAATCATCAAATGATCATTCAGAGAGAAAGAGTTGGGTTAGGAAAAATCATAGAAGCTGCCTCATTCAGCAAAAAGTGTAAAACTGTTGATGAAATGTTTTTCAGTGAGTTCACATGTGAAAACATAGGAAACTCAGATATGCTTTATAAAAGATTTACTAAGGCAGTCAGTAATGTTCCTGTATTCAATGAGGTGACAAATTCTGAAATTAGAAACATACAGTTGCCCTCCGATAATTTTGAGAATCAGAATGATCCTAAGCAAGATTTTTTCAAATCCACTGAATCTGAACCTTCTATGATTACTGATTCTGAATTGATTACTGAATCTTAACTTTCCAATTCCACTGAACCTAAACCCATAGCTTTGGTCAAAACTGAATCCCCTTCAGTTCACATCATTACTGAACCTCTGAAAGCTGAAACCGCACTTAAATCTAACCATTCAAAACACAGTCAAAAGTTCAAAAGATCTGAAACACAGAGTGCTCAGTATGAGAAACCAAAGTCAAAAAGGTTGAACAAATTTCAAAATTTTGAATCAACACTGAAGATCATGATGGTTCAATTAAAAGAATTAACAAGATCTAGTTCTCAAAAAGATAGTGCCAAACATCATAAGGATACCAAATCTACACATAAGTGTTACAAATGTGGTATTAGAGGTCATGACGCCAAAATATGTAATACTCCTGTTGCTACTTGTAATACTTTCTCTAAGCCCATCAGCAGGTGGGTTCACAAATTGATTTAACTCTTTGTTACCTTGTGCAGGGAGGTCAAGGAAATAACACCTGGTACCTTGACAGTGGATGCTCCAGACACATGACTGGGTGCAAATCATTGCTAACAAAAGTTACTCCAATTAATGGTCCAAAAGTTATATTTGGTGGAGGAAAATGTGGAAAAACAGATGCATATGGTCAATTGAAGAAAGGCGTTATTCACATCAAGAATATCGCTCATGTCACTGGACTTGAGCATAATCTGATAAGCATAAGCCAGATGTGTGATGCAGACTATTCTGTTCTTTTCAAGAAATACAAGTGTTCTATCAGAAACAAAGAAGGCACTGAAGTCCTTCAAGCCAAGAGAATAGATAACATGTACGTTCTCGATTTTAATTCAGTCACTTCTCCCTCAGATGTATGCTTCATTTCTCAGTCTGTTAAAGAACTGCATTGGTTGTGGCACAAAAGATTGTCCCATCTAAGTTTCAAGAATATGAGTAAACTTGCACAAGGGCAGCTAGCAAAAGGATTGCCTAAGATTAATTATGTGAAAGACAAAGTTTGTCATGCTTGTGAAAAAGGAAAGCAAAAGAAGTCCGTTCACAAATCAAAGCATTGTGATCAGATCAATCAAGCATTCCAATTACTTCATATGGATCTTTTTGGCCCAGTCAGCACTCCAAGTGTCAGTGGTAAGAAATACACTCTTGTGATTGTGGATGAATATACACGTTTCACTTGGGTATTCTTTCTGTCTAAAAAGAGTGAAACAACAGAGATCATAATTAGCTTTATCACAAGAATGAATCGTCTGTACGATATTCATGTTAAACAGCTAAGAAGTGATCATGGTACTGAATTCAGTAATAGAACTCTTGAAGACTTTTGTGAAGAAAATGGAATCATTCAGAATTTTTCAGCTGCATACACACCTCAACAGAATGGAGTTGCTGAGAGGAAGAATCATACACTAATTGAAGCTGCACGAACAAAGCCAGACTTGTTGCCAAGGGTTACTGCCAGGAAGAAGGAATTGATTATGATGAAACATTTGCTCCTGTTGCAAGAATGGAAGCAATTTGAATATTTCTTGCTTTTGCTGCCCATAAAGGATTCAAAGTTTATCAGATGGACGTCAAATGTGCTTTTCTCAATGGCGAACTTAAAGAAGAGGTATATGTTCAACAACCTCCCGGTTTCGAAAATCCCAAATATCCAAATCATGTATACAAGCTAGACAAAGCACTGTATGGATTAAAACAAGCACCTCGAGCCTGGTATGACACTCTTTCAGCATATCTTCTTAAAAAGGGCTTCAAACGAGGTACAATTGATAAAACTCTCTTTCTTGGTCGTGAAAAAGGTGATTTGCTTCTTGTTCAAATATATGTTGATGACATAATTTTTGGGTCTACTAATGAAAATTTGTGTAAGGAATTTGAAAGAATCATGACCAACAAGTTTCAAATGAGTATGATGGGTGAGCTCACTTACTTCCTTGGACTTCAGATTAAGCAAACTGAAACAGGTATTTTTATCAATCAAGGTAAGTATATTTCTGAATTACTGAACAAGTTCTTATTCACTGAATGTTCAGTAATGAAAACACCCATAGCTCCCAAAACCAAGTTAACTGCTGATTTTGATGGAAAATCAGTTGACTTGCCCACTTTTCGAGGAATGATTGGTTCTTTGCTTTATTTAACTGCTAGTAGACCTGATATTATGTTTTCTACATGCTTATGTGCCCGATTTCAAGCAAACCCAAAAGAATCTCATATGTCTGCCGTTTCAAGGATTTTCAGATACTCCTCATCTGGGTCTTTGGTATCCCAGAGACTCAGGTTTTAATCTAATGGGCTTTTCAGATTTTGATTATGCAGGTTGTCACTTAGACAGAAAGAGTACTACTGGTGGATGTCAGCTGCTCGGACGCAAACTAGTCAGTTGGCAAAGCAAGAAACAAAATTCAATCTCACTATCCACTGCTGAAGCTGAATATATTTCAGCAGGGAGTTGTTGTGCTCAAATCTTATGAATTCAGCATCAGCTTGCTGACTATGGTGTTTCGCTAGTCAAGACTCCTATCTACTGTGACAACACCAGTGCCATAGCCATCTCCAACAATCCTGTGCTTCATATGCGAACCAAGCATATCGATGTTCGTCATCATTTCATCAGAGATCATATTGCTAAAAATAATATTGAGTTGTACTTTGTTCCAACTGAACACCAATTAGCTGATATCTTTACCAAAGCTCTGGATGAAGCACGATTCAAATTTCTTGTTTCTGAACTTGGCATGCTGAACTACTAACTGAAGAATAGTCAACTGAACTCCTCTGCTGAAACATGGTCTACTGAACATAATCAACTGAACTTCTCATATGAATATCTTCAGCTGCAAGGTAAGTATTCTTTTACCTTTTTGTTAATAAAATATCTGCTGGATTTGTATTCGTTTGGTTAACTCAATTTATCTTTATTTGGGGTAGCATTTATTACAGCCGTCTTTTCATGTTCAGTATCCATCCAAATAATGATTACTTCCTTTCTTTATTTATCCTTGCTTATCTCTTTGCTAATCTACTCCACTTCATTCTCAGTTCTTTCATCTTCTTCCCTCCCTTTTTCTCCTTTCGTAATCTTCACTCATGGAACTCACATTCGTCGTTGTCAATCACCCTTTTATGTACACCATCACCATACGGATCAACAATATTGGAATTGGAGCAACAGTTCAAATCGCTGTTAATCTTCTTGATTAACCAACTATGGCGATTTTCTTTTTGGCGTGGACGCATTTCATATTCATCCTCTTTTAGCTATTTGCTTTAGCTAATTTTTTTTTTGTTGAATGCTCCACTGTAAATGTATTGTTTAATCTTTCTTCTTAATGGATGAAGTTTCTATGAGTTGTTCTGTGTTCTTCGTTGCTTCTTCATATTATTTATTGTTTGTTTTTCTTAATAAGTCAATGTAATTCTTAGTTATTTTCACTTAATTTTGTTTCCCTTAAATACCCTGATTAACAGCTTTTCAGATAACAATTGTTAACTGTTAATAAATAACAATTATAAACATGTGCAATTTACATCGGTTAATGCTTTCTTTTTTTACCTATGGTTAGTTTCTGCGGTTTCATCCAACGGTTACATTTCAATTAAATTGAACCTATTCTGGAACTCGCCGTTCTTTTCTCTTTTCTTTGTTAACCGCCCTCTACCTCTCAAACCTATATAACGCTCTATCATCTTCTTCCTTCTTCTCTCTACTGTTTCTTATTTTTCCTTCGACATACTTTTCTTTTCTCAAATCATCATGTCTCACCTAGCTTCTTTGTGTGTTCATCTTCCAGCCTCCGTTGAACCTATCATCTCCAATGATGAAATTGTTTTCAAATCCAACAACATTTCTGTGTCCCTATCTCCTGTTTCTTCCAAATCTAAGTTTTTCAATCTCATAAACTTTCTCCGTCATTGCCCGATCAACTATGCTTTAACCGCCCAAATTCCCATGTTTGAAGAGCATCTTTGTGAGTTTTGGATGACTGCTACTGTCATTGATGAGACCTCTGAAAACCCAAAAATTGCTTTCACTCTGCTGAACAGCAAGCAAAAATGTCGTATTGATAAATACTTTCTTGCCAAAACCCTGCATCTACCCACTGATGATGAGTCTCCCTGTGTTCCTTTCACAAAATCAGCAAAGGATCTTATTGTTGATTATCTAAGGCTGCCTACAACTTCCTACATCAAAGGAAAAACCCTAGTCCGGAACAAACTCCCTACCGTCTGGTGCAGTTTCTTCAGTATTCTCTCCTTCTGTATGACTGCTAAAACTGGGGGAATGGATCAAATCGCTGACAATGTGCTGAGTTTAGGTCATGCATTGATGTATGACACAAAAGTCGACTACGCTGCCTTTGTCTTCAATCTTCTTCTCACCCAAGTCAAGATGAAAAAGAGAAATCTCCACATTCCTTTTCCACGATTTCTATCCCTACTGTTTCAACAACTGCTCCGAAGCTCTCATTATACTTCAGCCACACATTCAGTTGAGTTGTCTTCTCTGCCTCCCTCTGTCTGGACCAGTATCAACTCTGCTGATCCCATTCCACTTACTGAAGCAATGATGGTTTATGCTAGGATGGACACCTCTCCTGCTATTTCAGCTCGTCCTTCTCCTTCTGCTGAAACTCTTGCTAAGCCTTCAGATTCAGAGGCTCCTGAACAGCCTGCTGCTCCTTCAGTTGCACCTTTACCTGCTCCAAAGAAAAGGAAGCACCTGCTTCACAAGTCTTCTACCGTACACGGACAATCTGATTCTAGTCCTGCTACAAAGTCAAAGAAACTGAAGCGTCCAATTCCATCTTCTTCTACTGCTTCCTCTGACTCAACACCTATTGATGCAACTGCTGCTGACTCACAACGACTTGTTCGTCCCAAAGGTTCCTCTTTTGGACGTTCCGCATCAACAACAAAAGCCAAATTGATTATTCTGAATCCGATCTCCACTTTAAGTCCTCTCTCCTATGCTCAAATTGGTTCACTGGCATCACAGACCCTTAGTAATCTAGTCGACCCAACTAGTTTACTGGTCCACAAAATTGCTCATGATGTATCGGCTCAACACCAGACCGAATCTGAAGCACAACCATTTCAGCCCGCACAGAGTTCAGCTATACCAACTGAACTTGGGTTTGCCTTTGCAACTCATGATGCATTTGTCAACCCATTTGTTAAAGTTGCTAAATCACCCACTACCAATGACGAGTGTAAATCTCCCTCACACTCTAAGGCTCTAAGAACCAGTGATGTTGAGACAATCACAACCTCAACTAAGGTTCTCGCCACTTCAGTTGCAGTTAATCCCCCTGCTTCCGATGCTACCACAATTAACGCTTTAGTATCACCAACTGAAATCGCCGTTCAGCCACAATCCCTTGATGGTTCAGTAGTACGAACTGATCCTATGGATTTTGCCAATACATATGATCTCTCAGAATCAAAACAATCTGAGCCTGATGTATTTCCCCTCCGTGATGAATCAGCCAAACCATCTGATTCTGAGAGACCCTTGACTCATGACGTTTCAGATATCCCTGACACTGAAGTCATTCCTTTCTTTTCCATCTTGGCCACTGATGGTTCAGCTAACCCAACTGAACCTACGACTATTTCTTTTGCTCATGAAGATGTAGTTATACACAAAACTACTACTGAAGTACAGACACTTTTAGCCCCTGATGATTCATTAAACCCAAATGTTTCTATGGCTAAATCTGCCGCACTTCCACCCATAAATTTTAAAAATTTAAACAAAGAATAAGGTCTCATTTGGGATCCTGTTTCGGGTTTTGAGTACTCTGTCAATCTTCTTCCTCCCACTGCCAATCAATCTCATCTTGATCAGCTACTGGCTTCTGGGCAGGATTTCTCAACTGAACTTCAAACTCAGTTTCCATCTCTCCAAAATATACTCTCTGCCAAATCAGCGACCGATCCTCTCGACGGTTCTGAAAAATCTGACTCTTCCTCCTCGTCCACTGATCATGATTTTTTGGATGATTCCACAACCCCTTTGTCTCCTGATTTAATGCTTTCTCCCTATGAGGTTGATGATGACTCTATGTCTGTTCATGATGCCTATTCCAAGCTTGATGATACTCTTCGTCTTCTTCAGAGTCAAGTCACCAAAGAGTTTCATCGTTTCCATCTTCAGCATATGTCAAATGTTAACTTTGCTGAGGAAATTAAACTTCTTACTGCACTCTGGGTTGATTACATCTGCACTTTAAATAAGGAATTTCAGTTTTACAATCAACTACGGGTCACTCTCTTCAAACAGCTTCGTGATTATATTGCCAATGGTAATAGACGTTACGAGGATGTGTTATCTCAACTCTCCTCTTCTCAGTATTCTCTCTCTGAGCCACTGTCCAAATTTCAAGCCACCTTCCTAAAGTCATTTTTTGAAACTCTCTTGCACCTCAAAGACTCTCTGAAAGCTTATCCTTCCAAACGCTATCTTCAGTCCTATCACAAAAAGGTAGTTCTGAAGGATATGCAGCGTATGATGGTCGCCACACTGAACAAACATATTGTTCCATGACTACAACGGGTAGAAGCTGTTACAGTCTCTTCCTCAGCTTCTAAGGGGGAGAAATTTTTGAAACATTCAGCTGTGGCTAAATCTATAAAAGCTCAGGTAAAGAAAAGGAAACAGAGTCTATAAGAGATAAGGAAGAAATTCGTCGGCTGAAACAAACAATTGAAGAATATTCAGTGATTAGAGATCAAAATGAAAGAGAAAGGGAAGAGTTAAACATAATATTTGAGGAATATCTTAGTGACCCTGGTGATGAAGGTAACACTAAATTTTCTGAAAGGTCTACTCCTGAACGTGAATTCAACATGATAATTCAACCCTCCCCTCAGAATATTGTTCAACCTGAAACTGCCCTGATAATTCATCCAAATGCACCTCATACTGCTGGTAGTTCAGTCTCTGTATCTGAAACAAAGATGAATGTTTATGTTCTTAGTCCAAAGGAACTAACCTCCAATATTCTGAAACCATCATACTTAGAACAGATTCCGCTGATAATTACCAAAACTGAGTTCACCTCAGTTCTCAGTGAGAAAGCTACCTCACCTATTAGAAATCCTGATAAAGGTAAAGGGATTGCAGATGACACTGAAATCATAAAACCAAAGGCTATTAACGCTGAAAAGCTAATGGGTGACAGTATGAAGGCTATTATAAATCAGTTGTCCAACACAGGGGGAGGAAGAACTGAACTTTATGTCACTGAAGAAGAAGAAGCTGCTTCTTTTGGGATGACTGTGGAAGATTTCAGAAGAGAAAAAGAGAGAGCTGAAGAATATGCCAGATTACAAAGTTTATCTGAAGCTGAAGCCTTGAAAGTAGCTGAACTAGAAGCTGAACAACAAAAGGCAAAGAAGAAAATGTCTCCTCAGTCTCTTCAACGTGCTGTTGAACAAGAAGTTGAGGAAGAAAGAATCAAAAAGGAAAAAGCTAAGCTAATCAGAGAACAAAAAGAAAAAGAGTGGTTTGAAGCTAAAATGACTAGAGTTGATCCTGATCCAATCACGGTAGTCAGGGTTTCCAAAGATAAACGTGGAATCATAGTGGAGATAGCAAGAAATAAAAATCGCCTCAAGGTTCAATATGTCACCAATACCAATCTTACAAAATTCAGTCTGTCTGAATGGGTTGAAATTGTAAAGTGTCTGAACAAACTGAAACTAACGGAACTGGTTAGGACAGTTAAAAGAAGGCTTTCTTATCTACAAGAGTCCTATGATAATATGAAGAAACGTTTTCAACCTTCTGAAGGTGACTCTAAAAATCCAGAAAAAGATTAACCATTAAAGAAAAGAATAAGAAGGTCTTCTAGGAGATCTGAAGAAGAAATTATAAAGCTTATGGCTGCTGGTGTTCTTCCAAACTGTAGAAATATGGATTGTCAAACTGAAGATTGTCAAACTGTTTGAAGCCAAGAAGCCTAGAGATTCTGAAACTGATATATGGGAAGAAAAGGCCAAGGTCTTAGAAAGCACTCAAACTCACAAGCTCTCAAAAAGCTCTTAATTCTCTGTGTACCTTATTTTCTTGTTTTCTTTACTCTTGTAAATCTGAAAAATTCAAAAACATTGAAAAATGAAAAGAATCCAAAAACAGTCAGTATGGATCATGTACATATGAGTTTCTTTTTGTAAATAGTTCTATTTGTTTATTTTTTGTAAATAATGATGGATTATAAACAAATAGGGGGAGATTGTTAGTCTTGATTTGTTTACACTCCATCAGCGCTGAAGTATTCAAAGAAGATTTCAGCAAAAGAAGATTTCTGGAGATTTGCCTCTCGTCTCAAATAAGGTTCATCTGAAGGGCTGGAAGTTTCATCACTAAAACTTTCAGTTGATGTCTATTGAAGTTTATCTTCAGCAGATGGTTCCCTCGGTGACGTCATCAGCTGTCCCTTTCAAGATGGTTATGCATGAGGAAATCTGTTACTTATCAATCTATAAGATTGTGACGTGTGTCACTAGTTCAACGGCTAGGATTGATAAGGGAAATGTATAAATACTCTTCTCTTAATAGAGAAAAGTAAGCTTTCGAATTCTGTCTGTTCAGATATTGCAAGAGCTTTGTGCGTCTGTATTCTCTTAAGTCTGTCCTTGAGTGTTGGTTGAATTTAAGAAGTCTGTTCTTCTTAAATTCTAGTCTGTAAAGTTCGTTATATCAATATTAACAAACTTTAGACATTTCTTACTGTTTTTATAATTACTATTTCCGCACTTAATATTTCCTTAAGTTAGTATTATTCATAATTTTGGGAACAACATAACCTTTGATAAATATGTTATGATTGATCAAAGTAAAGGTATTGATAATGTTGCATGTACTAAAGATCGTGGTGCTGACCAGAATATAGAGCTTGAGAATGTTAACAGAGTTTTGATAGAAGACGAACAACAAACACTGATCACTGATAAGCTAGAGCAGTCAGAACCTCAAGGGGAACCAGTTGAGGAGGAGGCTGGTGATACTAGTATAGAGGATTCCATAGAAACAAGGAGGGGAGGAGAGAAACATTCAAAAGCCAGTAAGGTATGCAGGTTGTGTCAATATCTATGACATTGATTATATGGCTTATGGCTTGGCGGTTGGAGATGATATTGGGTCCGATGAGCCAAAATCATGTAAGGAGGCTTTGAAGAGTAAGGATGCAGAGAACTGGTTCACTGTCATAAATGAAGAAATGCTTTCATTGGAGAAGAATAAAACCTAGGAACTTGTGACATTTGCAAAGGGGGCTGAAACTAGTGGGATGCAAGTAGGTCTATATATAAACGGAAGGAGGGAACTCGTGGAGTTGAACTCGCGAGGTTCAAGGCGAGATTGGTGGCAAAAGGGTTTTCACAGAAGGAAGGGATTGACTATCATGAAGTTTTCTCTCCTGTTGTAAAAGACAAAACTATCCGGGTTCTTTTAGCAATGGTGGGTGCGTTTAATCCGGAGCTGGAACATGTAGATGTTAAAACTACATTTCTTCATGGGAATCTAGAATAAAGGATATAGATGTCTCAGCCAGATGGATTTAAAAGTTAGAAGGAAGGCCAGATCTGCTTGTTGAAGAAAGCTTTATACGGTTTGAAATAGTCCTCGAGGAAGTGGTACAAGAGGTTTGATTATTTCATGATTTCTCATGGGTATGTTTGAAATCAGTTCGATAACTGCGTTTACTCAAAGAAGGTTTATGAGGATTCATATGTTTATCTTTTGTTATATGTGGGATGACATGTTAATTGCAGCTAAAAAAATGACTTTAATTAATGACTTGATATCTTTACTTAATATTGAGTTTGATATGAAGTATTTGGGTGTAAGAAGATACTAGGTATGGAGATTTATCGAGATAGAGCAGTGGGGTTAATGAGTGTTTCTCAAGAAATGTGTTATCTAATGATTAGTCAAAACCACTACGTACTCCTTTGGCAGCGCGTTTTAAGTTTGATCGGACCATTGTACGGAGTATAGATGAGAAGGCTGATTATATGAAGATGGTCCCATATTCTAGTGCAGTTGGGAGTCTTATGTATGCCATGGTTTATACGAGGCCGGATTTGGCGCATGTGGTTAGTGTTAGGAGAAGATTTATGCGTAATCCGGGAAAATCTCACTAGGGAGATGTAATTGGATCTTGAAATATTTGAAGGGTGCGTATAGTATTTTCTTGGTGTATAATGCTAAAAAGCAGCGTGATGGCTTGCCAGGCTATGTAGATGCTGACTATCGCGGTGACCTGGTTAAACAAAAGTTTCAACTTCACTTTGTTCGGATGTGTCGTCAGTTGGAAGGCTACCTTTTGCCTTGTCGAAAATGAGGAGGAATACATGTCGATGACCGAAGGAATCAAGGAGTGTATTTGGTTGTATGGTCCGGTCCAGACCCTTGCCCTAAAGGTGGAGACACCGGTGTCATTCTGTGATGGTTAGAGTGCTTTGAGTCTGACTAAGAATCCGGTATATCACGAGAGGACGACACACATTGATATGAGGCTTAATTTCATCCGTGATGTTCCGGAGGAAGACAAGTTTTGAATCCAGAAGATAGCTACTGAGCATAACCCAGGAGATATGTTAACGAAGACGTTACAGGTGGAGAAGTTCAAGAATTGCTTGGACTTGGTGAATATTCATAGGAGGTGAAAGTCCCTTCGGGGGCATCTGGTGGCAAGGAGATGACTGAGAGAGACTGATGAAATCTTTGACAGATGAAGAAATTCAAGTCAAGGTGGAGATTGTTGATTTGGTGACTTAATTTGAAGAATATTCTAATTTGGTTAATTATTATTTCCTAATTAAGGATTAGGGTTTCTTGTCTTGGTTATTATATCTAACCTTGGGTTAGGTCATATATCCTAAACATTGTAACTCTCTTTGATATCTGTAATAATAGTCTCTCTGTTCCTGCCCGTGTACGTAGGTTGACACACGGTTATCCGAACCCCGTAAGATATTTGTGTTTGTTTTTGCTTTCTTTCTAGTTTTCGCATACCATATATATATATATATATATATATATATATTATATGTAATGGTGTTACATTTATATACGTACATATATATAAATATAACACCATTACACACACACACACACACACACACACACACACATATATATATATATATATATATATATATATATATATATATATATATATATATATATAAGTGTGTGTTTGTGTATATAAATTAATGAATGCGTTTAAAAGAGAGAGAGAGAGAGAGAGAGAGAGAGAGAGAGAGTGTGTGTGTGTAATGTAGATATAACCCTCTTGAATTGATCAATGTCCCACTATATTAACACAACAAAAAAGATACTTCAAAACAATAAGAACAATTCATCAAACTAAACGATTGTGTATGTATGTATATGTATATGTATATTTTTGTGTGTGTATGTTAAATTCTACTCAAATAAATGAGTTACATCATCATGAACTTAGAATACCCACTCAAAATTGATAGAAGAAATTAGTTTTGATTTGTTCCCTTTTTGGGACTACTTTTTTAATACTTTATCTCCTTTAGGATGTAAATTCGTATTACATAATTGTTTGTTTATCACTTTGGTCATATTAACTTGTAGTGGATCATGATAAATTACATGGGTCTTAGTTTATGGGTTATCCAATTGTTTGGTATTTTGGTTTATGGGTCATGATGAGTTATATGGGCTTAATTTAGTAGTTTGATTATACAATAGTTTGTTATTTTTGCTTAAGGATCATATTAACTTGTAACAGGTCATGATGAGTTATAGGAGCCTGATGGGTGTCTTTTGAATATACTCTATCCATGCATAAAATGCTTATATAGTACAATTATGTTGTTTATAATACTTGTGCTTTGATTAGCTTTGTATTTGTGATAGGTATGTGCGAAATGGAGCTTATACGAGAATATTTGATGATTAAAATGAAGATGATGGAAGCTTACAAGAAATGGGGATGAAATGTGCTATGATATGAGATTTTAAGTAGGAAGAACAAAGAGAACAAGACAAAAGTAGTGTTACTCAACATTACTCTCAAAGCTTTCAGAGTAGGGAGTAGACACAGATTGCACAAGAGTAATGATGCCCCCTTCTTTTCTTTCTTTCTATAAAATAGCTCTTTCCTTTTCTTTGCCCCCACCTTCTCCTCCACAAAAAGCACAACCCTAATTCCTAGTTTTCTCTCCCAAAACTCATCTCCTTCATCCAAGAACACATCGATTTCTACCCACAATCTTAACATATTCATTTCCACTTAACCAGTTCTACCCATTTGATCCATTCAAGCCTTCGTCTTCTTGGAGCCATAGAGAGCTATTGTTGGAGCAGCTAATCATAATCTCTCATCATCGTCCCATGGTGAAATCAAGGTTTTCCAAGGTTTAAAGGTGGTTTTTAGATGATTACTTCTCCAACAGCTTCAATAATCACTTGGTTAGTTGGATTACCTCATTTTTCTAACCAATTCTCCATCATCATAAACCCTAGTTTAGTCTATCACTTGAGATGTCCTCTACCTTTCAACACCGTCATTCTTGGCTAAACACCCCGTGATCACATCCGGGATTAGTGTTTGGTTATTTTATGTCTATATTTGATGACAATTGTGTATATGAATCCTTGAATATTAGTTTTGAGATTAATGCATATGATTATATCTTTCATTCTTGTGTCAACACTTGTGGTTGATTTTGAGTGTTGAGAAGGTATTATTGCGAGCTCCCAAATCGTTCCGATTCCACCATTAGTGTAGTGTAGTGTAGTTTAGGATAATTAAGACGATAGCTTATGTAGGGCATAATCCGTACCCAAATTTGAGTCAATAAATGAGTTAATGGTTATGTCTATGTAGCCTATTCATTTACATCTTTTAGTAACCATTTGAGCATAAATTGACTAGACCCGAAAGCGTTAGCGATTAGATTTTCCATATATTCGTTAAAACCAATCTTTTATTTTTGTTTCTTGTCTTTCGTGCTTAGTTGTTAATATAGATTTTACAAAAATCAATCAAAACTTCGGATTTTAATTTACATTCGAACATTAGATTTAAATACTAACCACATGCTCCTCGTAGATTCAATACCCACTTACCCTATCTAGTATAAGGTAATTGGGTTTATTTTTTATCGTTACTTCGACACCAATCAGAGCCTTAGTTTAGTAGTTTGGTTATCCATTAGTCTGATATTTTGGCTTACGGTCATGATGACTAGTAACGGGTCATCATGAGTTACATAGACTTTAGTTTAGTAGGTTGGTTATCCAAGGGTTTATAATGGGCCGCTATATGTCATATTTACTTATAATGAACGATAACGCGATTATATGTATCATATTCACTTGTAATAGATAATAATGGGTCGGCATGCCTTTTTTATGAATTTGTTAGTATGGTACTTTGGTTTATTTTAGTTTATTGTTTTAACTTATAAGTTTACTAATGCACATATTTAATAATTTGTAGCCGAATCAACTTGATGTCATGCTTAGTAACCCGGCCTTTAGTGCGCAATGAAAGTTGCAATGACAAACGTGATGCAATCGTTTTGAACCTAAAATGATAACTTGGAGAACAACAAGAATGAGGACGAAATAATGACGAGTAGTTTTTTGTTTTGTTTATAGAGTAATGCACAACTTAAAAATATATGTATTATGGATCTTGTAGTAGTTTATGCACATTTTGTAGAATTTGAAGTTTTTATGCATTTTTGGATTTATTGAATCAAATATATAAAAAGGCTATTATCTACAACTAGCAGAAAGTATTTAAAACATGAAAAAAAGAAATAGCATCAACGTTAACAGTGACGAACACGACACTTTTAACAAAATATATGCGACACCAATAGCAGCGACATATAAACATCAGTTATAAAGTGTTAGGAATGACTAAGTAGCAGCGACTTGTCGCTGTCAAAACCTTTAGCAGTGCACTACTTTGAAGGAATATAGCAACGACAGTCGACAACTGTCCTTGTTGCTAATCATAGTTCTAAAAAGGTCGTCTTGGCTTCGCCATGGCTCCGTCATGGCTTGAGGCTTGACCATGCCGCCACGACATGGTTCAAGGCTTAGACGTAAGGCTTGGCGTATGCTAAGGTTCTGCTTAACATGCCTTTAATTGTTATAAGTCGTGTTTTTTAGGTGTGTTAGAAGTACTAAGTCATATGAGCCGAATATACATAGTTATTTAGTTATAAGGATGGTTGGATATACCGAAAACAAAGAAAAAGATTGATGAACTACGTTATAAACCTATAATAATGTGTTTTTAATATTTGTTTGTATAATTTTATATACATAATTAGATTTTATATACAAAATTGTCGTCTTAAGTCGCAACTTGTGAAACGCCGTGACATCGTTATGACTTCCAAGACTTGAGGCTTGACCTTTCTTCCTCGCCACTCCACGCTCACGTTATTTAGAACCTTGCCGCCATATTTCTTGTGGTGATATCCACAATCCAATAAATTGATGTAGATTGTATCTAATTTTGTAAACAGGCCGGCTACTATGAACCTCGTCATTTGATGTAAACAAGAGTTTTGATTGCCCGTGCGATGCGCCGGGTGAAAACAAATTAATACATTAATTGTTTATATATATCCGGTTTACTTTATTTTCTAAAATGTTGTTCAATCGTAACCAAGTTTCAGTGTTGTTGCACAAAAATTATTTACTTCTATTTTATGATATTATGCTAGTATATGTTTGTAGATGTACACTATGCCATTTTAATTCCCACATGAGATATGATAATCATCCCCTTTTTTCATACTTCATCATTCTACCTATTCAATGTCTCACTTGTATTATACATTAATGCATTTTTTTCATATTAATCTTTGATTTTAACATCTGTCTTGATCAAGTGAGTAAATTAATAAGTAAAAATAAAAAATAAGCGAATATATTATTTCTTATCCTACATATATCAAATGAGTTTTATAATGTAAAAGCACCACAAATTCAATATGATACACATTAACTTATTTAACACATATTAAACATATATGTGTGTATGTTTGATTTGCTATAAAAAACGTATATTCAAAAATAGGTTAGTGTATGTGTGTTTTGCTATAAAAAAAAATTAAAAATGAAAACCCTATTAGATAATATATTTATTAGAATATATTGTGTGTATATTGTTATATTGTTTACCGATTCTCTTTCCGTATTTAGCTTCCGTAATTAGCTCCAATCGGTTGTACCTTTGCTGTATATATATTCTTTGTGTATAATGGAGAAGAGGGGGAATCTTTGATACTTTACATGGTATCAGAGCTAATTTAGCTCTTCTTCCTTGGCTACGATCCACCCTCTCTGCATCTTCTTCCTGTCCCATCACGATGGCAGATAAAGACACAGCCACTGGAAAAACCTCTCTTCATCCTGTCTACACTGTGACCAACATTCAAAACAAGGTCAGAGTACTCGACGGCACCAAAGTTTCATGCTCCTCATGGGTGAAACTCTTCCAGCTTCATGCTAAAGGCTACAAAGTCTCGTCGCACGTTGACAGTACCCAACCCCCAGCGAAGACAGATCCAACTTACGAGTCATGGGTCGAAATCGATTCAATTGTTCTTCAATGGATTATGGCACTCTTTCTGATGATTTGTTGGTTCGGGTTCTCGAACCAGAATCGACAGCCTTTGAAGCCTGGACACGCATCAAAAACATCTTCCTCAACAACAAGGGTTCCCGGGCAGCAGGGTTAGAGCACGAGTTCACGAACATCACTCTCAAAGCCATGCCCAATCTCGAAGCCTACTGTCAGAGGATCAAAGAACTCGCCAATCAACTTAACGATGTGGACAATCCGGTTAACGAGAAACGACAGGTATTGCAACTTATTCGTGGTTTACCGACTGAGTTCGATATGGTGGCCTCCTTCCTCAACCAAAGCCTTCCATCTTGGGATACCGCGTGTAGCATGCTACAGCTCGAACAACAAAGACAATCTGCCCGCAACAATCTGTCGTCGTCCGGTGTTGCTGCCGTCGCTCACGATCCTAGCCCAGCCGCCCCTCACCGTCGTGAGAACAACCCTGGTCGTGGATTACCTCGCAACACATCGCAAAGAAAGGGTCAAAACCCTACTGCTCCCGGTCGCTCTTCTCGTGGCACAGCAAATAATCAGAAACAAGGGCCTTCCTGGCCCACATCTAATTCTCCACAATATTGGGCCCCATGGTGGATGATGCCCCCTCCTTGCCCATATCCTACTCAAAGCGGCTGGACCAATCCATGGACTGCTCCAAATCAGACACCAGCCCAGAAGCAGCAGAACACACAGCCTAGCTCATCCTTGGGTCCGGCCCACCAGGCCCAACATGCGTTTGTAGCAGACTACAATGCGATGGAACCTACTGAACTCGGGGAGGCGTTTCAGGCCATGACAATGGATGTTGGAGACAATGAGTGGTATATGGACACGGGTGCCTCTTCGCATCTCACTTCCGACCAAGGTAAAATTACTACGCATTCCAAGTTTAATCCTATTAACTCTATATTAGTTGGTAATGGAAATCGTGTACCAATTCTTGGATCGGGACATACCACACTTACCACACCATCTAAATCTCTCCAACTTAATAATGTCATTTACACCCCTCAAATAATCAAAAATCTTATATCTGTTCGACAATTCACAAAAGATAACAATGTTTCTTTGGAATTTGATCAATTTGGCTTTTCTGTGAAGGATTTCACGAGTGGGAAGATTCTGACCCGGCACAATAGCTCCAGCACACTTTATCCGTTCACCACTAATGCTTCCGCACCTAATCTTTTTGCTTTTTCTTCTGATTTATGGCATGACAGACTTGGTCACCCGGGTCTTCCCGTTTTGGATTATCTTAGCTTAAATAAATTTATTCCATGTAATAAACGTAGTCGTTCTCTGGTTTGTAATTCTTGTCAGCATGCAAAACATTAACGATTACCTTTTTCTAATTCTTCGTCTTCTACCTTTTTACCATTTGACATCGTGCATTGTGATTTATGGACATCTCCTATACCTAGTAAAACCGGATATAAATATTATATGGTTTTGATTGACGACTACACGAATTACACATGGGTGTTTCCCCTAAAGTTTAAATCTGAAACCATCACTAAATTTACCTCCTTCCACGCTTTCATCAAAACTCAATTTCATATGTCCATCAAGTCCTTCCAATGTGACATGGGTGGTGAATTCCATAATCACAACTTTAAAACATTTGCTTCCACCAATGGTCTTCAATTCCGCTTCTCATGTCCTCATACCTCCCAACAAAATGGGAAATCCGAACGAATGATCCGTCGGCTTAATGAAATCATGCTCTCTCTCCTCACCCACGCCTCACTTCCTCCTACCTTTTGGGTGGAAGCTCTTCACACCGCTGTCTACCTTCACAACATCCTACCCACCAAACTTCTCCACTTCCATACACCCACTGCCGCTCTCTACTTTCGCCACCCTACCTACGACCATCTTCGTGTCTTCGGGTGTGCATGCTATCCTAACTCCTCTGCCACCCGTCCACATAAACTCGCTCCTCGCTCCTCCCTCTACGTTTTTCTCGGTTATCTTGTCAACTATCGTGGATACCATTGTCTTGACTTATCTACAGGGAAAGTCATTCTCTCTCGTCATGTTACATTCGACGAGTCTGTGTTCCCTTACTCCTCCTGGGGTGACCCTTCTACTTACAACTATTCATTTCTTGACCCCGACCCATCCCCCCTCATCTTTGACAACAACTCATAACCCCCACCGAACCCACTCCCTTCCCCTCCCGACACCCCACCTTCACCACCCTCCCCACCACCACCCTCACCTACACCGCCTCCCCCTCCACCCTCACCTACCCCGCCTCCATCCCACCCTATGGTTACACGTGCCCGTGCCGGGATCACGAAACCTCGTGTTCCCTTAAATCTTTTTACCAACACCACCATCTCACCTCTACCTAAATCCCACCTTGCTGCCCTTACGGATCCAAATTGGCACGCTGCCATGACCGACGAATATCGGGCCTTAATAGGAAACAAAACTTGGGATCTAGTGCCCCGACCTACTCATGCTCATGTCATCAGGTGTATGTGGTTATTCAGGCCTACATTTAATGCTAATGGTCAACTTCAACGCTACAAAGCTCGCTTGGTTGTTAATGGCAAATGTCAACAGGTGGGTGTGGATTGCGATGACACTTTTAGCCCCGTGGTTAAACCTACCACGATTCGAACTGTTCTCAGTCTCGCAGTATCCCGCTCCTGGCCTATTCATCAGTTGGACGTCAAAAATGCATTCCTGCACGGCGATTTGCGCGAAACAGTTTACATGTTCCAACCCCTGGCTTCGTTGACACTAAATTTTCTAACTATGTGTGCAGGTTACGCAAGTCACTTTATGGCCTCAAACAGGCGCCTCGTGCCTGGTATCAACGGTTTGCTACCTATATCACTCGATGTGTATTCCGTAGTAGTGTCTGTGATACATCCTTATTTGTCTACAAAAATGGAACTCACATGGCTTACTTACTTTTATACGTAGATGACATCATTTTAACATCTTCAGATGACACACTACTACGCAAAATTATTAAATCCTTGTCAGATGAATTTGCCATGTCTGACCTTGGTCCGCCACATCACTTTCTCAGGATCAAAGTTAATCGCCACCAGGGCGGGTTATTTCTTTCACAGGAACATTATACTGCTGACATCCTCGCCCGTGCAAACATGTCAAATTGCAAG
The DNA here is from genome assembly GCA_947179395.2 of Pulicaria dysenterica. Taxonomy (NCBI): domain Eukaryota; kingdom Viridiplantae; phylum Streptophyta; class Magnoliopsida; order Asterales; family Asteraceae; genus Pulicaria; species Pulicaria dysenterica. The sequence goes on from OX359293.1 coordinate 51,949,179, forward strand.
CCGTCTGCAACACCCGTTGACACAGCATCGAAACTCAGTGCCACAGCCGGCGACCCTTTACCTGATGGTACCCTTTATCGCAGTCTTGCCGGTGCCCTGCAATACCTTACTTTTACACGGCCGGACATTGCATACGCGGTCCAACAAGTATGTCTGTTTATGCATGCTCCGCGGGAGTCCCACTTTCAATTTTTGAAACGCATACTTCGGTATCTTAAAGGTACTATGACCCATGGGCTACATATTACCCCCTCCAAGACGACCAATCTCACTGCTTATTCTGACGCCGATTGGGGGGATGCCCCGACACACGTCGCTCAACATCAGGTTATTGTGTGTACTTGGGAGATAATCTTGTTTCATGGTCTTCAAAACGCCAACATACAATCTCTCGCTCGAGTGCTGAGGCTGAATATCGGGGCGTAGCTAACACAGTTGCAGAGACAAGCTAGCTCCGAAATTTGTTGCTCGAACTGTCTGTTCCAACCTGTCAAGCCACAATCGTATACTGCGATAACATCTCAGCAGTCTATCTCTCTGAGAATCTGGTTCAACACCAACGCACGAAGCATGTCGAAATGGATATTCACTTTGTCCGAGAAAAAGTTCGGGTCGGCTCTGTTCGAGCTCTTCATGTCCCTGCAGACTATCAGTTGCAGATATTTTCACAAAAGGCTTACCACGACAGCTATTCATGAAATTCAAATACAGTCTTCGCATTCGGCCAGCTACTGCTCAGACTGAGGGGGACTATTAGATAATATATTTATTAGAATATATTGTGTGTATATTGTTATATTGTTTACCGATTCTCTTTCCGTATTTAGCTTCCGTATTTAGCTCCAATCGGTTGTACCTTTGCTGTATATATATTCTTTGTGTATAATGGAGAAGAGGGGGAATCTTTGATACTTTACAAACCCTTCGTATTTAGTATTGCTTACCTGAGAAGCCTAGCTAGAAGGCTAGAAATACTTTTTAAGTTTTTATTAATTTGGCTATCGTAAATTATAAACAATGCAAAATAAAATCGTGTGCACAATATAAAAAAAATTTGTAAAAAGTCGTAAAAAGTAAAAACGGGGGCCCATTATTTATATCTAGTATATAATAATCCATTAATCCACTTCAAAATATCACATGAGTTACGATAAATTGATATCTTATCTCATGTTTATTTTCTCATGAGTATTAGGTAAAAAAACAAATATACCGTCCAAAATATCACGTGATATTGCTTCATTACTTTGTCAATTGATATAGTATATAATAATTCAAGTTTAGGTGACGTTAATACTTGTAATGAGAATGAGAATAATCCAATAGTTACTATTGTTAAAATCAAAGAAAAAATTTGAAAAATATTATTCAAAAACAAAGTAGAATAGGTGAAGATTGATTCGTATGCATCATGCATACACACTTTAAAAAAATAAATAAACGAAAATTGATTTCAAATTAGTGAGGATAAAATTCAAATTCCAACAGTTTAATTTATTGAATTAAGAAGTTAAAATTTTGAATGTATTTTTAAAAAAAATTAAGATTTCAGATGACAAATTAACTTTTGGAGTAAATTACACCAATCGTCCCTGTGGTTGCCCCAAATTGCACCGTTTGTCTTTGAACTTCATTAATTACACTAGGCGTCCCCAACATTTACATTTTGTCACGTCTATGGTCCCTGGTGGCCTGGCCCAAATGAAATGACTAAAATACCCTTGACTTTTTAATTTAAACTTTTCTTTTACATTTTTATTCCTTTTTTAATTAATAAATGATTATTTTGTTATTATTATTATTATTATATAATTAAACCCATCCCCCCACATCCCCCAATCTCTCCCCGTCTCTCTCTACGCCACCCCCTGCCAACGCCTCTCGCCGGAGCACCACCATGATACCCGCAATCTCTTTCTGCTCTCTCATAATTAACCCGCATCCCCTCCCCCCCGAACCTTTTCCCCTCCCCACCTCACCGGTGCCCTGTGCCCATTTGAAGAACTCACCCTCACCACCGCAGCTCCTCGCCGTAAAAGAGTCACACCGCAGGCCAACAACCAATGGAAGAACAACCACCACAACTCTCTCTTTCTCGCTCCTCGAAGAAAAACCCTGCTCTCTCAAATCGATGGTGATTGTGTGTGGGTTTAGGCTTGTTCAATACAGATCTCGGGGTGTGTGTGTGTTACAAATCGATGGTGATGGTATGTGTGGGTTTAGGTTTGTTCAATACAGATCTGGGTGTGTGTGTGTTACAAATCGATGGTGATGGTGTGTGTGGGTTTAGGGTTTGTTCTTGATTAGGGTTTGATCTTGTGTGTTCTTCTATGCTTACAGATTTGGGCGTTTTCTTGTGCGATTAGGGTTTAGTTAGGTTTGATACGATGGCTGTGGTGTGACCTACTGTTTTCATATGCAAGGTGGGTGACCTACGGTGGTGGTTGTTACGAACTACGGCGGTGGAGGTGGAGGTTCTTGGATGATGATTAGGGTTAAGCTTGTTCTTGATGGTGGTGTTGGTGCTGGTGGTCTCTCTAGGGTGGCAGAGGGGAGCGACAGGGAGGGGTTGCAGTGGTGGTGGTGGTGGCCGGAGTTGAAGTGGTGGTGACCTACGGTGGTGTAGACGGAAAGAGACGAAGAGAGGATGTGGGTGTTTTTTTATATTATTAGTATTTTGTTTTTAAATTTTAAAAGTATTTAAAATAAATTTAAAATCAAGATAAATAATTAAAAAAGGAGTCAGGGGTAATTTAGTCATTTAATTTGGGTCAGGGACGACAGACGTGACAAAATGTAAACGTTGGGCACGCCTAGTTTAATTAATGAAGTTCAGGGACTAACGGTGCAATTTAGGATAATAAACCATATGGACGATTGGTGTAATTTACTCTAAATTTGTGTGTTTGCTAGGAACATGACACTTGAGGTGAAAATTATTAAATTCTTAATTTTTCATGTTTTCCTGCTATTAAAGAGAGTTTTCCGATAAACCTCACCTTGTGTATATAGTATGGTATCCGTATAATACGGTGACGATAAAATAGTTTTTAAATATTTTTTTATTATGAAAGGTTAAATTATTAAAATGGTATGTAAGATTGCATTAACTCTACCAAATACTTTTTTATTTAATAGTTTACGTTTAGTTTAATATATATGAAGGGTAAATTAGTAATTTAAAATTACTTAAAATTAAGAGATTAATACAACGATTTAAATGATTTACAATATAGCTAGGATAGTAGCAGTGCAATGAGGTTCGGCGAGATGTTAGTATTAGGGGAGTGTATTTGTCAATTTCTTGTAATTTTGAGAATTCTACAAGTCTTCCTCAGTTCTCATAATTGTATTTTGTTTTAATCATAAATATAATCTAGAAATGTTATAAATTTCGTTATATGTTATTCAGGTTTATGAGTTCAAATTATACGCAATACATAATAATTAAGTTAAGGAAGTTTTAGTTATTATAGTATTTTCTAAAAGTAAGTTAATTATTATCTTGATTTTTTTATAAATTTTTATTATGAAAAGTTTAGTTATCAAAATGGTATAATTTTTTTTATTAACTCTACCGAATAGTTACTTAATATATGTAATAGTTTTCATTTAATTGATATGAGTGGTAGCTTAGTAATTTTAGAAAACTTTATATTAAGAGATTAAGATAAAGTTGTAAATGCGTTATAATATAGTATATATAACTATTATTTACCCGCGCGATGTAGCGAGAGTACAATATGTTTATTTTTATACGATGTCAAATCAATTGGTCACTTGTGAACTAACTTAAAAGAAAGAGTGTGATTATCGATAATATTTCAACTTTATTTAAATTTAAAAGTAATTAACAGGTAAATTCAAAAATAAAATCATGTTTTTTATTGTATGATTACATTTTGGTTTATTAATGAATCTAGTTTACAAATAGTGGAATATCAACTAATTTTATTTTTTAAGCTTAATTTCATATATGTGAATTTGATAATATAAAAACATAAGAAACTATTAAAAATAAAAATAATATAAAAATTCTAACCAATTTTTTGAAAATATATTATAAGTTCTTTAAATATTTTTTTATAGTTATATTTAACATTTAAATATATACTTAACAAATATGATTTAATGAATTATTTGGTTTAGAACTTAGATGAAAAATACTTATGTATAAGATTATAAAAATAAGTGAAAAAACATTGAAATTTAGAAAATATAATATACATATATATATATATATATATATATATTAGATATTAAATTCAGTTAGTAGTTAAATATTTGTACTACTTAGCAATAAATTTTATCTTAAAAATGTTTGATATATTAGTAGAGATCAATAATCTAGAACTTTTTTGTGTGATTAATTACATATTAAATTCAAACCCAAATTTAGTTTAGAAGTTATAGCTTTAAGGTATTGTAAAATATGCATTAAAAGTTGTATTACTTAAATTAAAATTTAGTCTTAAAAATATATATAGCCTAAATGCTATACATAAATAGTAGAGATAAATATTTTTTAACTTATTGTGATTTATTACATTTTAAATCCAAGGACAAAGAGCGTGAAAATAAAATGAAAAAAATAAACCGATATAAACAAAAACGAGCACAAACCCAAAATCAGTTTTACAAAATCAAAAGTTATTTGCATGTGCAACCCAAGTATCGGAACTCAAACCCACTAACAGTTCCATGAATCAAAAGGTCCCTAAACTCAAACCAAGTAATCGGAACTTAATTAAACCGACTACAACTGTTTACGGTATCCTAGTTGCCTCGATCAGTTGGAAGGATGAAGATTGGTAATCGATCGATCGCATATCTGAATGAATGGAACCAAACGATTTAAAAGAATTACCAGGTACGTCTTAGTGTGTGTTGTGAGTTCAATATGCATGTATTTAAGGTGTTGTGAGTTCAAGTCGTGCAAAGCATATATATATATAGAAACATAAATAATAGGAAGATAAGTACCAGTTCGCAACGTTCATGAGATCCCATCCGCAAATGTTAGCAGCAAGGAGTATTGCGTTGCTCCATGATTCAGCTTCTTTCTTGTTCTTCGGCTCATATTTTACAAATATTTTTCTGTTATTATTTGTATCTCTTTTTGTTAGTGGCTCAGTTTTGATGTCATGATTCTCCTGCAATTTGGCAAACGCTTCTTCGATTGACCTAATTTGTTTTCGCACTTCTGTGGGTTCCACGTCATAATATATTGGATAAACGATTTGCCCTCTCTCATCCCTACATTTCATAATACATTCAAGTTCCTCCAAACACCAAGATGAATTACTATAATTTTTGGAGAACACAATGATAGCAATCCTTGATCCCCTGATAGCCTTCAAGAGCGAAGGAGCGATCACTTCACCCCGACGAAGCGTTTCATCATCTTTGTAGGTATTGATCCCTTGTTGTATAAGAGCAGAATAAAGATGATCTACAAAGGTCTTGCGTGTGTCTTCTCCTCTGAAACTAAGAAAAACATCGTAATTCCACAACAAAGGAGTCGACGACGATGATGCCATTGATATGTAAGAATTGCAAGAATTAGCAAAAAAGCAAAAGATGCTTAAGGCAAGTTTGAAAAGATTTACGTGTATGGTCAATTGATTAAGGAAATGAAGTAAAGTAAATATATAGAGACGAGATGATTGATGATAATTACCCGGTATTTGGTTCATATTTATGACAATTTTTCTTACTAAATATCTCATTTGGTGATACATCTTTTTCGAACAATTTTAAAACATTATTAATTTCTTTCCTCTCGTTTCTATGTAAAGGCCATTTTTATGTATTCAACAGGAAAAACAAAGGAGGTGACGAAATCATTTTTGAGGCTCAATTACAATCCTTCAGATGGTTAAAAGAAAAGGTTAAAAGGAAAAAAGAGTTGAGATTGGATTTATGGTTAACAAATCCAGTAGCAGTAGGATATATGCTATAGTTCCTTTTGTTCAATTTGTCTTTGTTGGCTGCTGTTGGTAATTGTCATGCTGGAAATAGTGGAGTGGTAACTTGTCTTTCCAAATGTGTGCATTGTACTCTTGGTAGCCTCTATATCTTATAGAGGTTACTTTGTAAGTGTTGCTTTTCCCAAAAAAAAAAAGGCCATTTTTAATTTAATTTAAAGAGAAAATAATCTATAACATTACCAGTGTCATAGATACGTACTTTAGGTTTGCAATGTGTTTTCGAAACTTTATGTCCCAAGAGTTTTTGGTTGTTAAGAAATAAGATTTTTTCATGTGTTTAGCGGACCTAGCTGAAACTAAGGGTTAAGACTGGAACTTGTAGATTCTATAATATAGGGGGTATGTTTGCGAAACTAGCTGTGAGTTGTAGCTAGAAGCTGTATATTTTAGTTATATACGTGTTTGGCAAATTAGCTGTTAGGGTTTAGGGTTTAAGGTAAACCCTAAACCCTAAATTAGCTGAAGCTTAATAGTGTAAAATGACAAATTATAAAAAGAAAGAGGAATTATAAAACAGTTTAAGAGGGTATTTAGGTAATTTGGTATATAAAAAACATTCGGCTAGTTTTAAAAGTTACTTCAAGAAGCTTTTTGTTTTAAAGTTTTTTTATTAAAAAAAAACTTTCAACTTTTTCATCCGGACATTACTTGTAGCTTTTTTTTTAAATAAAAAGATATAAGCTCCAATAAACTTTAAAAATCTTCATACCAAACATAACCACGATCAACTTTAAAGTGATTACATTTGAGGAATTGTTGAAGGATTTTATGTGTTATAATTGCTTCAAAAATTTGGCAAACATGGCCTTTAAATAAGTAAAAGATCATAGTTAAAATTTTCTTTATTTAAAATTAAAATATATATGAGTGGATCGGTGCTACTAATAATACAAATCATTTTGCTACTAAGAGAGCTTGGAGTGGGTGTGATATTGGTGTGGAAAAAGCCAAATCACGGTGTGGAAAGAAAAAAAACCACTCCATCGCGCCGTTTTGAAAATTGGGTGTGGAAATTTTCACCTTTTATCTCTCCTCGTGGTAGACTGTTTAGATGGACCCCACATCCATGGAAAGTTTGCAGCCATTAATTTTCTTGTTTTTTATTTTGTTTTTTATCTTTTTAATTTTTAATTGGTTAGTGAGTATTAGGTGGGTCCCAAAATTTAGTGTGGTAAAAAGTAATCATTACGGGGTTGAGTGATAGGCTAAGTGATACGAGAAAAAAGATGACGTGGCGATGTGGTGGGTGTGATAAATGGTAACCATACCGTTTACTCTAAGGTTGGTCCAGGTTAATTACTATTAGACCATCCACATCTCATCCGCGGGTACGCATGTGATGGCCGTTGGATGAAGCAAAACACAACGTTCCTCCCACCCCTGACCCGCGGGTGAGGGGCTAGTGATCCAACTCGTAACCATTTTCTATCTTTCTTATTTTTATTTTTTTAATTAGGAAAGGTTATATGAGATGGATATGGAAGTTTAAGGGTTAGAACACAGATGAAAGAAGAAGATTACATGACGCTAATATGGCATATGAAAAAACATGAGTTGTATGAGATGTACTCACTCAAATCTACTACTATATATATCAATTAGCAAACTGAATTGCTAATTTATCATGATAATTTTAGGGGTAATTCCGTAAATATGTCTTTATTTCGTGATATGATTAACTTGCAAGATTTTGAGTTTCTCGCGAGATAAAAAATAAAATCATAGAATGTGAAGGTAATTTAATGGCAAGAATTCAAAAATCGAGAATGATGAAGCATTGTCTTTCAAAATCACACGCCGAGACATCCATGATAAAAATGTAGTGCGATTAAGGGTAATTACGACATAAGAGGAGGTGAAAGGTGGCGGCAACGATTTGTACAGAGGGTTCGATGAATCATTGGTGCTCAAGATCAACATATGAAGTAAGGATCTCACAAACGGACATATTTGAACAAATAAGAACCCTAATAAAAACATATTAACCACACATCCATACAATAGATTTGGATGGTGCCGACACGATAAATCTGGGAGATTGCGGTTGTGACGGTGATGCTGATGCTTCTCATACGGAGGCATAGTTGAATGAGAAACCCAAGTCGAAACAATTCGACTGAAGCCATGAGGGTGGGAGAAAGTAATTTTGTTGATTTTGAAACAGTAATTAGAGAATGGATGAGTCCATGAAGGTGAAGCCATGGTGGTGAGAGACCAAGGGAAAGAGAGAAAGAGAGTACAATTGTTGATTTTGAAATTGTAATTGCTATTTACTTCTTTGACAACTCAATGGTAAAGATAATCTGAGTTTATTTAAAAACCTTTTATGGAAAAGAGAGAGACCAGTCTTGGAAAAAAGAGATCAAGCTAGTTGCTTGAGTTTTTTTAAGTACCTTTTATTTAATATGAAAGATAATCTGACATTTTCTTTTCTATTATTAGTGTTCTATATACAAAATCTATTTTTACTTTTAAACGCAAGATAAATTCATAAAACTAATACAATTAAGAAAATTAATATTTCTATATTATCTTATATCAACGATATTTATGATATTAAACTTATGCGCTATAACTTTTTTTCCCTTGCGATACACGAGGGCAATGGAATACTTGCTTTTATCAACAAGATTCTCACTTTAAAGATTTAGGGTGTGTTGAGCAACGAGCTTATGGAGGATTATAGGTGTTTGAGATTCTAGTTTTTGTAATATCCAGCCCTCTAGATTCGTTCGAGTGTTAACATCTTGAGGGAATTATTTAAAACATAATCTCTAATAATCCCAAAAAATATAAGTCTTTCCAATTAGCTTATAGATTAGTCTTGATATTATCAATTAATCAGTCTCAGTCCCAGCCCCAACCCCAGCCCCAGATAGTTTCGCCAAACACACCATTAAATATCATCAATTGGAAGCAGTATCCTTTATTCTCCCTTGCCTTTTGAATTTAGAGAGATGCAACTTGCAATTAGAAAAATGTAGCGTATATATATTATAGATACATAAATTATAATCTCCAAGAAATTTAATACACACGATAATGAAGAAATAATTTATAAAATTAGCACACTTGTATTTTAGAACATATTATATTGATTAAGATCGTACAATATATAACACTTGATAGTATCTTTTAAAGTAAAAAAAAAAAACGAAGTGAGCAGTTTTCAAGGTTTCATACTTAGATATTATCTTTTAAAGTAAAAAAAGAAAAAAAAAAGGTAAGGTGAGCTCTTTTCAAGGATTCACACAATTGATGTCACCATGACACCATCGTATTCAATGTCATTGATTCATGCTTCTTTCTCAGTAAATTTGTTGATTATTATTTTGACCGGCACTTGGCCTTGGTCACCAAGACAACTGCCTAGGGATCTAACATTTTTTCTGCAGCATTTTCTATATCTTTATTTTTACTATATATATTACAAAAAAAAAAGTTAATGCAAGACCATTCTTAGTGCGAGAACTGCGAGAAACAATTTGAGCTGTCAAATTTCGCCTCCTTCAATGTTATTTCCCACCCATGAATTTCTCAAATGTACCCTGTCACACTCTATCCCTCCACGCTCACCATCTATGAAACTTCCCATATCCAAGGAACGACTGAGATTGGTTCTCGCGGTTCTCGCACTAACAACGGTTCTCGCATGAAATTTCCCCTATCTATACTACTATATAAACCATTTAACACTCTCTCTCCTTCTAATTTTTAAGAACTTTTTAAAATTGTGTCAATCTCTAATCTCAACCCTTCTTTTTATCTATACTACTATATAAACCATTTAACACTCTCTCTCCTTCTAATTTTTAAGAACTTTTTAAAATTGTGTCAATCTCTAATCTCAACCCTTCTTTTTATCTAAATTAATCTCATCCACTCAATTTTTAACCATTTCTCTCTCCTAATAAATTTTAACTTTTTATTTATTTACCATGTATTCTCTCACTAACACATTCTCTTACACAAACACAATTATTCACCCACATCAATATAATTTTCAAAAGCTTATTAACTTCCCTCTCCTTATTTCATAAATATAAATATTTTTTTACACCCGTCACTCAAGTATCACTGCTAGTATTATAAAATATTTACATCTGTTTTTCTTAACTCTCTAATTTTTAAGTTAGTTGAATTTACACCCGTCACTCAAGTATCAATTGATATTCGTTGATTCCAATTCCAGTAAATATTTACATCTTCGCAATAATTGTAATGCTGATTTACATGCCTCATCCTGTAGAAATATGTTGCACTCAAGATCAAGAAAAGTTCCCCTGAATTTGCTCAATCCGCCATTCATGAAATCAAAGTTCTTTATGCTGTTAATGAAGGTGATCCCGAGAACAAGAATTGTGTAATACGATTAATCGATCATTTCAAACATAAGGGTCCGAACCGACAGCATTTATGCATGGTACTTGAATTTCTTGGTGATAGCATGCATACTCCCAACTAATCAAATACAATCGTTAGGCTATGTGTTATACCCATCTTTCATTTTTCATTACCCACAGCCACATCAGCTTTCTTTCCCTTCCCCTTTCCTTACCCCCAACTAGTGTTATACCCATCTTTCATCTTTTCTTTTCCTTTTCCTTTTCCTTTTTTAATTTTATTTTTAATTTAACAATTAATTATTTAACTAAATAACATTTTATTTAATAACGAAAAATATAAATTAATTAAAACTACTATTTCGAAAAATATAAATTAATTTAAATAAAAACTTAAAACATTACATATTTTAAATTTAAAGCTAAATTCTTAAATTCTAAATAAAAATTAAAACATTACATAATTTAAACTTAAAACTAGACAATAAAATATAAATATCTAAAGCGGTGGAAAGTTGCGTTTGATGCGTATAATCTCCTTCATCTGCAAGGTTGTATCTAATATACCTCCGGTAAGGTGAGCCGTCGGGGAGATGTAAAATTCCTAGTCTTTACGCAATTCTTCCGCTTCTTTAATTGCCAACTCTTTTTCACGCACCGCTAAATAACGATCTTGTTTGCTGTTTAACAAAGTCAAACTACCTACATAAATATATAAAAGTTAATAATAATAATAAATAATAATAATACATAAATATAATAATAATAATAATAATAATAATACATAAATATAATAATAATAATAATAATAATAATAATAATAATAATAATAAATAATAATAATACATAACGATAATAATAAAAATAATAATAATAAAAATAATAATAATAAATAATTATAATAAATAATAATAATAAATAATTATAATAAATAATAATAATAAATAATTATAATAAATAAATACCGCCCGCTTGCGCATTTCCTATGATTGGATCCTCGGAAACATCGATCCAAGCTTTTACCAATGTCACTTCTTCATTGGGTGTCCACTTTTGTTGTTTAGCACGCGTTGGAAAATTGCCACCTGTTGGGTTTCGACAACTTGTTGCTTTCCCTTTCGCCGTTCTTGTTGTAGTTGTTGGGTTTCGGCAACGAATACTTCTTCATCTTCGTCATCATCATCATCATCATCATTATCTTCATCTCGTAACGCATGTTGATGTTGTTGCGTTTCTCGTAAATGTTGAAAATGTAGTTGTTGTTGTTGTTGTAGTATTTGTTGCGAGAAATCCATTTGTTGATATTGACTCGGTTGTTGATATGGACTCGGTTGTTGATATGGACTCGGTTGTTGTGGAAGCGGATAGCCAATATCGGAGAGCGAAATTTGTTGTTGTTGGCTAAGTATTCCGGTATATGTAAACCGTGGTGGAGTGAACATCGGCATTGATTGTTGTTGCGACACAAGGAAAGGATCGATGGACCGTTGTGGTGTAGAACTTGTAACTCTCGATCGGTTACGTCCGGTTGACGGAGGTGTAGTGAAATTTTGGTTAGGATCCATGATGTATGTTGTATAAAAAATAAAGATGAGTAAATAAAATGTAGAAGAGAAAGTAGAAAAGAAGAGGGAAATATGGTGTAAAATGAATAGGAGAGTATAATAATATATATATATATATATATATATATATATATATATATATATATATATATAGAGGGTGTGGAATAAAAAAAAGAGAGAAAACGGCTACTTTTTTAAAAAATAACCGTTGGAGGGGGGGGTGGGGGGGGGGGGGAGGGGGGTCGATTTGTCGCTCGGGTAAAAAGAGCCGAAGATGGGAACCCGCACCACTACCCGAAGAAGGGGAAATGGTGTTCCCCAAGAACCCGAAGAATCTTTCGCCGGACCCGAAGCTAAACCCGTGGTACAACACATAGCCTTAGGCTAGGCGTTATACCCATATTTCATCTTTCCTTACTCACAGCCAAATCAGTGCCACATCAACTTTCTTTCCCTTCCCTTTTCCTTACCCAAACTAGTGTTATACCCACCTTTCATCTTTCCCCTTTCCTTTTCCTTTTTTAATTTTATTTTTAATTTAACAATTAATTATTTAACTAAATAACATTTTATTTAATAATGAAAAATATAAATTAATTAAAACTACTATTTCGAAATTTAAAAATAAAATCCATTAATAACTAAATTTCCGAAAATTACAAATAAAATAATAGAAATTTAAAAATTACATAAAAAGATAAATAAACTACTCGTCTACGTTGTCGGTTCCTTGAGCACTCCAAATGTGTTCGTACAAATCGGACCGAAGGTTGAGATGAGTGGCCACGTAAATGATTTGACCAAATGTGTCCGTTCAACGTCTTTTCTAGCCGATTCTTGCCGGGACTTAAACTTTTTTCTTTTTTCGTCTAGTGGGCACGTAAATGATTTGACGAAAGTTGCCCATTCCGGATATATCCCATACGCAAGATAATATCCGTATTTGTAGAGTACTTCATTCACCTCGAATGGATAATCGGGTGTTTTGTCTTTGTACAAGTCGTTGAATACAGGTGACTGGTTGAGAATGTTGATGTCGTTATTGGAACCGGCAACACCAATTGTCGAATAGCACTTGTACACTTTTGTAGCGGTGAAAACCCTATACGGGATTGTCGGAAAAAAGAAAACTCTCGCTCAAGATCATCAACTATTCGTGTGAATAGTTGACGGCTCATCCGAAAGCGTCGCCTAAAATTGTCCGCGTCATATACCGGGTTATCACAAAAGTAGTCACGCACAAGCATCTCGTGTCCAGCGACACGGTTACTATTTTTCGCAGGCCTTCTCCTTTGTCGACTCAAATTTTCTTCCTCTTCGTCATCATCAAATAGTAGGCAGACCGCTTCTCTCGCAATGGCAACCATAACCCTCGTATTTTCTTCAAAAAAATCGTCATCATCAAATGATGGATCCATAGATTTTTTATAAAGTGTGTAAAATATAAAAATAAAGAAGAAGAGAGAAAGAAAGAGTAGAAGAAATAATGAACTTTTGTTAAATATAGTTGTATATATAGTGTGTGTATATGGATAAAAAAATAAAGGTAACGGCTATAAAAGTTACTGTTGGAGGGGGGTGGGGGTGGGTGAGGGGGTGAAATGTTTCGGGTAAAAGAAGCCGAGGCGTGCTACCCGCTGAAGAACCCGAACACCCGGAAATGGTGTTCCCGAGTGAGCCGAAGAACCCGAAGCCCGGACCCGAAGGTTTACCCGTGGTATAACACACAGCCTTACAAAGGGCTTCCCTTTAATATTGTGAAGGATATCTGTAGATACATACTAACAGCACTAGATTTAGGGGTGTCGAAAAAAACCGAACCCGAATAACCCGACCGAACCGAACCAAATTCGGGTTAATCGGGTCGGTTTAATCGGTTTTCGGGTCTCTAATTCGGGTAACCCGATTAATTGTTGCCTTATTCGGTTCGTGTGGCGGTTAGAAAAAAAGTTATTCGGGTGACCCGATTAAGAATTTTAAGATTTTTTTAATAATTATATATTTTAACTAATTATACATTTATACTTAACTTTTGGTTAAAAATGGGTCAACCACACTACAAGCCCACAACTCACAAAACATCGTAGACAATTTGTAGCCGAATTCATTATAACGAAATTACTCAACATTTTATGATTCTAGACTTTTAGTAATTAATAACAGATAATCTTAAACGTTTTACTTAAAACGAAATTATAAGCTTTTACTTTTTTTTACTTATAGTTGCATTATCTAATTATAACATTATGTATTTATTCTAGAGCTACGAAAAATTAATTGTGATTTGATCGTGTGATTATCGGATGAAAGTGCAGTGCAAGAAGGTAACAAAACATGTTTTGCATAAACTTCTTTCAAATGTTATTAATCTCACAATGATGGTCTAATTTTCACAATGATTGAATAAAATAACCATATTTGTCTAATTTCACAATGATTGAAACATAAAATGCCAAACAATAGATTCTTATTCGGTTGTACCCGAATAACCCAAAACCCGAACCAACCCGAACTATCCGAAAACCGAATAAGTCGATCCTTATTCGGTTTGGTTATCGGGTAACATTTCATCACCTCAAAAACCGAATAACCCGACCCGAATAACCCGAAAACCGATTAACCCGACCAAAGAACACCCCTAACTAGATTACTTACATCGAAAATTTGATATTATACACACTGACCTAAAACCTGAAAACGTACTTCTCGATTCCACCATAAATCCTTTAAAAGATCCAATTAGATCGAAAACCGAGCCTGTTCTTAGTAAGCCCGAGGGAGGTATGAATGGTGGAAATGTAGGAGTTAAGGCTATGCGTTGTGGGTTACCTTAAGGTAATCTTTACCCAATGCCACATCAGCGTCACATCATTCCCCCTCGATCTCTTACATTTCTCCTTACCCAATTATTAAGTTATACCTTACCTTCTCTTACCCAATCTTTTTTATCTTTTTTTTAATTTTTTTTATTTCAACAAATAACCAATTATATAAATAATATAATTCATTAATTTAATTAAATAAAAATTACATAATTTAAACATAAAAAAATCTAAACTCTTAAAATAAAAAAAATACATAATCTTAAAAACTAAAAACTAGTCGTGTCCGTTATCAAGGATTTGAATACTCCAAATGTGCCCGTTGTTCCTCGCTGATAGTTACTTCTATATCATCCGCTACAAGGTCGTCGTCATCAAAACTGCAAATCGCATGACCTTCGTCTTCGAGAATTATGTTGTGTAATATTATGCAAGCGTATATGATATTCCTCAATTTTGCCATCGTCAATGCTCGTGGCGGGTGGTGTAGTATGTGCCAACGTTGTTTAAGCACACCAAAGCACGTTCAACGTCTTTCCTCGCCGATTTTTGTGCTGACTTAAACTTTTTCCTTTTGTTTTCTTGTGGGCACGTAAATAATTTGACGAAAGTTGCCCACTCCGGATATATACCATAGGCAAGATAATATCCATGTTTGTAAGTCACTCCATTCACCTCAAATGTACAATCCGGTGCTTTGTCGTCGTACACGTCGTTCAATATAGGCGATTGATTAAGAACATTGATGTCATTGTTAGAACCGGAAACTCCGAAGAATGCATGCCAAACCATAGATCATGAGATGCCACCGCCACTAGCATAACTGTCGGATGCTCATGATCACCTCTCATATATTGGCCTCTTCATGCTACAGAGCAATTAGCCCAAGCCCAATGCGTACAATCTATGCTACCTAGCACACCGGGAAAGCCGTGTTTCAATTCATGCGCGGCGTACAAATTCTGAACATCATCATGAGTAGGCGTGCGTAAATATTTTCTTTTATAAAGATGGATAATAGCTTTGCAGAAATTGGCTATGCAATCCCGTGAGGTCTTCTCCGACATCCTCAAGTACTCGTCAAGAGAATCAGTAGCCGTTCCGTATGCCAATTGTCGGATATAAGAAGTACACTTTTGTTCCGGTGAAAACCCTTTCCGGCCTCTAGCATCCCACAACCACGTGAAAAATTCATACTTTTGTTTAAGATCTTGAACTATACGCTCGAATAAACCTTTGATCAACCGGAAACGTCGCCTAAACATACCATCATCGTATACCGGGTTGTCGCTAAAATAGTCGCGAATGACCATCTCGTGTCCAACTAGTCGATCTCTAGTTTTCGGCGGCCTTCTAGTTTGTATACTCGATACTCGTCGTCATAAAAAATAAGCTCTGAAACGGTTCTAAAAACTTCTTGCAACATCGTGTTATTTCTCGCGTAAAAAATAAGACTAGTAGTTATTGCCTTGTTTAGTAAATCCATATTCTTTGTAGATGAAAAATATAAAAATAGTGATGTATATGAAAGAAAAGGTAGAAGTAGAGAAGAGTAAAAGAGAGGAATTGTGTGATTTAAAAAATGGTGAAGTGGTTATATGTATATGTAAAAAGTGTTAATTGTTAATTAAAAAAAGAATATAATAAGTAACGGTCAAAATAGCCGTTGGAGGGGGGTGGGGGGTCTCCTCGTTTGTGTAGCCGAGTACCACTACCCGATCCATCTACTCGCTGCCCTCACCCGAAGAGGCGTTTTGGTGTTCCCGCTCCCACTCGCCGGTACCCGATGCCATCGGGTCTACCACACCGTGTGGTCTAATGCTAGTGA
Source organism: Pulicaria dysenterica (assembly GCA_947179395.2). Taxonomy (NCBI): domain Eukaryota; kingdom Viridiplantae; phylum Streptophyta; class Magnoliopsida; order Asterales; family Asteraceae; genus Pulicaria; species Pulicaria dysenterica. The sequence goes on from OX359293.1 coordinate 51,965,727, forward strand.
GAAAAAGTTAAAAAGGAGGGCTAAACGGGCTGTTGCCAGGATATCTGGCTATCTGCTAGACGGATGTCAATGGGGCCCGTTGAAAACGTTGAAAGATGCCTTGATGGGATTGATTTTAGGTGTAAAGTTGTGGATTTTGGAAACGCGTGTGCGGGTAATGCACCTATTGCTGACGCGATTCAAATTAAACGAGACAATATCGAGCTCCTGAAGTTATATTGCAATCAGGTTACACGTTTTCTGCTGATATGTGGTCGTTTCGTTGCATTGCTTTTGAACTTGCTACAGGTGAGATGATGTTTGCTCCAAGAACAGGACAAGGTTTCAGTGAAGACGAGGTATATAAAATTTTATTATTATTAATTGTGTCAAAATTAATTTAAGAGGGGTCGATTTGCGTTATGTTTTATGAGTTGTGTTCAATAAAGTTCATATAAAAATGTAGTTTTGAAATTTAAATATTCAATCAAAGGTGATTCCATGTATAATCACATGTGATTTGTAAAAGCATCACGTGTAATTACAAAAATGCCACTACAAAAAATATGTCATTTATCCATGCTTCATAAAATGCGTGTAAAAATTTTAAGCGTTATCACGCTTATAATTGTGAAAAATAGTGTAAAAATAAAGATTGTTAGAAAAAGAAAAAAAAACTCAACATTTATGGGTGTGTACACTTGATTTTAAAAGTCCGCGTTTTTAAATGTGTGAATTTAATAATAAATAGATAATTATAAAAGTTCACACCTAAAAGCGTGGACTTTTGGAACTGTAGAATTATTTTTAAATTTTCCACGCTTATAAGTGTGAAAATTTAGATAATTTGTCCACATTAATGAATGTGATTTTTTACTCTAATTTTCATACTTTCAAATGTAAAGATTTGATACAAATTAGTAACACTCAATTTCTCTACGCTTGATCGCAATTTTCTACGGTTTTAAGTGTATTCATATTGATAAAAATAGTGTGGATAATAGATATCTTTTTTGTAGTGCTGCCACTCCGCCCAAAATTTTTAAAATGCAATATAGACTATTGATGCTATTGATCGAAAAACTGAAATTAGTTTATCAGGACTATGAATTAAGTATGAATTATATTGAATATTCTTTTATGTTTTATCTCTCACGGGTCAAACTTATAGGACCACCTTGCTTTAATGATGGAAGTACTCGGAAAGATGCCCCGAAAGGTAATAATCTGTAGGATTTCCTCGTTTTTATAAAAATAAGAACGAAAACCGTATAAAAATTGCTTTAATTTCGTTTATAACATTTGATTTCAATATCTGTAATGTGGTTTTTTTAATGCAAAACAGATAGCTGTTGGAGGCCTTAGAAACAAAGATTACTTTGACAGATATGGTGACCTTAAAAGGATCCGTAGACTGAAAAACTTGCCTCTCACTCGGTTACTCTCTGAGAAATTTTAATTCTCGGTTAATGATGCTCGTGAATTTGCAGAGTTCTTAAGTCCCGTTCTTGATTTTGCACCAGAAAACCGACCCACTGCTGAGCAATGTTTACAACACCCGTGGCTCAACATCAAATTCTCTGAATCTAGTGTTGAGAAGTTGGATTCTGAGATAACTAAACTGCAGATTAAAGCGGGTAAGTGAGAAGATATTACAAATTTACAGCATCTTCTTAGTTACTCAAATCACAATATAAGTATAGAATAGTCATCACTCCACTTGTGTCATGATTTATGTTTTTGGTTTATATATATATATATATATATATATATATATATATATGCAAAAGTTCAAACGAGAATTGTTTTTCGTACGAGAACTGCGAGAACCAATTTGAGCCGTCCAATTCCCCCTCCTTTAATGTCATTGCGTACCCATGAATTCCTCACATGCACCCTGCCACACTTGATCCCCTCCAAGCTCTCCAACCATGAACTTCCCATATCCAAGGAATGGCTGAGATTGGTTCTCGCAGTTCTCGTTTAAACCCTCACATATATATATATATATATATATATATATATATATATATATATATATATATATATATATATATGATGGATAACACACTATAGAGAAATTTTGCACCCGTTTGGATGCTTTAACCCAAACAGATTTGCAATGTGCAAGTTTTAACTCAAAACGAGTGGTGGGTGGGTCCATGGAATAGATGTAAGCTGGGGTTTCCAACTCAAGCGAGCATGACTTGTGCACTAAAACAGGTGTGAACTTTTATGAAAGCTAGTGGACAAAGCTTGTTGTTACGGGCAATTGGATGAACCCACAAGCAATCACTAGGATTCTTATCTAACTTGTTTTAATCGATTGTTCTTAGGCAACTAGAAGTAGCTAAGTCTTTTGATTGTTCTTAATTAGCTATTTGCATAAAAGGAACAATCTTATATTTGTTGAAAAGTATTGAATAAGAAATATATTATTATACAATTGGTCAGTAAATATATATTCTTGAATAATTAAAGTATATATAGAAACAAATGAAAACTAGTGAACCCTATAAATTCATCAAACTTATAACCAGGTTCGTGTAACAGCCAAAATCCCGTAGTATGATATTGTGCGTTTTGCCCAACTGGTTCACGGTTTTGCTTCTCGCATGGAACATTCAATCCAAAAGGTCTCATGCTAGGAGAGGTATTAACACTCTTATAAGGGATGTTTCGTTCACCTCTCCAACCGATGTGGGCCAGATGTTACAAATTCTCCTCCCTTCGGATATAACGTCCTCGTTGTGCACATGTCCAGGGTGTGGCTCTGGCTCTAATATCATGTGTAATAACCCATACCCCGTAGTATGTTGTTTGCTTTGACCGACGGGCTCATGATTTTGTTTCTGGCATGGAACACTCCACCCAAAGGCCTCACGACTCTTTGTCATATTTCGTTCTTCTCTCCAACCGATGTGAGACTAATGTTACAAATCTTGAAAAACATGATTTTTAAGTTTTACCACTTACAATAACTTTTTAAATAATAAAGGATACATGCAACAGAACTCTTAAACCATTATGAGAATTAAGTGTCATCGTCATAGAGATGAGTAAAACCAATCATAAATAACCATAGTGTTACTACCGCAACTATACAAAAACCATTATAGTGTTCAAAACTGTAAATAAAATAAATAAAATATTCATTGGCACCAATCGCTAAGTCGAACTACTCTAGGAGTAGCCCTCCTCTCAAAGCCGCACCTTGAAACCATCTAAATGAGTAGAAGACACATTTTGAAAGAATAAATGTCAGCTTATGCCTCGTGAGTCAATATGAGTAATAACCAAGAACCATAAAAACATTATCATAGTTACAAATATGACATTAATGTAAATATCACACCCGACCCCGTATATGTGACCCGTTCTTGATAACCTGCAAATCATATAACACCGAATAGGTCAAATATCCGCAAATAAAATCATACAATCAACCATAGGTAATCATGAATCATTTCATATCATATCCGCCCACATATCAATAAAGTATTCCTAATGTAGAGTCTAAACGTACACTAGATAACTCAAGGTTCACTACTCACGTGCCCGACTAACCTATACACGCGGTAACGGTAGGACTCCATCCTGATACACAGATCCCGAAAGTATAGCCACTTTCGTTACTCCGATAGGGCGAGTATGAATACCGTTCTATCGTTCAAGTGTAAGTCGAACGAAGCCAACTGCAATCTCAGCTTCTCCTCACACCCTCGTGATGCATGATCTAGCCCCGCTGGCCTACGTCACTCCAGTACTTGAACACCGAGGTGTCCGCATACCATGTGTCAATGTAACCATCTAGAAAGACCAAGCGACTCTCATTGGCTAGCACTTTAATCTTAGAAGGTTAAATCATACCCTGAAAATTCGATCCGAAATTATCCAAAAATTCAAATATCCCAATTTTCGGATTCAGATTCGAGTAACATTTTTCCAAGATATCAGATATTTGATATCCGAAATATTTTTTTAATTATAATATCGAAATGAATTAAAAAAATTTAATGTATAAAAAACCCCTAATTCTATAAAGACCTAAAGTCCTAATCTGATATCTCACAATATCACTTCGCATCTCACGGTTCAAACTTTGGACCGCCTCTGTCCTCCTGCTAAGCGCCGACCTGCATTCCTCCTTCTCCGGTGGCCACATCGACCGCCTCCACCCTCCTGCAGTCCTGCCCCTCCAGGTTTCAAAGCCGACCGCCGCATTCCTCTTTCTCCGGTGGCCAATCCCCCGACGCCTCATTCTCTGGTGGCCGACAACGACTCGATGGCGTAGACCCCCAGACGGCGATCCATGGCGATAGATCCCCTTGCCCCTCGAATATTTCAAATGCTGAATTTTTGGATATTTCGAATTATCCATTATCCGTATCCGAAATTTTGGATACGGATAATTCGGATATCCGAAATTTTGAAACCAAAATTCATTATCCGAAAATTTCAGATATCTAAGAATACGGATATTCGAAAAAAACACCACTTGTGAAATCCCTCCCATCAATAAATTGACAAAGCATAATAAATAGAGTAAAATAATCTTACCAATTGGATGATAGGAAGTGTAAAGTTCATGAATTAATAATGGAAAACTTCAAAATTAACTCTCTTCCAGCTTGTTCTTCTGCCGTTGTACACGCACACAAATACCGTTTGAATAATTAGGAGATTTGGAGAATTAGGGTTATAACTAGGTTTAAGGGGAACTTAGTGAGTTTATCAATCAAGCCCCACCATCTATATAAGTGTAAAAATATATTTTAACCCTTAAAATTTAGGTTTCAAGATGGTTTAACCCCAAAACTTTTTTAATGAATGTTTTAATCTCTAAACTTGTTAAAATTCTTTCTTTTAGCCACTTGATATTTTATAGCAGGTTACTAAGCTCTCCAAGAACATTTTAATCCCTAAGATTAGGAGTATAATTGAGCCGATCCGAACTCAAGCAAAATCTAACTCGACTCAGCCTCTAAAACTTGAGCCGGTGAAGATTCAAGAACTAATTGGTCAATGGTCACTGGTGTTATCCAAGGAGTTAGCAACGGAACTAGGGCCCTTATGTGAGTTTTCATCAACCAATATTTAGAAAATGGTGTTTTTATTTATAGGATTGATCGAGGTTTCCTGTTGATAAGGTAACAAGTATTCTAGATTAAGTTTAGGGATAAAGTTGAAAAGATAAAATAAGATTAAGGCTTAAATTATGTAAAAGAAATTGTGTAAGGATTATAATGTTCACTAAAAAAGTTAAGGGATTAAACTATTATCAAATCTAAAGTTTAAAGGTTAAAACATATTTTACCCTCTATATAATATTCAAAACTTAACCCTAACTTAAAAGATGAAATCAGAACCACAATAATTAAGCAACCATTGTTATCTCTTTTATTACGTTAATTATAAAAATTGTGATTGTTACCGTTTGGAAATGGTTTGGTGCGAGAAATTTGATCATTACACTCACTCATAGGGCTTCATAGATTTGTAACACCGTAAATCTCAAGAAACTTTTTTTAAACACGACGGAAGCATTACAATAAAACAATAGAAACGGCGACACCCACAAAATCGAATACATACTGTATGTTGGTCCCTTGGTGAGAGTATCAACAAGCAAGTAATGTGTAGAAGGGGGGTTGAATACACTTTCTACGGAAAATTGAACAAATCAATAAAAAGTGTTAACACACATCAAACCACAAACAATCAAATGCTTTGCTTTTCATTAATAAGAAGATGATTACAGAAACAATGAAGTAAGCAACACTTGATATGTAAACACCTAATGTAAATCAAATCTCTCAATCTCTCAAACTTTGCTATCTATAATCAACTTATGATTATAGATACAGGACGACTCTCTAAACAGGATTTAATCACAGATTGAATACTTACCAACTTCATAACAAATGTGAAGATTCGAACACACGAACAAATTGGCAATCTGTGAGTTTCTTGATCACGTTGAACTTCGAAACAGTGTATCAAGATTTGTAACACATACGATCAATATTGAGGTGAACTTGAGTTTGGCTCTGTAAATGGTTGATTAGTCGTTGTCGTCGTTCCTCTAAACTTATCAGATGATAAGTATTTATAATCCTGTTCCTATGGATCCTAACAAACTAGAACTAATCCTAATTTGTTAACAAACTAACGGATAACCCGGAATCTTGAACCTTGAATCTTCTTATCTTGAGTCTTCAATCTTCAATCTTGATTCTGGAATCTTCTTATCCTTGCCGTAGATATATAGAGAGATTAAATAAATTTAAAACATATTTAAATTCTCTTAAACTGACTTCTCTAGTCGGACTGAGTTACTCAGCTTGAAACTTATCAAGCTGAGTTCTTCGAGAACAAACCCGAAAACAAACATGTACTAACACGTATAACAATTAACTCATCCTTAGAAGTCATAAGAGTTAGCTAGAACTTATTTAGCAACTCTGTTGAGCTGACTCAGTCTATACGCTGGGTCACTCAGCTCGAAACACATCAAGCTGAATACTCAACATATATCTTAGGTGACATACACAGCTTATCAAACACATTGATAATCTTACTAAGATATAGTCTAAGCTGATCGAATATATGCTCAGCTTATATTCAGCTTATGCTCAGTCTGAAACACTATAAGTGCTCAGTCTGATCAAGCCTCATAATTCTGTTTAAGTTATATTTCGAACACATCTTACAAACTTAACTTTGTCTCATCAAATTTCAACTGATGAGATCATTTGACCAACAAACTCCCCCTATTTGATGATGACAAAACCATCAAGCAGTTATTAAGTTTGTTTAACATAATTATGTTTTAAATCTTAAACTTATTAAGATTTTATATTTGAACTGATCAAATATTAATTGAACTTATCAATCATCAATTGAACTTATCAATTATCAATTGAACTTATCAATTATCAATTGAACTTATCAATTATAAGTTGAACAAACCAACAAATATTTAAATGAACACGAACTTATCATTTTGTTCATTCAAGCTGAACTAATCAGACTAATAATTATGAACATATCATAACATATTTGAACATATCAAACTAATACTTGTATTTATTGAACATATCAGAATACAAAATTTTTTGCTCACTTAGATCATGCACACTTAGTGCTTACAAAAATTAGAACTAATATAATATGTACATAGAACTAATCTATTCAGGATGCAGCTCTTCAAACTCTTTAATCTCCTTGTTGATTTCTTCAAGAAGTTCTTGCAAGTTAGGTAAGTGTTGAAGCTGATCCTTTTGTGATTTTATTGCTCTATTTATCCTGTATCTGAACCTGGCAGTTTGTTCATTCTTTTCCACCAGTAGTCTCAGAGCAAACACTTGAGATACCCCACATGTATATATACTTGCATCAGACTGGAATCATTGTTTACCTTTTCTATCCAAGTACATGAATCCTTTTCTAAGGCTTTTCAACATAAGTATTTTCTTTAAACTCCATGCCTTCAGGAAGATCTAGACTGTACTTGTTTGCATTTGCTAATCCAGCTGGCTTTGTTAGCTTTTTCTTCCCAACTTTATGAAAAGAAGTTAGTAGGGTACCTATCTTAGATCTGGGAATGATTTCCATTGCACCAGCTCTTGCAAGCAGCCTTAGTATTTCATCTTTTACCTGATTTCTAGTAAAGGACTTTTCCATCTTTTTAATAAGTATGGCTACCTGCTTCCATTCTTCATATCCCAGTCTGTGAAGTTGATTCAGCTCCAGGGAAGGTGTTTCACCATTTATTAAGACGAACTCCAGAATAACTAGCCCTTGGACTGAGCTCAACTTGAGTGATTTAATTTGAGAAGAGAAGTAGGACCTTGTATAACACTGAGTTATATCTTCCTCCCCTTGTTGATTCTTAACAGGAGGTTCTTCTACTTCCTCTTCCTTAGGCACAATCGGCAGTCTGAGTTTTGCTAGTTCCTCATTCTGCTTTCTAATCTGTTCAGCCGAGGCCTGTTCCCTTGCCTCTTTCTCACGTGCTAACTCAACTTGTACATCCATTTGTCTTCTTCTTAGTTCGTTGATTGACATCCCAAGCTGGTCAGTATCCTCTTGTTCCATCCTTTTCACTGCCAACAGAGAAGCTCTTTCTTGTAGTGTCATCTTGTTTGTCGAGTCTTCATCTGAGGCTGATTCACTCAGAATCACTTTCCTTCTTTTCTGCTTGAGGGGTTATGAATCATCTAAGCTAACTACTACATGTCTCTTTCCTTTAGCCTTTTCAGTCAGCCCAACTTCTATCTCCTTTTCTTTCTCCTCCTCAATCTGATCTGCTCCCTTAGCTAGTAATAACAAGGCTTTAGCTTGGACAGACTCAGTTTCAGCCTCTTGAACCTTATCCCCCTTTTTGTCATCATCAATAGGGTTTGAAGTATGTTTTTGAGATAGGGAATCAACCACAGATTTTAACCTTAGCACCTCTTCATCCAAAGAATCTACAATTTGCAACATATGCTTCTTTGTTTGTCGTCTCTTGAGGTGCAATGTCTCAAACTGACTTTTAAAGAAGTTCAGTAGATCATCCAGGTCAGCTTGAGAAGGTTGGGACTTGGAATATCATTCAAGGGTTGGTGTATACCCTCAAATTCATGTGTACCAGAGTTTGGACCCTGTGATTCATCTTGGTATGTAGATGAAACATTTACAGGTCGTGCTTGTGGGTGTGAGAAGTGAAGAGAAGTGATTGGGCTCGAGACGTGATGTGTATAGGAAGGAGGTTAGCTTAGTGGGTTGGAGAGGGGTGATTGACCCTGGGGATTGGTCAAATCTTCAATGTTACCTGAGTGTGTCTTCTCAGGCACAGTAACAGGCTCTCCCATGGCTCTAGCAAGTGTGGGCTGAATAGACACCATACCCTGGTTTGGCTGTTGGGTTTGAATGAGCTTTGAGGTTGGCACCTGAAGAGTAGGTGTCTCCCCCTCAACTCCTGCCTTTGGAGGTATCAAAGTGATATAAGCTCCAGTGGTACCTTTAGGTGTGGCACCACCTTTGGCAGTCTTTCTATTATAGGTTTGGGTATTTACCTTGGTAGCAGTGGGCATACCATGGTTGGCTTCAGATTGGAATTTATAATGGAAAGAAGGTGGAGGAGATGGGTTAGACTGGGTTGGTCTTACCACAGTCTTATCTCCAAATGAAGATGGAGAAAAATAAGAAAAAGAAGAAAGTGGAGAAGTCATACCTGGTACAACTTCAATATTTGTTGGCTCAGCTCGAACCTCTTGATCAGCTTGAGCTGCTCCCCCTTGAGTAGACCCCTCAGCTCCACTTTCTGATGAAGCTCTCTCAGCAATCCATTGCATAGGCTCACTGAGGTCCTCTTGCTCTGGAAAGATGTGGTTGTTGAACATCTTGGAGCTGAGTGCTGGTGTGAGGAACATATCCTGACCAGCTTCATACAGTCCAGTCCCTAGCTCAGCTTCAAATGCTAAGGACAAGTACCTTATAAAAGGCACATAAAGATCCCTTGTGGTCTTCATCACTTGGACCTTGAGTTCGTTGAAGATAAGCAGTGCAAAATTCAGATTTCGTGAAAAGTAAATGTTGTATAGCAGCTGCATCTCGAACTCGTTGACCTAGTCCTGTCCTCCAACCTTGGTCCTAAGTGAACGAATCACTGTTAAAACCATGAATCCTCATCCGGTTGGAAATGTGGCCTTTTTTATTACACCCTCAGTTTGTGGGTGACCCATTCTGGGTAGGACTGACCTTGCCACTTGCCTTGTCACAGAAGGCTCGAACACATCATTTTGAGGGAGTTGGAGAATCTCCCTTAGCCTTTGAACTATGATTTCCCCTCTGTTCTGGTCACAGACACATGTATACCAGAACTCCAATAAGTGCTGATGAACAACATGAATAGGTTCCCCGGTAAAGGTGAATGCCAATGGGCATTTTCGGATGTAATCCACCCATGCTTCATAACCTCTGCCTCGTTTTCGCTCAGGAATAGCGAGGCAGGCACATTGATTGTTGATTTTAATCAACGGCACTCCATTGTTCTTGAAGACGGCACCTCTTACCATTCTATCACTGAAATTTAGAATGGTTCCGTCCATCATAGAATGATTTCAATTCACACCAAGTAAATACACAATCCGCACCGAGCGTTTAGGGTTTCAAGTTCGATTGAACGATGGATTGCACTTAGCAAAGAGGTGTTTGTAGAAGGTATATTAAGTATAGCAGAAGTTTAGTAAGCGTAAACTTCTGAATTTCTGTTGCAAACGATATATATACCTTTTTTAGGAGAGAGAAAAGTTACCGTTGGAAATCCCTATTTATCCGTTACTCTAACTAACTTACATATAGATATAACAGTAATCGATATGAAACACATCATATCCCAACATATAAGTTTGTAAAATAACATTCTTGACTTACAAATATATTATTTACACTGTTGTATTACACCAGTACGTAAACGGTATAAAAACGTAATTTGAGACTGACTCAAACATAATATCTCATGAATTAATAACACATAGTAATTAAAACATGGTTTGGACATACCATGTAACATCCTCAAATAGGGCCTAGTAGTAAGTAGTTGTACCTTGTGTTTGTTAACTTGTACGTTGACTTTAGTCAATGTGTGTTGTTGCTACCTGTTGTTAATAGTCGTTTTAAATGTGGTTATGTGAAAACTGTCGTAAGTTGACCAAGTTGGTATTTTGTTGAGCGGTTTTAGGTAATGATTCCAAAAATATCTCCGTTAGTCAAAACGGATAGACATAAGTCGTGTTTTAAGTTGAATAGGAGAACGAAATACCCACGCGGGGTATTAAATAAACCAAGGTCGGTCATTTGGGGTTCTTATCCCCTGCCTTGACTAAAAGCACGTACAAACACACACAAACATGTGCAAAACCACACACACATAACTCTCGTATGAACTAGAAGGTGAAAACAAGAAAGGAGCCATTTGATTTCGAGTTCTAGCTGTTGATTCAGAAGTTTGTTACTGATCTTGTGTCATCACTAGCTAGTATAGCTAACGGTGCAGAATTTCCCTTTTTGCAGGTGCTGATTAGTTAGCCTTGTGAGGCGGGAACTTGATGGTAGTTGTTGTACATACCTTTTGCGGAACACTGGTTGTTGTTTTTGTGATCCGGTGGTCGGTTGTTGCTAGTTGGTAACACCTGTTAGTTATGAACTTGGCCTATTCTTTTGATGTAAATTAATAGCCGAGTCAGAGGAACTTTACTAATCTTTTGTAAATGTTGCTTATTCCGCTGCATGCTTTTGATTTAAAAAGTTTTAATTATCGCTAATTTGAGCTCGTGAAAACCGGTGTTACAATTAGGTATCAGAGCCTAAGTTTGAGGAATTGGGTACTCGTAGAAGTATTCAATCTCAAGCTCGGGCCCGACCACCGTTAAGGGTTCCTAGTTGGGTAATTGGGGTTGAGTGTGAGCGTTATGTGTTAGTTGCATGTAGTAAAGTAGCTTGTTGTCTTAGTAATTGTTGGATAAGTGGCATGTTAAATGTTGTTTTTGTGTGTGTTTAGTAAGTTGATATAGAATGTCTCAGCGACGAGCTACCACTAAGGAAGCTCTTAAGCACATGGTGGATGAGGCTTCTCGTACTCACCACGAGGCTGAGGATGTGTCTTCTCATAACCATGTTGAGGGTCCGAGGCTCACTCCTGAGTATGAGGAATATGTTAGACGAATAGAAGATGAGCTCCGACTGACAAAGGAGCTGTTGCTAGAAGCGTTGAAAGGAAAGAAGGTAAAGAAGTGTTCGTACAAGAAGTTTCTCACTTGTGGACCTAAGGAGTTTGAGGGTAGTGATAATCCCTCAGATACCGTGCGTTGATTACGAGAGACGGATCAAGTATTTGAGTCGTGTGATTGTGAGCCAGAGTACCGCGTCAAGTACGCGGTACGAATGCTAAAAGGCCGTGCGTTGGATTGGTGAGATACGGTCAAAGATACGGTGAATAAAGAGATATTAGCTGCGTTGACGTGGGAACAGTTTGCTGACAAGGTGAAGAGAAAGTATTGCACTGATTATGATATGGAAAAGATGGAAAGCGAGTTTAACGCTCTCCGTAAGGGAGATAAGCCTGTGGATAATTTGATCAACTCGTTTATTGATAAGGTGAGGTTTATTCCTCATCTGGTGTCGGATGAAGCTGCGAAAGTTCGCAAGTTTGTTGGTATGTTTCCAGTAGAGTATCAACCTCACATTAGAGCTGCGGGTAGTTTAGATCGAGCATTTGAAGTTGCTCGACAGATAGAAGGCGATCATTTGCAAGGTGAAGGTGACCAAGCGGGTGAGGGTCACAAGAGAAAGCTTCAACAGTTTTCAAAGCCTGGTCTTTCAAAAGAACAATCTGTTGTAGGTGGGAAGTCTGATTCCCAGAAGAAAATAAGGTTAGATCGTCCTTGGTGTGCTTCTTGTCGTACGTATCATTCTGGTGATTATTCTAAAGACACCACTCGATGTTTGAGGTGCGGAGAGAAGGGGCACGTGGTTGCGAAGTGTGGGTTCAACGAGGATGTCTGTTACAAGTGCCACAAGCCAGGGCACAGAATAGCTGATTGCCGGTCGAAGCAAAGTATCGGTGCTAGTGGATCTACCTCTGGGCAGAAGAAAGATGGTGCTCCCCGTGCTAAAGGGCGAGCATTTCAAATGATAGCTGAGGATGCTAAAGGAGATGATGACGCGGTAACGGGTATGTTTTTGGTTGAGTCTTACCTTTATGTGTGTGTTGTTTGATTCTAAAGTTGTTTATTTTGTTGTATCTGTGGCCTTCTGTGATAAATTGTATGTGCCTATGTTTGAGTTGACCGAGCCACTTCAAGTAGAAACTGCTAGTGGTAAGGTATTCCAGTTACTGTTAGTGTTATTCGAGCGGTTGTTGGTGTCAATGGGAATAGTTTTCCTATTTCCTTCCTCGTTGTGTCTATTGTGGGTTTCGACGCAAGCGTTTCAGTTTATGAAACGGTTGTTGTGTGAAGTTTCAGTTCTTTCTTTGTTCGATAGATCTGAAGATTTCGTTGTGTGTCATGATGCTTCATGTTTTGGATTGGGGTGTGTGTAGATGCAATGTGATAAAGTGACTGACAATGCTCTACAGTAGTTGAGACTCCATGAAGGAAATTGTTCGACCTATGATCTTGAGTTGGCGGTTGTAGTTTTCGCTTTGGAATGATGGCGCCATGGTCTGTGAGACACCAAGCGTGCGGAGGTGAAAACTCATTGTAATGATTTGGTGATGAATTTGCTAGAAACCTTCCGAGGTAACGACACAATTTGTGTCATCATTGACTGGTTGACCAAGGGTGTTCATGTCCTAGCCACCGATGAATCTGCTTTGTTGGATTGGCTAGTACAGTTGTGTGTTAATAAGGATTGTGTCACGCCACGATTTGGCCATGATTCGATTTGATTGGAACGAACTTTTTGATGTTCACGAAGCGTTCGCCGTGTGTTGTCGGCATAAGTGCAAGATAGAGGAGAATTAGATTCTACCTCTGCGAGAGTTGAAAGTTGACACTTCAAAACGTCTCGTTGGAGAGTCTGTCGAAATACTTGGTTCGAAGACCAAGAAGTTGTGATGGAAGATGACGTGAGAGCTAGATACCCTCACTTGTTTGTATATGATTAGATTCCGAGGACGGAATCTTTTTAAGGGGGGTAGATTTGTAACATCCTCAAATAGGGCCTAGTAGTAAGTAGTTGTACCATGTGTTTGTTGACTTGTACATTGAGTTTAGTCAATGTGTTTTGTTGCTACTTGTTGTTAATAGTCGTTTTAAATGTGGTTATGTGAAAACTGTCGTAAGTTGACCAAGTTGGTATTTTGTTGAGCGGTTTTAGGTAATGATTCCAAAAATATCTCCGTTAGTCGAAACGGATAGACAAAAGTCGTGTTTTAAGTTAAATAAGAGAACCAAATACCCAAGCGGGGTATTAAATAAACCAAGGTCGGTCATTTGGGGTTCTTATCTCCTGCCTTGACTAAAAGCACGTACAAACACACACAAACATGGGCAAAAACACACACACATAACTCTCGTATGAACTAGAAGGTGAAAACAAGAAAGAAGCCATTTGATTTCGAGTTCTAGCTGTTGATTCAGAAGTTTGTTATTGATCTTGTGTCATCTTCTTGCCTTCTTGTAAGTATTTCTCCATTGAAACTTAGTTTTGAAGTGTTAATGGTGGTGGGTTGATTTTGAAGGATGAATTGAGTAATAGTTGATGAATTTGAGCTAGGGTTGCATTAGTAAGCGTCTAATGGTGTAGAAACATGTTTTTAGTCGATAAAAATGGTAAAAACGTCGAGTTGCATGTCTGGGCTTCGAACAGGACGAAGTCTGCTGTAACAGAGGTTCCTACGGGCGCAGGAAATAGTCCATGCGGCCGTAGGGGGTTGTCATAGTCTCTGCGGCCGTAGGCAGGGTTCTCTGCGGCCGTAGTAAAGCATTTTGTGTGGTTTACCACCTACGGGTGAAGGAACGAAGCCTACGGGCGTGGGTACATAACCTACGACCGTTGGCACGCAAAGAATCCCTCCTGCGGACGTAGGGTATGGTCCTTACGGCCGTAGGGTATGGTTTCTTGGGAAGGAACTCTTGCGGGCGTAGGATACATTCCTGCGGCCGTAGGAGGTGTCTGGAAGGTGTCCTGCGGCCGTAAGACACATCTACTACGGCCGTAGGAGCTGTTCCAGATTGATTGTTGCTTGTTGTTCCTTGTACGTTTACGTAGAAGCATTGATAGTACTTTTAGACGTTGAATGAACCTACACATGCTGTGTTAGGTGATTTGGACGATTCCGTGTGTTCCTGGGATTCCCGAATTCATATCTGCCTCCTGTAATCTCAAGGTAAGTACCGTTTTTCCCATAAGGCTCGGTAAGTAGAGTTGTCTGTGGTTAGTTGAAATATGTCGTTGATGTTGCACACGTGCGTATATGAGGTATGATATGTTGTTAACGTTGTTCACGTGCGTATATGAGGTACGATATCCTATGTTGCCATGTGCTATGCCATGTTAAGTTGCTTTACTCGTTTATTGTAAATCGCATGCGTAGTGTTGGACCCGATACGGGTGAGTTGTTACTTGATGTATTTTTCCGGACAGAAGCTGGCATGGTTAAGGTCAGCCGCAAGGCTGGATCCCTTGAGATGGATAATTCAGGGTCAACGGTGGCTCAGTGGTGCACGCCGTGTCTCAGGTTCTGTAGGACCGCCGTTCCTTAGCGTTAGTTGGGACTTGGCTTACGATCAAGATCCGAGTTGGCCTGAATGCGCTAGGTGGACTGCTCTTCGCTCCCCCACCAGTGCGGTTGGTTGTTGCTGATACCCCCAGTTAGAGTTGTTGAGCGGGGTTTCCCACCCTACGAGATGTGACTCTTACTGACATGTTGGCATGCCGCGTTGTGATAGGATAGCCTTGTGTGCTGTTCCTATGTTGTGATATCCTGCTTGTTGATACTTGTGTGTAAATCTGTACTCACTAGCTAGTATAGCTAACGGTGCAGAATTTCCCTTTTTGCAGGTGCTGATTAGTTGACCTTGTAAGGCGGGAACTTGATGGTAGTTGTTGTACATACCTTTTACGGAACATTGGTTGTTGTTTTTGTGATCCGATGGTCGGTTGTTGCTAGTTGGTAACACCTGTTAGTTATGAACTTGGCCTATTCGTTTGATGTAAATTAATAGCCGAGTCAGAGGAACTTTACTAATCTTTTGTAAACGTTGCTTATTCCGCTGCAAGCTTTTGATTTAAAAAGTTTTAATTGTCGCTAATTTGAGCTCGTGAAAACCGGTGTTACATACCAAGCTAAGTAAACTTATCACTCAGCGTGAGTCAAGCACTCAGCTTGATTTTAGCACTCAGCTTGATTTTAGCACTCAGCTTGATTTTAGCACTCAGCTTGAGATTGACACGTAGCTTGAGTGGAGCACACAACTCATAATCAATGACACTTAGTCATTTATATTTGAGACTAACTCAAATTGATATTTTAACCACACTTAGCAGTTAAAACATGTTTGGAACAGGCCAAACGTGTGAACTTACTACTCAGCTTGACCAAGTGAACAGTTTATGAATACATATTTATAAACTGTACGCTCAGCTTAAGACACATAGTCTTTGTCAAGCTGAAACTCAGTTTTAGAAACTTATCTAGGGGTTGAGCATACCCAATTTACTTAGTAGATAGGAAAAGCTTTTCTAATCAAGAGGTTTGGTAAAGATATCTGCTAATTGATAATCTGTGGAGATAAAATTTATGTTAACTTTACCTTTTTCCACGATGTCTCTTATAAAGTGATGTCTAATTTCTATATGCTTTGTTCTTGAGTGGAAGACTGGATTATATGTGATGGCTATTGCACTTTGGTAATCACATAAAATAGGAGTTTTTCTGAAATTCATACCAAAGTCTTGAAGCTGATGTTGCATCCACAAGATTTAGGCACAACAGCTTCCTGCAGCAACATACTCAGCTTCAGCAGTTGAGGTAGCCACTGAGTTCTATTTCTTACTAGCCAGCTTACTAACTTCCCTCCAAGCATTTGACATCCTTCTGTTGTACCTTTAAGGTACCTAAAGATCCTTTTCACAACTTGAAGATGTGATTCCTTAGGATTTGCCTGATATCTTGAAAAAACACATGTAGGAAACATTATATCAGGTCTACTAGCTGTCAAATAGAATAATGAACCTATCACTCCTCTATAGGTAGACTGACATACAGACTTTCCATCTGAGTCCTTGCTCAGCTTGATAGTTGGTGACATGGGTGTTTTCATGGTTGAACTAGAATCAAAACCGTATTTCTTTATCAAATCAGGAACATACTTGCTTTGATTAATGAATATTCCATCAGGCTTTTGTTGAATCTGCAAACCTAGGAAATATGTCATTTCACCCATCATACTCATCTTGTACCTTTTTGACATAACTTTGGAGAACTATTCACACAGAGATTCATTTGTAGAACCAAAGATAATGTCATCCACATAGATTTGTACAAGAATCACTTGTCCTTTACTCTTTTTAATAAAGAGTGTCTTATCTATACTACCTCTGGTGAAATCCATTGATAGTAGATAGTTGGACAGAGTATCATACCAAGCTCTTGGAGCTTGTTTAAGACCATACAAAGCCTTGTCTAACTTATAGACATGATGTGGATACTTTGAACTGACAAAGCCATGAGGTTGTTTCACATAGACTTCCTCCTGAAGTTTTCCATTTAGGAAAGCACTTTTAACATCCATTTGATAGACTTTGAAGTCTTTATATGATGCATAAGCTAAGAACAGTCTTATGGCTTCAATTCTAGCAACATGGGCAAATGTTTTCATCATAATCGATTCCTTCTTCTTGTTTATACCCTTGTGCTACCAGCCTGGCTTTGTTCCTAACAATCACTCCATCCTTGTCCATTTTGTTTCTATAGACCCACTTAGTGCCTATAATTGTATGATCTTTGGGGGCTGGGACAAGACTCCATACCTTGTTTCTCTCAAATTCATTTAATTCCTCTTGCATTGCTTTAATCCAGTCCTCGTCCTCTAAGGCTTCTTCAGTCTTCTTTGATTACATCTGAGATAGGAAACCAAAGTAAGCAACATAGTTTGTTGTTGCCTTAGATCTGGTCATAACTCTTTCTTGAACATTACCAATTACTTGATCTTGAGGATGATCTTTGAGGAATTTAAATGTTGTAGTAGAAGATTGTGGTTCTGGATCTGAGTGATATTGAGAGTTCTGAGGTGAACTTATATTCTCAGTCTCAATTGCAGCATTGTCATCAAACTGTTGATCACCAATATCTTTAGTCTGAGTAGTATCAGTTCCAAAGGGATTAATGAGCTCATCATCTTTCTCAGCTTGAGAGTCCCTTGGAGCTTATGATGATTTATTAGATGGACACACATCATCATCACTGTCATCATCCATGAAATACATAGGATTTGACATTTTAGTTTCCTCAGGCTTTTCAAGCTTACTCAGACTGACCAAGTCAGCTTGTCTTTTATCAGCTTGATCAAAATTGTCTTCATTAAATGAGACATGAATTGATTCTTTTATAGCCTTTCTCCTTATGTTATACACTCTGTAAGACTTAGAGATTGAGGAATAGCCAACAAAAATTCCTGGATCAGCTTTAGGTTCCAACTTATGGAGCTGATCTCTTTGATTCAGCACATAGCATTTTGAACCAAAGACATGGAAGTAACCTATATTGGGCTTTCTTCATTTATACATCTCATAAGCAGTTTTGCCATGTATATTGACTATGATTGATCTATTCTGGGTATAGTACAGCTTCATCCCAGAAATAGAGTTACAATCCTACCTCACATAGCATTGTTCATGCAGCCTCAATTAAGGTTCTGTTTCTCCTTTCAGCAACTCCATTTTATTGAGGAGTTCTTACTGAGGAGAAATTTTGTAATAATCCTTTTTGTTCACAAAAGCCTTCTTGATTTTCTGAACTCAATCCTGTGATCACTTCTGAGTTGCTTAACAGACTTACCTTTTTGCAACTCTTCCTGTTTGATAAAACTTATTATCTCCAGGGCAGCTTCACTTTTGGCCTTAAGGAATATTACCCAGGTAAATCGTGAAAACTCATCTACTATCACCAGAGTGTACTTCTTGCCACTTAGGCTTGGAGTACTTATGGGTCGAAACAAATCCATATGCAACATATGCAGTGGGTCTGTTATTGAAAAATTTTGCTTTGACTTGAAGGACCCTTTATGATGTTTCCCTTGTTCACAAGCTGAACACAACTTGTCTTTGACAAATGTGATCTTTGGCAATCCAGAGACTAACTCTTTATTGGATAGCATATTTATATTCTTTAAGTTTAAATGTGACAACCTTTTATGCCACAACAAACTCAGCTTAGGAACAGATTGGGAATATAAGCAGGTTTCAGTATAAGGATCAGTCGAATTGAAATCAAGTAGATACACATCCCTTTCTCTTTTTTCTATTAGCACTGGCTTACCCTTCGCATTGTATATTGTTCCTGCTTTCTTCCTAAAAGTAACAATATTGTCTTCATCACACAATTGGCTGATACTTATTAGATTGTGTTTAAGACCTTTAACATATGCAACTTTCTGGAAAGTCACCTTGCCACCGTGCATCTTCCCATATCCTTTAGTTCTTCCATGGGAGTTATCACCAAATGTTACTTTAGGACCTTCATCTTCCTGGAATTCACTAAGAAGTCCTTTCCACCCAGTCATGTGCCTTGAACATCCACTATCCAAGTCACATTTACTTGAACCCTGCACATGATAAGAAAACGAAACAAATTAGTTTTGTTTGGGAACCCACTTTGTAGTAAGTTCAGATGATGAGAACTTAGCAGCTTCATCTTTTGGAACTGACTGGTCAGCTTGAGCAGGTGTTGAGTTCTGCGTAGGCTAATCGGCTTGTTCCTTTTCAGGCCTTAAGATTTCACTTTCACAGTCCTTGGCCTCATGTCCTCTACCTCTGAACTTGTAGCATTTCCTTCTACCAATGACTACAGGAGATAGATCATCCAATAATCCTTTAGGGAACTTATCCTCAGCTTTAGGATTATGGGTTGTGGATAACGTCTCAACTTTCTTTGCAAGTTGATTCACCTGATCCTCATTGACTTTGGAATTACTTTTGTCAGATCTAGGTTTATTATCCTTTTGATTTGAAGCTTGACCAACAAACTTCTTTTCAATGACTTTGGACTTACCATTGTCATGTTTTCTGGACTTACCAGTGTCAACAGCCTTGGACTTACCACTATTGAGTTCTTTGGACTTACCAATTTCAACAACTTGGACTTACCATTGTTGTGATATGACCTCTGACTTACAGTGGTCTTCCTATTCTTGAAACTTCTCTCTAAGCCAGATAGAGAGTGTTGTCTTTTTGAAAGGATTTGGATTCAGCCTTTCTATGACAGAAGTTCTTTGAATAGGCTGAGTGTCTAATCTGTCAAGCACAGACTTAATATGCTATTTAGATGTTGAACACTCATTTCCATGATCCTTTGCCTTTACAAACTTATTGTATTTAATGTTTTGACCATGTTTCTTTTCTGAAGCTGACTTCTGAGACTCAATCAGTTATCTATCTTCCTCAGAATCTGTACTTGCTATCTCATCATCCTCAGCTGCATACGCTGCGGATTGATAGTCACCTCCAAGTACAGCTTGTACCTATTTAGGGATTTGTTGGTTGATGTACTTTTCAGCAAGCCTTGATGACTTACACCATGATTTAGTGACCTTTTGAAGTTTGTCAGCTTGATTCTTGGCTTCCTGAAGTTCTTCACTTAGAAGTTTATTAGTGTGTCTTTGACATTTAAGATCACATTATGCCTTTTTACCAACATCAATAAGAGTTTGATTTTCCTTAATCTCATTTTTCAGTTTAGCTATTTCAGCTTTGAGGTCATTTTGAGACTTAAGGCTAGTCTTAAAATCATTTAGCAGATAATCAAATGCAAGACCTTTTTCTTCATTGGTGTAAGAGTTGAAATTACTAACCTTGTACATGGAAGAAGGATCCCAGTCACTAAGTTTGCTGTTTTCCTCAGATTCCTTCATGTCAGCTTCAAAAGTTGATTCAGACAGACTGTAATCAACTTCGTCTATTTCAAACTCTTCATCTTCTTAAGCCATCAGACATTTATCATCATCATCTGAGGTAGATGATTATGTATTCCAAGTTTCATTATAGAGTCCTTTTGCATTGGTCTTGTCTTCAGGCTTTCCTTTCTTGAGCTGAGTATATTTCTTCTTATACTTATCAGCTCTGTAAGCATTCTTATCAGCTACTGAAGCTGATTCATCCTTCTTTGATCTGCACTCAGCAGCCATATGTCCCTTCCTATGACAATTGAAGCACACAACTTTCTTGGGATCAAAAGAACTTTTTCCTTTGCCCATGTCAGATCTTCCTCTTCCCCTTTGAGCTCTTCTTAATCTTCTGGCTAGCATGGCCATTTTCTTAATGATGTCTGAACATCATCAGCATTACTTGAGTCTGAGTCTGAGTGGTCAGTTTGAGAGTCTGACTCAGTCTTAGATTCAACAACTAAGGCTTTTGAACTTTTCTTCTTTTTCTGTGCAACTAATGCAATATCAGTTTTATCAAGAGAGTCCTTCAGTTGTTGTTGAGAAGTTCTCTTGTGCTCTGTGATCTATTCATGATTGAGCAAGAACCCATATATAGACTGTAGGTTATACATATGTAATGTT
Source organism: Pulicaria dysenterica (assembly GCA_947179395.2). Taxonomy (NCBI): domain Eukaryota; kingdom Viridiplantae; phylum Streptophyta; class Magnoliopsida; order Asterales; family Asteraceae; genus Pulicaria; species Pulicaria dysenterica. The sequence goes on from OX359293.1 coordinate 51,986,984, forward strand.
CCTCCAGCCCTTAGTGTTGTAGTTACTTCATTAAACTTTTCTGGTAACACATCAAGAAATTTCAGCACAAGTTCAGCTTCATTCTTTTTAATGCCTACACCTAGCAGGTCATTAATCAAGCAGTGAAACCTGGTAAACACATTAGCCAAGGTTTCATTCTTCTTAGAGAAGAAGTTTTCATAAGATCTGTTCAAATGATTCTTCTTTTGCTGCTTGACCAGATCTGTGCCCTCATATGTAATACTCAGCGTATCCCATATCTCTTTTACAGATTGACACCCAGTCACAGTATGCAAGATCTCATTTGTCAGGGCATTAGCCAGAACACTCTTTACCTTGTCATCCAGATAATACAGTTTCCAATCTTCTTCAGTCCAGGATGCAACAGGCTTCTTTACTTCCTTTTCGGTTTTGTCAGTAGACATATCACTGACAACAGCAGGAATCTTGGGGATGATTGGTCCTTTAGTGATGACATCGTACATACGATTGTCAATGGACTTGAGGAAAAGCATGGCACTGAATTTCCACATAGGATAATCAGATCCATCAAATATAGGACATCCTTTAGCAGCCATCTGAGGAAAGTTTGATGAATTATTGTTTGTCGACATTGTATACTTTCTCAGAATCTTGAACTTTCAACTTATAAAATCGTTCAGCCTGCTCTGATACCAGTTGTTGGTCCCTTTGTGAGAAGATCAACAAGCGAGTAATGTGTAGAAGGGGGGTTGAATACACTTTCTGCGGAAAATTGAACAAATCAATAAAAAGTGTTAACACACATCAAACCACAAACAATCGAATGCTTTGCTTTCATTACTAAGAAGATGATTACAGGAACAACCAAGTAAGCAACACTTGATATGTAAACACCTAATGTAAATCAAATCTCTCAATCTCTCAATATTTGCTATCTATAATTAACTTATGATTATAGATATGAACTGACTCTCTAAATAGGATTTATTCACAGATTGAATACTTAGCAACTTCACAACAGACGTGAAGATTCGAACACACGAACAATTAGCAATCTGTGAATTTCTTGATCACGTTGAACTTACAAACAGTGTATCAAGATTCGTAACACATATGATCAATAGGTTGACGTGATTTGAGTCTGGCTCGGTACCTCTAAACTTATCAGGAGATAAGAATTTATAATCTTGTTCATACGGATCCTAACAAACTAGAACTTATCCTAATCTGCTAACAAACTAACGGATAACCCGGAATCTTGAATCTTGAATCTTCTTATCTTGAGTCTTCAATCTTCAATATTGATGCTGGAATCTTCTTATCCACACCGTAGATATAGAGAGTTAAAAAGGAATTTAAAACATATTTAAATTCTCTTAAACTGACTTTCTTAGTCGGCCTGAGTTACTCAGCTTGAAACTCATCAAGCTAAGTTCTTCGAGAACAAATCCGAAGTCAAACATGTACTAACACATATTTTGACTAACTCATCCTTAGAAGTCATAAGAGTTAGCTAGAACTTACTTAGCAACTCTGTTGAGCTGACTCAGTCTATAAGCTGAGTAACTCAGCTCGAAACGCATCAAGCTGAATACTCAACCTATATCTTAGGTGACGCACACAGCTTATCAAACATATTGATAATCTTACTAAGATATAGTCAAAGTTGATCAAATATATGCTTAGTTTATATTCAGCTTATGCTCAGTCTTAAACACTATAAGTGCTCAGTCTGATCAAACTTCATAATTCTGTTTAAATTATATTTAGAACATATCTTACAAACATAACTTTGTCTCATCAAATTTCAACTGATGAGATCATTTGACCAACAGTTGTTATTGGCATGGATTGGCTTACCAGTCAAAATGCCAAGATATTATGTTCCAAAAAGTTAATTATTCCTTTACCGGGTGGTATTCATGTTCTGGCGCGATGAGAAAGACCTAAATCCGATATTCCGTTAATAAATATTATTAAAGCCCAGAAATCCCTTGCTAAAGGTTGTGATTCCTACTTAGCATATGTAATTAATGCTGAGATGGAAGAAAAGACTGTCAATGATATCAGGGTGGTTTCGGAATAACCTGAAGTGTTTCCTGAAGAGTTACCCGGTTTACCTTCTGTCAGGGATGTAGAATACCGGATTGATCTTGTTCCTGGTGCTACACCTGTAGCAAAATCCCCGTATCATCTTGCACTGTCTGAGATTCGGAAAATGATGACTCAAATCCATGAACTACTCGATAAAGGCTTTATACGCCCAAGTTCTTCACCTTGGGAGCTCCGGTGTTATTTGTTAAAAAGAAGGACGGGACTCTACGCATGTGCATTGATTATAGGGAGCTGAATAAGAGAACTGTAAAGAATAAATATCCGTTGCCTCGTATAGATGATCTGTTTGACCAATTGCAAGGTGCTACTTGTTTTTCGAAAAATTGATCTTCGTTCTGGTTATCATCAAGTTCGTGTTCGAGATGAAGATATTCCTAAAACTGCATTTAGGACTCGATATGGACACTATGAATTTTTGGTGATGCCGTTTGGTTTGACCAACACTCCTAGCGTTTTCATGGATATGGACTTTTGACGGGCCAGCCCTTTTTTATGCGCCGTTTTCCCAAAAAAGCTTTGCTCCTCTGGGTGCTAGGCGCTTCCGTGGTTCGCGAGAAGGAAAAAGGACTCATCCTTTGTTGCATCTGGCGCGAGATGATAAATAGAGAGCTTCGTCTAACGCCAACCGAACAACACAGCTCCATACCCTGACTTGTGGTATCGAGAAAGTCATCCTTCCGCAAAGTGTTCATTTCTTTTTTGCCAGGTTTCATTCTCTTTCTTTTTTGATTGGATGATGGAAAAACCAGCAAGCTACGGCTTGATGAATCGTGTATGTCGTCCTTTTCTTGATAAGTTTGTTATTGTATTTATCGATGATATCCTTATATGTTCCAAGACATAATCGGAGCACGAGCAACATCTTCGTCTGATTTTGGAAATTCTTAAGCGAGAACAATTATACGCAAAATTGTCTAAGTGCGAGTTCTGGCTTAAGGAGGTGCATTTTCTGGGTCATGTTATTTGTAATGAAGTTGTTAAAGTTGACCCGACAAAGATAGAAGCTGTCATGAATTGGGAAACTCCTCAAAATCCTTCAGAGATTAAGAGTTTCTTAGGCCTTGCTGGTTATTACAGACGGTTCATTCAAACAAATTTTAAACTTGCTGGTCCGTTAACGAAATTGACTCGTAAGGATGTTGCTTATGTATGGACCAATGAACAAGAAAAAGCATTTCAGTCCCTGAAGCAATTGTAATGTCAAGCTCCTATTCTAACATTGCCTAATGGGTCGGAAGATTTCATTGTTTACTGTGATGCTTCGTACACGGGTCTAGGTTGACTTATGATGCAACGAGACAAGGTGATTGCATACGCTTCACGTCAGCTGAAACCTCATGAAAAGAATTACCCAACTCATGATCTGGAACTTGCAGCTGTGGTGTTTGCTCTAAAATTGTGGAGGCATTACCTGTGCGGTACAAAATGTGTAGTATGTTCAGATCACAAAAGTTTACATTATGTATTTACGCAAAAAGAGCTTAACATGAGACAACGACGCTGATTAGAGTTGATTAAAGATTATGATTGTGAGATCAAATATCATCCGGGGAAGGCCAATGTTGTAGCTGATGTGTTGAGTCGAAAGAGTTCTCCTGAAGTAGCTAAGTTCATGAGACGTACGGTTGTATCTGATATTGTTGCTCAACTGAAGGAAGCACAACATGAAGCACTGCAAGAAGCTAATTTAAAAGCTGAAACGATGACTAAATTATCTAAGCAATTAGAAGAAGGTAATCGGGGTTTGAAGACATTTTAATCCCGAATTTGGGTACCAAATCTTGGTGGTAATCGAGAATTAATTCTACAAGAGGCGCATAAGTCAAAGCTACCTGTCCATCCCGATAGCACCAAGATGTACCAAGATTTGAAAACTTTATATTGGTGGCCTACCCTAAAGCGTGATATAGCCTCATTCGTCAAGAAATGTCAAATATGTGCTCAGGTAAAAATAGAGCACCAAGAGCCCTACGGTAATTTGCAGCAGTTAGAAATCCCGGAGTGGAAATGGGATCATATTACCATGTATTTTGTAACGAAGTTACCCCGGACTTCCAAATGGCATAATATGATTTGGGTTATTGTTGATAGACTTACTAAGAGTGCTCATTTCTCGCGACTAACGAATCTGCACCTATGAAACAATTGGCCCAACTTTATGTTGCTGAAATAGTACCTCGACATGGTATATCTATTGTTGCAGATCGAGATGCGCGTTTTACGTCAAATTTCTGGAATAGTCTGCAACACGAGCTTGGTACACGGGTAAATCTTAGTACGGCATATCATCCGCAAACTGATGGCCAGCCCGAAAGGACTATTCAAACTCTTGAAGATATGCTTAGAGCTTGTATACTCGAATTTGGTGATTCTTGGGATACTCACCTACCTTTGATTGAATTTACTTATAATAATTCTAATCATTCGAGTATCGGCATGCCTCCATATGAAATGTTATACGGTCGGCGATGCCGTACTCCTACTTGTTGGTTGGAACCGGGAGAAAAACAATATGCGGGTCCTGATATAGTTCAAATAACTGCTGACAAGGTAAAGATAGTAAGCGAGAAGTTGAAAGCTGCACGTGATAGGCAAAAGATGTATGCAGATCCTAAACGGCGACCTGTTACGTTTGAAGTGAGTGATCTTCTGTTTCTAAAAAGTTTCACCTTGGAAAGGGGTGATTCAATTTGGTCGCAAAGGTAAGTTAAGCCCAAGGTATATTGGTCCATTCAAAATTCTGCCACAAGTTAATGATCAGATAGTATCACTTGAATTACCACCTGAATTGTCTGGTATTCACAACACTTTCAATGTATGCTATTTGAGAAAGTGAAAAGTTAAAGATGATCAAATTCTACCTCTGCAAGAGTTAAAAGTTGATTTAACCAAACGTCTTGTACAAGAATCTGTTGAAATTCTCGATACCAAAACCAAAAGGCTACGCAAGAAGATGATCAAGTTGATTCTGGTAAAATGGAAGCACAATTTAGGTCCCAACTTGACTTTGGAGGCAGAGGATGAGATGAAAGCTAGATACCCTCATTTTTTTATGGCTGAACAGATTCCGAGGACGAAATCTTTCTAAGGGGGTAGATTTGTAACATCCTAAAATAGGGCCTAGTTGTTAGTTGTTATACTATGTGCTTATATGGTTGTACATTGATTTTAATCAATGTGTTCTGTTATTAATCGTGTTATTTGTTGGTTATATGTGATCAAAAGGTGTTATGTAAAATAGTTATGGTAATAGATAAAAATGATATGTTAATAACCGGTTTTAGGTAATGGTTCCAAATATATCCCCCTTAGTTGAAATGGGAAAACGAGGAATTAGTTGTAGGTTAAAAAGGGGAACAAAATACCGCGTTTGTTTAATTGACCAACTAAGGTCGGTCTATACTCTTCCCTTATCTTCTGGAGAAACACAAAACACACACTTCTCACTTACGTACATGCTACAACATACACACATACTTGTTGTTGTGGGATTTAAGAGAAATCAAAGAGAAATCATATTGTAAGGAGATTCAAGACTGAAATCGAGTGTGTAATATGTTCTTATCATCATCTCCATCTTAAATTTGTAAGTGTTCTTAATTTAAACCTAGTTCTTGAAGGAGATAACCATTTGGATGGTTCAAATGGTGTTTTGTGGTTTCTTTGGTGTCAAATGTATTGGTAAGCTTCAAGAGATGTTAAACAATGTATATGTACAATTGAATCTGAGTTTTGGTCTAATTGTGTGTCAAAAACGTGAGTTGCAGGTGTTGTCCAGAAGCAGAGTTGAAGAACACTCTGTTTGAGGTCCTTGCGGTCGCAAGGGATGGTCCTTGCGATCGTAAGTAGTTGTTATGGTCCTTGCAATCACAAGCATGGTGGCTTGCGACCGTAAGAGTGTGTTGTGTTGGTTTACCGCTTACGAGCGAAGGAAATGAGGTTTACGACCGCAGGTACATAACCAACCAAGGAACCATGCTTGTGACCAAAAGGGATTTCCTTGCGATCGTAAGCATTGATTTCTTGGAAAAGGACCCTTGCGGTCGCAAGGGATATCCTTGCGATCGGAAGGAGTGTTTGTGAGGGGTCCTTGCGATCGCAAGGAGATCGCATGCCGCAAGCAAGGTCCATTGTGGCAGTTTTTGTAGCTTATGTTTAAACCAATGGTGTTAAATATAATGTGTTAACAAACCTGTAAATGACGTGTTCGGCGCTCCTGAAGAACCAAAGGACAGCGAACACTACATTTGTCTGCTGTAACCTTTGAGGTGAGTACCGGTTAACCTTAGGCATCACAATAAGAATGTTATACCACGTTTAAGGTGAGTTATTGATTATGTGTTATTAAAATTGATATGATATGAATTGTTATAAAACCATGATAAACTTGTGTTAGATATTTGATATGATATGGCTTTTGTAGGCCAACTCGTTATGATATGGCTTTTGTAGGCCAACTTTGTTATGATGCGGCCAGAGTCGGTCAATACGTGTTTGTGCCGGCATTTTGTTAGCTGTTTGGGGTACGGTGATTCATCGATCGCGAATCGGGGTTCTTGCAAAACCTCCGTGCCTCAACTTGATATAATGGGCTCTCAGTTCCTACTGATCCCGATAGGGGGTATCGTTCCCCACCTCGTTAATGCAATGGTGGACTGCTATCCGCTCCTCTACCGGCGCGATATGATGTATTCGGTTCCCCCAGTATGGATCATTGAGCTGGGCTTACAACCCTGCAAGATGTGACTCCTCCTGGCTATACCGGAACATCGCTAGCTGTTAGGGTAAACTTGTTGGATAACCTGTGATATGCCTTGCATGTTATGATACTATTGTTTTCGTTACTCACTACCTATTTATAGCTAACCCTCTCCATGCATCCTTCCTTTAAATAGTTGTTGGTGAGGATGGGGTGCTATGTATGGTTAATACTGCCGAGATGAATTTTTGGGAACACTTTTGGTGTTGCTTTTGTTAACTCTGATACTTGTTCTAATGGTCGGCAGATATTTGGTAACACCGTTGGGTTCTTTTGTTAAAACTTATGATACAGTTGATGTAAATATCTAACTAGTTACTTCCGCTGTGTTTGTTAAACGATATCTTTTTGTAAGAGAACTGATGTAAACGTTATCATTTTACTAATTAAGCTTGTGAAACCCAACGCGTTACACACACCAAATCACAACTTCAAAGTTTCAAGTTTGTAGCTTTCTTAAGTTTGTTCTTGTTCTCTTCAAAGGAACACACATACACAAGACACACACTTACAACAATGACTAACAAGACTTCATAGTGAAGTTTCAAAGGGATAGAGTCGGCTTGGGAAAATTAATAGTTCAAACACAGAGTCGGATACTGCTTTCTAACATACAATTAGTCATTTACGCAGTCAATCTCAATTAGTTAACAACAAACAAAGTATTATTGGGGACCATCGTTTAAAAAACGAATTCAACGATATAATAAACGCATACGATCTAATACAAATATTTTATCACTTATAACATGCAACTCGATATATTATTTATTCTAATAATCATCAAAACTAACAAATAACAAATAAACAATTATTAAACACTCGCTACCGACACGATAATAACTGGGCCCGGTTCGATGATGTTACAAGATTGGTTGTTAGGTTTTCAGGATGCTTGCACACTGTTAGCCAGTTTAAGAGACTTTGCCTTTTAGTTCTACGCAATATGAGCTTTGAGAACACGAAAAGAGACTTGTTTAAATTTCTTGACTATTCAAGATTAATCTTGAATCCATGACCCTCGAAGTACTTAATTAAGTAGAACACATAAATTTTAGAAAGAAATTAAACACCATGAAGAATGTGAAGATCACATTAATATTTGAGATAGTAAAACACACGGGAGGCTAGAGTTAAAAATGTGATGTCATTCTAATTGACTTCAAAAGACAACAAATTCATAAAGGAAAATTTTGCATTTAGCAGATTTATTATTCATGATTGGTTTAGAAGTTGAAATACCAAAACTACAAAGTGAATCAGGCCCAATCAGCACATCTATGTGACCAGAAAATCTTGATGCAACTCTTGGAATCATGTTGAATCATAAAAGTATTTCTACCTTCAACTCCCTCATCCCAATAATCAGAGCAATATGTTTTACTTTGTGCTCTTTCTATTGTATCACCTTTACTTTCTCTAGGAACAAGTCCAACTTTAAACCCGGGATCTGCTAAACCTTCCATGAAAAACGAAATCGTATTTGTTTCATTGTTGGAGTTCCGCTTCCACCATGAGGTGCATCTCAATGAACCGAATGATATATAGCCCACCTCCATGTTTGTATCAAACTCGGGAGTTTTGTCGAACTCAACCCAGGGAGCAGCTTGATAATCAATGTTTGTCTCCTCCTTGATAGTTATCGTATGCTTAACGCACCTGAGGTTAGCAACACATATCAAGAATCCACTGAAGTCATTGTACCAATTCTTCGGAAGCTCCAATGTAAATGTTATGTCCTTGAAAACCAATGAGTTGTCTATGTTAATCCTATCAAAGCTTGATTGAATATAACAGCCTCCAATTCTCATACTCAAAAAGTGATCTTCAACTGCATTTCCCTGCCACAAGTAACTCATTCAACTATGATGAGTATCATATCATATAATATCTTATGGAAAATGATATGTACTGCTAGCAGCAACCTAAATGTTTGTGGCTGTAGCGGCACCTAGCTAATTTAGGTGCTGCTAGTAGTATCGATGATTTTTCCTTTTGTATATATATACAAAGACTAAAAGATCAAGAAAAAGATAGAATTAAACCTGAAGCATGGTTTGTAGTAATTTATCACCACCTGTTAGCTTACTCTTCCTCCAAAGTGAGACTTTCCACAACCATTTATAGTTTGTTGGAAGATCTTCTACAATCTCAAGTGACTCACACCTATAGGCTTTGAGGACAGCTATGCTTGATGGGAGATCTGGCAATTCTATAAGGTTTTGGCAATCAGAGAGGTTGAGATACTTAAGATTAGGAATTTGTGAGAGAATAAATTGTAATCTTGAAAATTTATTTTCACTTAGGTCAAGTTCTTCTAGATTTGATAGGTCGCAAATATCAAATGGAATGTCACCATTTCCCAAATTGCAATGTCGTAGACTCAGCTTTCTTAAGAAAAGTGGAAAGCGAGGAAGTCTCAAGCTCACCAAGTCTTGGATACCAAACTGTAACCTTATATCATTCATGATTCGATTTATAATCGTGTGTTCAGAATAAGGTGATCGACACAAAGAAAGCTCACGTAATTGACAAGATCTGTCAAAGAGGACTCTGGTAGTTTCTGTAGTTGTATGCAACCCTTGAGATGAAGCACTTCCAAACTATTTATAAAACAAAAGGTGCCTTTAATACTCCTTAGATAGCGACAATCACTCAAATCTAGAGAAACAAGGCCGGTACAATATTTCCCAATTGATGAAGGCAAAACTGTTATCCCACTCGAAGCTAAACTAAGCTCTTGTAAGCAAGGCATGTCTGTCCGGATCGCTGGAAACTTAGATAGTTGTACGCATGAGGAGAGTATTAATGTCTCCAACTCTTTCATCAAGACGATGCGTGGAAACTTTCTAACACTTGAACATCCTTTCATGTCTATGAGTTTAATCCTTCTGTGATATCCGATAGACGGATGAATCTCTTTCAAGTTACAACAATCCTTAAGTATCAGTCTTTCAAGAGCTGGAAGCCCATCAAAATCTGGTGTCTTGATTAGGTAACTTGAACCACGAAGATCAAGCACTTTCAGACTTGGTAGATACTGTTACATACAAGTATACACAAATCAGATTACAGATATTCCCACATGTTTGTTAATATGAGAGTGCATCTTATTACCAATGAAGTTAACTTTTTTTTAACTATACATCAAATTAAACAAGACAACACAAGTAACTCGGATGGTAAAGGTGGTGCATGAAGTTTTTTTGGTGGCTTAAAAAATCAATGAACCTCCTTTGAACAAAGTGAAAACGATATGAACACTTAGCAACAAAACCATCATGAGAGCTGCCATGCATACTCACAAAGTGAGTATTAATATACAAGAAAAAAGATCTTTAGCGGCGACAACATTTCGCAAAAAGACACTACACAACAAAAGTAGACTACGGGTTCCTTTGACTTTAAACGCTGAGTTTTTGCGGCAACATGCGACGTCGCAAAAAGTTTTAAGATATTATTTAATTATTTTATTTCCCACGAAAACAAAGGCGAGCTTTTTTCCCTCCTAAATAATTAGATGTTGCCGCAAAATGTCATTTGTCGCCACAAATAGTGTCGCCGCAAAAGGATTTATGATTTTCTTTATTAAATTAATTAAATGTCGCCACAAAATGCCTCTATGTCGCCGCAAAACGTATTACGAGATATAGGGTTTCTTAACTTGTTTCTGCCATTTTCTATCTCATCCTCACACACACAGCCCTCCCGATCGGTGACCCTCGAAAAACTCCTCCGTCCTCCGCCGTCCTCTCCACACCGCCGTCCTCCGTCGTTGCTCCACGCCGCCTTCTTCTCCGGCTGAGGCAAACACATCGTCGCCTTCGTCTTCCTCTCCGGCCGAGAAAACCGCCACCGGTGTCGAAACTTAAGGTAATATAAATATATTATTTTTCATGATCTAGGGTTTTAATATGAGATGTTTATTTTTTGTTTTGTTTTGTTACAAGCACCTCCTAGCTACTCCTCCTTGCCGTCGACCACCTCATTGCCGCCGATCGCCGGAGTCAAAAGCAGCCACCGCCGGTCGTCGTCTGTCCTCCTCCCTCCCTTCTAGTTAAGGTATTTTTTTGGTTTTTAATATTATTAATTAGTTATAATTAATTTTTTTAAACTATTTTAGTGAATTTAATTAATTAGATTATAGTTAGTTTGTGGTAATAATTTTAGTTAATTAATTGTTATTAGTATTAATTATTGTTAGATTATTATTATCTAATGCTAGGATAATTGTTATTTAGCGTTAGAATTTGGTTAATCTAATTATCAATGTTAGTTAAATCAATGTTATATTGTTAGATTATAATTTTATATAATTTAATGTTAGATTATATTAATTCTAATATTAATTTATTTAACTTGATAATGTTAGATTATTATTTAGTGTTATTGATGTTGTTATTTAATTGTTAATTAGTGTTAATTAGTGTTAGATTATTATTCTTTAATGTTAAAATATTATTATTTAGTGTTAGTAATTGGTTACTTTAATTGTCAATGTGAGTTAATTTAATTTGATATTGTTAGATTATACTTTTAGATTATTTATTGTTAGATTATATTAGTTCAAATATTAATTTATTTAACTTGAATATGTTAGATTATTATTTAGTGTTAATGATGTTAGCTTATTATTGATTTGTGTTAATATCTAACTATTGGTAGTACACTAATAACTTTTGAAATTAGATCAATGTTAGTAGTGATAAACTTTAATTATTGTTAAACTTTACTTGGTTTTATTTGATTATGTTAGTTTATTTTGTATATATTTAATCTAATTTATAACATGCTAATTGTTAGTAATGTATTGATAGTACACTAATAATGTTAGAAATTAGATCAATGTTAGATTATTATTTAGTATTAATGATGTTAGTTTATTGTTAATAATTGTTAATCTTTAATTATTAGTAGTCATAATTTTTTATTGTTGTTAAATTTGCGTGTGTGAGCTTAGAATACCCGCTCGAAATTGATTTAGAAATTAATTTCGGGTTGTTCCCATGTTGGGACTGCTATTTGAATACTTTATCTCATTTAGGATGTGAATGCTTGTTATATGGTTGTGTGTTTAAGAAAGATTCGGTTGTCATTTACTCTATGCTTCCCGGGTATATATTTCTTTATATACTTGGGAGCTAAGGGTAAATGTTGCCGAATTTTTCTTAAACAACCGATCATGTAATATGTATTCACATATGAGGTAAGGGTATTCAAAAAGTGGGTTAGGACGGCCACCCTGCTACAAGCCACTCACAATTTCGTAGTATAAAAATTTAGTACATGATTTGTATTCTTAATAAGTATGATATGCTTTGAACGCAATTATGACGATTGATAAGAGTTGGACTAATTTAGCAAACCGTAATTGTCCTGAATTTCGTACTGGTCTTGAGGCATTCCTCGATAGGTGTAAAGACTATGTAAATAGCTATGGTAATATTTGTTGCCTGTGTGATAATTGTGATAACTCCCGTTATTACCCGCTTAGGGCACTTAGGGTTCACATATATGAAAATAGGTTTAGCGAGGGCTACACGAATTGGATCTTTCACGGAGAACAAAGTATTATGGTTTGTTGGAAGAAATTCTGGAGGTAACATATATTAGTGATTACAGGGTTGTGCTGTTTCGATGTAAATGGTTTAAAACTGATAATCAACAACGTTGTGTCACTAAGAATGACATAACCAGTATTTCTACTCAGACTGAATGGTTTATAGAAGACCAATACATTCTTGCAACACAAGCAAATCAAGTCTTTTACGTTGATGACCCGTCAAAAGGCCGTCAAAGAGGTGAATCAAGCCAACATTATTGGAAGGTGGTTCATGAGGTAATCATAGGAAGATTTGGGACCGGGATATCATTGCTGAAGACGAGGGAGATGTTATACATGACATCAATTCATCAGATCTATCATTGTGCGCTGATTTGGATAATTTGACTTATACGAGTTTGAGTATAGGTCAACCAACAGAAGTTGAACATGTTCATTTACCAGAACATACTAATAATGCTGATGATAGTGATGATGACATTGATGATGACATTGATGACTATGATAATGAAGATTCCGATTCTGAACATGAATGTGAACCACATAATTGTAGTAGTGACGAATAAGATTGATCTAAAATTGTAATTGTTATTTGTAAAAAGATACTACTTTGAATCGTTATTTTTACCAGGTTGTTTGATTTATATAATTGTTCTTTGTAAACTAACATTAATGCTAGTTTCATTGGCTTGTTCGTATATTGTTTTTTTTCAGATGGCCGCTGTAGCTCGTGGCCACGGTGGAGATTGTGGTGTGATCCACCGCATAATAGTTGGCAACCACCTTCTGGTGCTTGTGGCGTTGATGATATTATATAACTTTGAAATGTTTTTTATAGGTTAATTTAATTATGTGTATTCTTAACTTGTTTGCTTTAAATTGTAGGCCGCAAAAAAGGGCGTGGAGAAGTCCGAAACGTCAAAATGCGAAGGGCATGGAAGAGGAATGGTAAAAGACCATTGCCAATCGAGTTTGATGATTATAGACTTAACAAAACGTGGAGACCGATTGGGATTAATGCCGAATATTTCACCAGCTACTTGGGGACTTTAGTGAGAGATTTCATCCCATATTACTTCCGGCTCTTCAAAGAAAAAGTCTGAAGAGAACTGAAATCTTCAGAGAACTGAAATCACCGATCATACCGGCTCTTCAGGTTCTACTTAAGTTTTTTTATATATTGTATATTTGTAATAATTATACAATAAACTAACTTTATCTTATAATTTACAGACGTACTTTGACATGACGAGCCATTGTGATGATCCAAACATATTGGCGGGAATCGATAAAATGTGTGCGGGGATGTACAGAGACCAAAAATACAAGTTCAAAGATAAATGGTTTGTAAAAAGAGGGGGGGTCTCGCAGGCTCACCGACTGCGTCGAGATCCTCCTCCCAACATGGAACAAAGTGAGTGGGATTTGTTTGTGGACTATTATTGTCGGGAAAAGACCATTCAACGGTCTATTGCGAACACGCTAGTTAGGGCACAACAAGTAAATCAAAGCTTGCATGTTCGGAGAGCATATTGTCAGTATCGATACGAGAACGTAAGTCTATTTATCTCTAATTCTTAAATTTGATTGATAAAATGATTTACCCGACCCGTTAATGTGATATATTAATTGTTATTAAGTATAAAATGGTCGACCCGTTTGATTGATAGAAAGGTTGACCCGACCTGTTTGTGTGATATATTAATCATTATTAAGTATATAATGGTTGACCCGTTTGATTGATATAAGTTTTGACCCGACCCGTTCGTGTGATATATTAATCGTTATTAGGTATATAATGGTTGACCCGACCCGTTTGTGTGATATATTAATTGTTATTAAGTATAAAATGGTTGACCCGTTTGATTGATATAATAATTGACCCGACCCGTTCGTTTGATATATTAATCGTTATTAAGTATATAATGATTGACCCATTTCATTTGTTTATAGCGTGACCCGAAAACTCAACAACCCCCAAGCTTAATTGATCAATACATGTCAAACCATTCACGCAATGATGTCTTTACATCCCCGGATCTTGAAGAAAATCATGTAAGTAATTATTTATACTTCATTAAAATTATTTATAAAATCTGATTTTAATTATTTATATCTTATACATACACAGCACCGTATGGTTTTCATGAGAGATGGTCAAGTCGGGATCCAGAACCCGATGAGCGAAGAAGATATCTTGAAGGCGGTGTTGGGTGAATGCCGAGGACACGTTCGTGGAGTAGGAAGAACAATAAGTTCTTCATCCGTATCTGCTGCACGATCTACCTCACAATCCCGTCCTACGGAGAGATTATTTACACAGGCCGAGGTAGAAAGCTTCTGGGCATCTCAACATGCTGAAGTCTGACAGGAGCTCCGGCAGGAGATCATGCAGGGGGTCCAGCAAGAGGTCCGGAAGTCAACATCCGCAATCTATGATATCTTATTGGCGGTAGGTATAAATACTAATATTTCCTCAATATCCGGACGTCAACGAACCACCAATTTGTCTGCTCGCGATGAAGAGTCTAGTGGTGAGGATTAGATTATTAGTTTGTTAGGCGAGTACATTTTTTATTGTCTAAAAACGTTTATGTTAACTTTCAAACTATCGTTTGTTATGTATGATTGTTTTATATCGTTAAAAATGCCGTATTATTATATTTGTTGTTGAGTTCTGGAAAACAGGTTTTCTGTATATTGTCCGGTTAAAACCGGGTGGAAAACGCAAAATGCTGCCGGATTTTTTATAGGTTTGTCGGTGCAAAAAGCCCCATATGTCGCTGCAAAAAGCCAAAAAGTCGTCGCAAAAGTAATTGGTTTAATTTTTATTTAATTTATTGGTGTCGCCGCAAAAAGTATTTAATTTAATATTTATTTAATTTAATGGTGTCGCCGCTAAAAGAACAAGCGTCGCCGCAAAAAGGTGTCCACGTGGCAGAACAAGGTCCCGTTGAGTGACGTCGCAAAACGTCAAAACTGTCGTCGCAAAAAAGTTTTGGGTACGAACCTTTTGCGGCGACTTTTTTGCGGTCACATGTCGTCGCAAAAAATCATTAGCTGCGACATTTTTACTTTTAGCGACGACATATGTCGCCGCAAAAGCTCTCTTTTTTTGTAGTGATATGACCAACATATCCCTTACTTAAAGTGTAAGCACCAATGAAAATTTTTGCTACAAAACCATTATGAATTGATGCTACAAAACCATGCATAGTCATCAAGTAGATGTTGATCATTAGATCTAACGGTCGCAATTAATCCGTTCTCCATTTCAATTCATGGCTATCACAATTCATTGTAGCGCAATGAATAAAATGAAGGGCCTAATGTAGACC
Source organism: Pulicaria dysenterica (assembly GCA_947179395.2). Classification (NCBI taxonomy): domain Eukaryota; kingdom Viridiplantae; phylum Streptophyta; class Magnoliopsida; order Asterales; family Asteraceae; genus Pulicaria; species Pulicaria dysenterica. Next base: position 52,002,741 of record OX359293.1, read on the forward strand.
GTCCACTCAAATTAAATGAAGGATCATGATTTAGTCTCTTATTCTCACAAAAATATTAATTCTTACTTGAACCTATATATATATATATATAGGATCAATAAAGCCCCTATGCTTATACAAAGCCCCGAAAGTCTTAATCTAGACCATTAGATTTATTAAATAAATAGTCAAGATCTAATAATGGAATTATTGTAATTAAGCAAACAATGATAAGATTTAATTATAAAAGGAAGAGTATTATGAGAATCATCCACCCTTAAATCATGCCCCTTTTATTTCACGTAACAGTTTTTGAAAATGATGAAACTGGTAGCTGTTATGGATATGAAGTGATGAGGAAAATGATGAAACTGTCTGACTATTTATAGATATGAAAGTGATAACAAAAATGATGAAACTTGTAGCTGTTATAGATATGAAAGTAATGACGAAAATGATGAAACTGGCTGAATGTGATAGATATAAAAGTGATTATGAAAATGATGAAAATGGTAGCTGTTATAGATATGAAAGTGATAAAAAACGATGAAACTGGTAGCTATTATGAATATGAAAGTGATGAGGATAATGATGAAACTGGCTGAGTATTATAGATCTGAAACTGATGACGAAAATGATGAAAATTGTAGCTGTTATAGATATGAAAGAAATGACGAAAATGATGAAATTGGATGACTATTATAGATTTGAAAGTGATGACAAAAATGATGAAACTGGTAGATGTTATATAATATGAAAGTGATGCCGAAGATGATGAAACTAGTAGCTGTTATGGATATGAAAGTGATGACGAAAATGATGAAACTGGCTGACTGTTATAGATATAAAATTGATGACGAAAATGATGAAATTTGCAGCTGTTATAGATATGAAAGTGATGCCGAAAATGATGAAACTGGTAGTTGTTATGAAAGTGATAACTTAGAGGCGAAAATGATAACTTTCTTCAGCAGCCGAAAATGACAACTTTCTTCCGGGATCTGAAAATGATAATTTTCAAAATAAAATCTTTAGAAATAGAGTGGTCTCGTTTGAAAGAGGATTAAAAAATGAGTAGATCGGTATAATAATTTTTGCTCAATTTCTAAAACTTGAAATAGTTTTTGTCATTTAAAGATTTAAGGGGTAAAAAAATAAATAAAAAAGGAACTTTGAGAATGGTTGGAAGAAAGACGCGTGAGTTCTAATCAAAATTTGCAATTCCTATTTTTCCCTTTTAAATGAGTGGCTGAGAATTGGCCTTGAGGTCTTTGTTTTAGGGTGTGGCTTTATTGATCTTTATCATATATATATAAATTGGATCAATAAAGAACCGCTCCTTAAACAAAGAACCTAAAGAACCAATCTGGATCTTTGGATCATCAAAATCAATGTATGAGATTGAACGATGACAAAATTGTAATTATAATGTATTAATTTAGGAAGAATAGGGCTAAAATGTAATTCTCCCTCAATTCCAAACCCACGATTTAAAAAAAAAAACCCACCATAAACTTTAAATTGCTATAACTTTTTAAGTTTTGTGAATATAATAAAAAAAATTATACCAATGTTTCAGTTTTTTAATCCTCTTTAAAACAAGATCACTCTTCTCATATTTTTCAAAAAAAAAATTTGAAAATGAATTTTTTTTTTTTTTTTTTTTTTTTTTTGCATTTTGACAGCTGTAGTGTTTTCTATGTACAGATTTTGTATTTTGGCAGCATATGTTCTACGGATATTGCATTCTGCATTTTGGCAGCATGTAGTGTTTCTGTGTACAGATTTTGCATTTTGGCAGCATACGTTCTAAAGTTTTTTGCATTCTGCATGTTTATATTTTGCGTTTTTCATTTTCTGCATTTTGTATGTTTATACGGATTTACGTTCTACATTTTGTATGTTTTTTGCATTCTACATGTTTTTTGTTTTCAGCATTTTTCATTCTGCATGTTTTTTGCAATTTGCATTCTTCATGTTTTTTGCAATTCTGCATTCTGCATTCGGCATTCTGCATTCTGCAAGTTTTTGCATTTTGCATTTTTTCATTCTGCATGTTTTTTACATTTTGTTTTTCTTCATTCTGCATGTTTTTTGCATTTTGCATTTGACATGTTTTTGCATTCTGCATGTTTTTTGCATTCTGCATTCTTCATTCTGCATGATTTTTACATCTTGCATTTAATATGAACACAGCTCTAAATGCAAATTTTGCATTTTGAAAAAAAAAATTCTGAAATATATCAAGCCCGGTCTTGTTTGAAAGATAATGAAAAATTGAATCTAACGGTATAATTTTTTTTGTTAAAAACGAACGAGTTATGATCATTTAAAGTAAGTGGGGTTTTTTTTAAATATGTAGGTCGATGGTTGCTGGGTCAATGAACGCTGTGAGTTTTTTTTATTTATAATTTTCCATTTTTGACCCTAAACTATGTGCCACGTTTCATCATCAGATGAGGTACTTTAGGTTCTATGTTTAAGGGAGGTTCTATGTTTAACCTTACCATATATATATATATATATATATATATATATATATATATATATATATATATATATATATATATATATATATTTGAGAATGGCCGGAAGAAAGGCGCGTGAGTTCTAATCAAAATTTGCAATTCCTAATTTGCCCTTTTAAATAAGTGGCTGAGAATTGGCCTTTGAGGTCTTTGTTTTAGGGTGGGGTTTTATTGATCTTTACCATATATATATAGGAAAAAGTTCAAAAGAGAATTGTTTTTCGTACGAAAATCGCGAGACTAATCTGAGCCGTCCAATTCCCCCTCCTTCAATGTCATCACCCACCCATGAATTCTTCACATGCACCATGTCACACTTGATCCTCAGGCTCTACATCCATCTACATCCATGAATTCCACTTATCAAATCAATGACTAAGATTGGTTATCGCAGTTCTCGTACGAAAAATAGTTCTCGTTTGAACCGCCCATACCCATATATATCTATACTATATTATAAAGCATTTAACTTTCTCTCTCTTAAAAATTTAAAGAATACTTAACTTTAAGTAGTTCAATTTTTTTTGCTTAAGATACAAACATTTAAGCAATAGACTACCCAATGATTCACTTGATTATCTCAACTAATTTAAGGCAATTATTACTTTAATAAATCATTAAGCATCACAAAATTATTTAATTTATCTCATTATGGCTAAATTACTTACATCAATACAATTTTAAGGATACAATATCTTTTTCTCCATTAACTCACTAATATATTTTTTTAGTTGTTTTTCAAAAACTACTTTAACAACTAATAAAATAGTTGATTATAAAAAAATGTAAAGAAGTCATAAAAAGTAGAAAATACATGGATAGGTTGACTAACATCGCATTTCACATATCATACCCTCATTTATAAATCAAACATGTTATCGAGCACAAACTATTGTCATAGCCGCCGCATTGCGCGGGTGCAATGCTAGTTTATATATATATATATATATAATCTAAACTTGTTCTAAATCTTGATCCTATTAGTATAGAAACAAAAATCATTACCTTATAACCCCTCCAAAGTTGTTTTTGTAAGCCATCTTCCAATACAAGACAACAAAGCGGTGGCGGTTGAAAACTTGCAGGAAATAAACTAGAAGGATAACCTTCCCAGTAAAGCCATCTAAGTTTCTTCATGTTCGCAACAACATTTGGAAAACCCTTTGGAGGATCATCTATAAAGCAATCGAATCTTAAAGCTTCAATATTCATATCATTTGCCTGTGATAACTAGCAATATCAGCGTTGGGTTATCTTCTATATATTAATATATAGCGGCGAGGTATAAGGTTTTATGGGAACACCCTTCTTACGGAGTACTCGAAGTATGGTTGCAAGAATAAAGAATTTTTTACAAAATTACCTTTATTTTTAATTCACATAACATAAAAATAGTAAATTAAAAATTACATTATAAAACATATGCAAAAACATATTTTTAAGCCCTTAGATTATGATTTTAAGAACTCATATATGTTTTCCTTGATCTCCATAAAAAGGTGTTATCCGTTGATCCGATATAAAGATATACGCATATGATTTAACTAATGCACACAAAATAAATATTTCATGAAACATTTGTTTAACCATTTACCATTGTTGCATCCATAGCATAGATTTTGAGAACATCATCCTTCCTCCAAACTCTAGTATGTTTTTCAGGATTATTCAAGTGTTTATCTCGAATGATGTAGTGTCCTAACTCTTGTAATAAGTCGTGCACATAGAACCTTTCATTCATAATAGTTATGAAAGCCTTTTCAATCAACACCTTCACTCCTATGCCAGAGTGAAAACCACAAGCGTCAAGCATCACCATAGCCCAATTTATCGAATGCAACGTATAGAAGCATGCAATATCCAAGAATAACTCTTTCTCTAATTCTTTAAGTCCATCATAGCCAATTCTTAGGTTGTCCATAATTATATTTTCTGGATTATCTTCTAGTCTAGCCAACATACTTTTCCACTCACTCATGTCTCTACCGCGTAGAGAAGATCCCAAAACTTTAAGTGCTAACGAAAGCCCTTTAGCTTTAGAAACTATATTTAGTGTAATAGTATTAAAACCTTCTAAAGGCCAAGATAATCGAAATGCATACCTACAAAAGAGCTCAAGAGCATCCCAATGATCCAATAAAGGCATGCTATATATTTCATCCACTTTGTGAGATGTTAGCACATGTTGATCCCTAGTTGTGATAATTATTCGACTTCCTGGACCAAACCATTTATGTGATCCAGCCAACGCACCTAGCTGGTCAGCGTCATTAACATCATCGAGAACTAACAAGACCTTTCTACGACATAATCTATTCTCTATCATGCGCATTCCTTCTTCCACACTCCCAACTGCCACTTCTATTCCTAAAACAGCACAAAGAATTTCTCCTTGCAGTTTTTTCAAACTATACTTGCTTGATTCCTCCCTGACACTACTTACAAAGCAACAACTATCAAAGCCACCAGGAATTTCATCGATAATATGACTCGACGGAGTAGTATTGCTCTCACCACTTATCCCTTGAAATGACATTTCATCAAAAATACAACGAGCCAGAGTAGTCTTGCCGCAACCTCCGATCCCCCATATTCCAACCATGCGTACAACACCAAATCCATATAATTGTAATGATGCTTTCAAAACATCCTTTCGAATCTTCATACCAACTAGGTTTTTATCATCACTTGACAATAAATTAAGCAACTTACGAGAAATTGTTTCAACAATTATTTTGATGCACTTTGATTCGTACCTGCACATTAATTGCATATATAGTACCTGCCGATGTTTAGAACGATGAACTAAATAATAATACATCATCTATCTATCAATTGATAAAATGATGCAATTAAATCAATCAATTTTTAATTAAAGGGGAGGGTTTATCAATTGCTCATTAATAGAGGTATTCTAGGAAAATGAAGTCTCATTAATATAATAAAGACTCATCCATCTGAATACAATTCATTATTGGGTAAATATACAAATAAACAAAATACCCTTATTATGAGTTATTAACGAGCATTTATGATGATTATAAATGGTTTTCTCATTAAGAGTTGTCTTCAAATGAACCTTTCTCTGACTCTATATATATGTATGTATGTGTGCGTGTATGTCTATATATATATATATATATATATATATATATATATATATATATATATATATATATATAGAGAGAGAGAGAGAGAGAGAGAGAGAGAGAGAGGAGGTCAAATAAAAAGAGAATTAACCTACAAAATGTAAGGAGAAATGTGGAAATGCCACGTGTCTTTTATGACTAAAGGGTATTTTTGGAACTTAAAAAAATTATCATTTTCTCTTCCTAAATTTACTGCCCACACTTCCTTTTCATAACCCTAGGTTATTGTGCATTTTTGCGCCTCTATCCCCTCCCACCTCATTCCCAGGGACACAACACCCGAATCACATCCATCGCCGCCATCATGCCCTTTAAAATCAACTGCACCTCCACTGCCGGTGCATCACCATCGCAACAGTACTATTCTCTTTCCCACGTCTCCCTCTCTCACGTTTAACCTATTTAACAGATGAGCTTGCGTAGCCCATCGTCGGTTGCTTCAAAATCGTTGTTGGGTTCTATGTTCTTGCCGCCGATGTTTATGTCTTGCGTCGGAAGACGAAACCGCCGGCAGATTAACGGGTATTTTCCAGTCAAAAGTATGCGATGTTTCTGAATGTTTTCATGTGCAATATTCATCTCGAGCAAGTATGATTTTCTTAAAAAATTTAGTAATCTATTTGATCTAGAGCAAGTTTCGATTTTTTTTGTTATGCATCATCTCTGTGACGTTGCCAAGCACCACCGCCGGTGCACCACCATCGTAGCCGCCGTTCATTATCGTCCATTCGCGCGCTGTGCATCTGATCTACCTAGAGTTTTCTTTTTGTGCATATTGTTATTTTTGCATCAAATTGGTTGTAATCTGTTGTCTTTTTTTTTTTTTTTTTTTTTTGAAAAGCTTGTTGTATATGTGGTCTGTGAATCAATAGATGTATTTGTGCATTAAATGGGTTGTAATCTGAGAGTATTGATCGGAGAAGACGAACGTTTTTGGAAACTACCCACGTTGGTTTTTTTTCTTTTTCTATTATACCCTTTTCTATTTTTTAAATTCCTTTTTTTTGGTTTTTTTCTTGACTTTTTAACTTTGACTTTTGATTGATCTAAGGGCTGAGCTTACTCCTTACATTTTGTAGCATAAAACTATTTTTAGTTTATTCTCTCCCTATATGTGTGTGTGAACCGATTTTGGTGCGAGAACCGCGAGAACCAATCTTAGCCGTTGATTTGATAAGTGGAATTCATGGATGGAGAGTGTTGGGGGATCATGTGTGGCGGGGTGTATGTGAGGAATTTATGGATAGGTAATGACATTGAAAGAGGAGGAATTGGACAGCTCAGATTGATTCTCGCACTAAAAATGGTTCTCAATGGAACTTCTTCATATATATATATATATATATATGTATATATATATATATATATACATATACATATATATATATATATATATGTATATATATATATATATATATATATATATATATATATATATATATATATATATATATATTCCATGTGTGTTGTGGTGTAGTAGGGGGGGGGGGGGGTTAAGATCCTCTTATGTTTGGTAAAATATAATAGGTTTTAGTTCTTCAAAAATGTATTAAACTATACCCAAAATGTTAATGTGTGTATTCACCTTTCAAAAATTCTATTGTGTGTATCTATCTTTAAAAAAAATGTTATTGTATGTATTAAACTTCCTATTGTATATACTAAACTTATACGTTTTTTGATTTTTTATGTAATCAAAATACATACAATAACAATAAATTTAAAAGTTCAATTCACAAAATAGCATTTTTGGAAGGTGGATACCCACATTAACGTTTTGGTTATAGTTTAATACATTTTGAAGAACTAAACCCAATATAATATATCATGCTCTCTCATAGATATGAGAGTGGACCCTACAAAGGGACGCATACCTGACTTACAATGATAGACCAATAATAGAACTAAAAAAAATCAAAGATAATTGGAAACACTCGTTGTTTGAATATAATTGGAAGGGTTTGAATGTAAATTGTTAGGGGTTAGTATAAAATATGTGAAAAGGTTGTAAATTATATATTAATGTAATTAATTATAAGTTGTTTGAAAGTTATGTTTAATAACTTGTAATGTATTTTGTTTGAGAAAAAAATAATTATATATTTGTAATCGTCTCATTTTTATCTACGTTTTAATATAAATTTTATCTGAATATAAGGTTTTTTTAAGAATTAGTATATTTTAATTGTTTTATCCATCGAAAGCAATGTATAGGTAATTATTAAACATTTTATTCGTCTTTTATATTTATTCTCTCTATATAATATAGTCGATATAATCACTGATTTCTTAGTCTTTCGAAAAAAAATTAAAAATATACTATAATTAACAGTTAGTGACATAAAGTTATTTACAAACTACCACTACCACTACCACTTAGAGCTTTTTTAAATTGATTGTTAGTTTTGAATAAATAACCCTACAAAAACTATAACTCTACATAAATACTGGGTAGTGAAACATATGTCATGTTAACATGTTTTATAACTATACATACAACTTGGAAGTTTATATAAAAAAATTTATTGTGTAAATTTTCTTATTTTTTAACTAATAACTTAGTACATAAATAAAAGTTACTATTACATGGATATTTGAATTCATTGATATCTTGTTTTTTCAATTATATTTAATTGAATAATAAATTACACTTAAGCGATTTACGTATGTATAGACATAATCTATTCTATTTTAAAATCTTATTTTTATGTTAGAATCTTATTTTTATGTGATCAAATTTACATATACTTAGATTGATGTTATCATTATTTAACTTTTAATAAATTTAGTTTACAATTTCAAAGATTCAAATATAATAAGCTAATAAAAATGTCTTTAAAGCACTTGATATTATAAAATCAATAATAATATTATAGTTATGTCTTCACAATGTCAAGACAAAGCTCCATCACAAGAAACACATTAATATTATAATAACAACTTTTAGACGTGTAATGTGTTTTATATTTCTTAGAAAAAGTATTTATAAAAAGTATTAAAATACACGTTTTTACTCATTGACAGTTATATGTGATGGTTTTTCAAGTGAAGAGTAAGAAGCGGTTAAAAGTTTTAATTTGCAATAATGAAGGCAGCACTATCAATAAAACCATGAATGTCGTTTATAAAGAGGCTCTACAGAAGATCTAATGATAATCTTATGTATGAATTTCAAAATTTTGTAATGAATATTTATTTCTTACGAGATTTTATATTCCTATCTATGCTTTGTAATTATTATTTTTACTATACATGTTAGGCTCTCCGTTGCGGGGGACTCATTGGGCGCGAGTTGCAAGCGAGCTCGCCAGGGAACACCACCTCGGGTGGTGCCTACTCGCCGGGTAGGAGAAGCCATGGGTTGTGAGACTCGGCCGCCTTTACCCAACCCCCCCACCCCCCTTTCAAATTCTAGCCGTTGAACGGCTATATTGTTTTTTTTTCTTTTTTCTTTTTTTTTACTTTTAAACTCTATATATATCTCACTTTTCACAACCATTTTTTATACCTTTCATCTTTTCTTCATATTTTCTTCATCTTTTCTACATTTTTTAAACAAAACACTCTATGGATCCAAACCAAAATTTCACAACCCCTCCGTCATCCGGAATTCAAAAATTCCGAGTTCTACACCGCCGCCGGATAATCCTTTCTTTGTTGGCGTGTCTCAACCGATGCCTCAACCAAACCCGATGTTCGCACCCTCGCAATTTACGTACACGGGAATGCTTAGCCAACAACAACAAATTCCGCTATCCAAATTTGGCTACCCAATGCAACAAAATTTTCAAGTCCCCCAAGGTGGCTACCCGATTCAATATCAACAACATCAACATCATTATCAACAACACCAACTTGTAGATGAAGATGAAGACGAAGATAACGAAGAGGAGTTTGTTCTGGATACCCAACCACCGCCAGTTCAAGTACCGCGAAAGCGTTCGGGACGACAACAAGCCGAGCCGAAGAAATTTCCAACGAGAGCAAAAGCAATACCGTGGACACCCGCGGAAGAGTTGGCGTTGGTCAAGGCCTGGTTTGGCATTTGCGAGGACCCCATAGTAGGAAACGCGCAAGGACATGGTATAAATATATCTTTATTTATTTATACGTTTTTTTATATATATTTATTTATTGTTAAATATATATTTATTTATTTATAAGTGTTTATTTATATATAATTTATATATATATATATATATATATATATATATATATATATATAGGTGGGCTTTGGGAACGTGTTTTGGGTTTATTTCAAGAGCAACTCGGCAAACCGGCTGATTAACAATCACCTCGTCAAGTAAATGCAAAGTGAAAAGATATCAATGCAAAAGTATCAAAGTTTGCCGGTATGTAAGCCAACATCGAGGGTGGAAGACGTAGTGGAATGAGCGATGCGAATATATTAAAAACCGCTCACATCTGCTACCGGGACCAAAATAAGGGGTCATCTTTTGGTCACCAAGAATGTTCGGAATTTCTTAAACAACTTCCCAAATGGGTACCACAACCACTCGTGTGTTCGGGTTCCCGTCCTTCAAAACGGAGCAAAACAACGGACTCCAATGTTCAATCTACTACGGGGTCTTCCAATGCTCCCATCGACCTCAACGAACAAGATGATGAAGACGATGAAGAGGAACCGGGGCAGGAAAACGAGCTTTTACGCCCCACCGGGAGAGACCGAGCGAAGCGCCCGGTATTGACATCGACGGGAACCGGTTCGAGACATGAGATAACATCTTTGTTGAGCAACTTATCGAGTATGAAGAACACGCAAAATGAACGATTCATATCGATGCATGAAAAACAATTGGAAGTTGACCAACAACAAGTGGAAGTAAGCCAAAAACAAATTGAAATAAGCAAAAAACAAGTGGAACTACAAGCGTCGGAGCGGATGGAAAAAAATTACCAATTTTACATCTCGCCGGTTAATCATCTTGAGGGACCATTTTTTACGGCAACACTCAAAATTGCACAAAAGTACGGTTGGCCGCGGTTGAACCAGTAGTTTTTTTAATTTAAAATTATGTACTTTTCTTTTTTTATTTTCGTATTTTAGGATTTTAAATTATGTAATTTTCTTTTTTTTTATTATTGTCGTATGAAATTTTAAATTATGTAATTTTTTTTAATATTATTAATGAAAAAAATATTTTGTTTAATAATGATTTATTTAATATAAAAATAAAATAAAAAATGGGGGAAAGGGGAAAGGAAAAAGGGAAGGTATAACGCTTGTAGTGGGTAAGGAAAAGGGAAGGGGAGGAAAAATGATGTGGCGCTGATGTGACAGTGGGTAAGGAAAGGGAAGAGGGGGAGTATAACGGATAGCCTTAGTACGTTTTAAAACTATATAAATTTAAAATTAACTTATATCATCCCGTGTTGATACATGGTTCGCTTAGCTAGTTAAATATAACACATATATAGAAAGATAAAAAGTAGGAAGAAGAGTACCCGTTGGCAACCTTCTTGGTTTCCCATCCGGCAAGATCGGCAGCAAGTCGTAGTGCGTTTCTCCATGATTCGACTTTTTTCTTGTTCTCATATTTGACAGTCTTTGCTTTCTTATCTGTTTGTAGGTTTGTTGGCAGTTCAGCTTGATTGTCATTGTCGTGGTGTTTGGCAAACCCTAATCCAAATTTACCTACTTGTTTTCGCACTTCTGTAGGTTTCACATCATAAAATACAGGATAGACGATTTGGCCTCGCTCCTTCATGCATTTTATAATACATTCAAGTTCATCCAGGCACCACGAAGAATCAGCATAGTTTTCGGAGAACACGATGACAGCAATCCGCGAGTTTTGAATAGCTTCCAAGAGGGAGCGAGGGAGCAATCAATTCACCCCGAAGAAGCGTTTCATCATCTTTGTAGGTTTGGATTCCATTTTGTTCAAGAGCACTATACAGATGATCTACGAAAGTTTTACGGGTGTCTTCTCCTCTGAAACTAATAAAAACATCAAAACGAGCGGGGGTGTAAGAATCGGAGTACATAGAATCAAAAGACAATAGGGATGGCGATATGTAGGAATATTTTCTCTCTTTGTTGGAATCGGTGGACCGAGGACGACGCACCTTTTCCATCTCCATGATTTGGGAGAATTTTTGGAAATGGTTAAATAAGCAAGACAAGTTAGGAAGAGTTGTAGTTGAAAATTCTAGGTATTTGATCCCCATATATCTCTATGTATGTATATATAAGAAAATGTTTAGGGAATATTTCCATTGGTGATATCATTCTTTTTTTTAAATAAATGTTGGGAAATTCTTGTTGAACCATCGTTACTTAAATTAATAAATTAAAATGGGAATAAGAATTTCATGTTTCAGGAATTGAGGGAGCAACATGGGCGGTCGCCCTCATGAATAATGTTATTTATATATATATATATATATATATGAGATTGTTTATTTGAGAACCGTTTTTATTACGAGTATCGTGAGAATTTATCATAGACTTGAATAAAATAAATCAATGACCAATAAACTGACATATTAATTCGTTAATGATGTCTTAAATAAGGGTATTTCGGAAAAACCAAGGCTCGATCATAAATAATAACTCACCCGGACTCGATTCACGGTTGAAAAATTATATAAAAAGTCTAGAATACACTTATTAATGAGCATTAATGGTCGTTAAAATTTATATCCGTGTTTGTCACAATAAAAATGATTATCAAATAATCTTAGAGAGATAAAGAGAGGGGGAGGGGGGAGGGGGGAGGGGGGAGGGTTTATGAAAGAAGCCTTATTTAAATTAAAAGATCAAGGAATAAGATTATTAATGGAATTTTTGTAAAATAATAAACCTTAAATTAGTAAAGTAATATAAACACAAAGGCAAAATTGTTAAAATAACTCACAATATTATCTTAACTTGTCTGGGTAAAAAAAGAAATAAAAAATTACAAAATCACAAAAACCCCAAATCTCGATTTTCTTAAACCGTAGCATTGTATCTTCATCCTCTATTCTCGGTTATCTTCAATCGATCGATTATTCACCATTACAAGCCTTATTTACCTTGAATCGGTGGATTATTCTTTTTCGTAACTCATCCATCTGTTCCATTATTCATCTTCGCGAGTCTTAATTTTCTAGGGTTTATAATTAAGACAACGATGCATACGAAGAAGACAACCATGCATTCAAAGAACACATGTTAGATTTTGTGATTTAATGCCCCATTTTTGGTGTTAGATAGTGAACGAAGGTGCGAAAAATGCCATGAAGTAGTTAACATTATATATCAGAAAAGAATACGAAATGCATATGACCGATTTTAGGTTCTATATATTTGTTGTTGATATATATTTTGCAAGAATTGTATGATTCATGAACGAGGACTGATTTTAGGGGATTTATCGTTGATTACTATTTTTTTGGCTTCACATTAACATTGTTTTTAGCAAATGATTCATGAACGAGGACTAATTTTAGGGGATTTATCGTTGATTACTATTTTTTTGGCTTCACATTAACATTGTTTTTAGCAAAGGAAATAACAACGTTAGACCGTTTTTTGGGTTCAAATATGTTTATTACTCGAACCACAATGTATGTATTGATAAACAGTGTTGGAAAAATAATCATTTCAGCCAATAATCAAACTTGTTCACTAAAATATGCAAGATTAAAAACACATTTTCAGTTAGACTGAAATTAAACACGTGCTGTTTAATTTCTGACACAAAGGTATAAACTATAGAGTATCTACAAAGACTCGCTTTGATACTAAGTTTTAGTAGAAAACAAGGGTAAAAGACTTTGAAGCATTTCGGATGCATCAAAGACTTTGAAACCTTTAATATACCGCGTGCTGGCATATTCTATTACTACGCGGAAGGATGCACCAAGGGTTTCCTTACAAAAGCACTTGGTTTCCTTAGACACGAGCTAGAGGATACTGTTAACCCCTCTGCGTCAGCCACCCCCATTGACATAACTGTTTTCCGCAATATGCGGGTGATGTAGAAGTAGAGGAACAATTGGGTTCTCCTTGATGAGGTAGGACGCCCGTGGAACACGCCCAACAACTGGAGATGTTGCATAGGGAGGTGATGATGATGTTGTGGGAGGAGGTGATGAAACGCAACATGAGGTGCATGATTTTTAGCATCACGAGATACCTCACCACGAGGAGGCACATGCTGAGACCTCTCTGCAGACTACTATATGAGAGGAGAGAGAGAGAGAGAGAGAGAGAGAGAGAGAGAGAGAGAGAGAGAGAGAGAGAGAAGATTGATGAGGATGGAGTAGATGCAGTGATTAGCCGCTGCACAGGTGAAGGAGAGGTTAGAATATTTACAGACTTTAATTTCTTTATCCCTTCCACCTGAGGAAAGAGTATCCCCCGCCCCTAGCCATTCATCCAGATTTTGCAGCATTTATTTCTAGGGCAGGATCTGCCAGAAGTAGTGATGACGATCTAGATGGTATAAAGTAGACTACATAATTTTAGGATCTAGCATCATATGTATCTAGAGTAGAGGTTGTAAAAATTTTTGTATGCATTAGTACAAACCACATATACTATTTGGATATTGGATGTATTTTTTATGCTTATTTTTTGTTTATGTATATATCATCCTGCATACTTCTTGGTTTTCACGTATATTTAGTTCTAAACATTTTTGTCCCATATGATCATTTCACCTTTGGTTGAGTTTGTGTTTTTCATGAACCATTCATGACACACTAATCGTGATTGCTTTTGGAGATAACTCAACTTAAGTGTGGGGAAAATTCCTGCACCCATGATAGCTCGATTGTAACTCCAGGGAGTTTAAAAAATTCTTTCTCTCACACTTTAATATTCATTATTAAAATTTTCTTGTACATTGAGTACAATGTACGATTTAAGTGTGGGAGGGGAATACTTTTTGCGAAATAAATCACTTAAAAATACTAGTCTTTTTGGGAACTTTCGAAGGCATAAGACCTAATTGGATTTTGGCTTTTTTTTTCTTCCAAATTGTCAATATTTTCAATAGCTTTGGATATTTTTCCATGATAAATTCACTTACAAGGTAGCACTAGGAATATTGCACGAGCCTTCGTGTGATTGTGATAACATTGTCTCAAATTTTATGTTATATTTCTTATTTCAATTGCACAATCCACACCTACACTAGCATTGCTGAGCGTTTTAGCCACAACACTTCCTTTCATTATACTCTTGCACATGGAAATTGCTCATATATACTCCGGTTGTTGCTTTGATTACAGAACTTTCTCATTACATGCATTTCAAGATCATGAACTAGACTATTGCAGTTACAATAATTCGGTTGGACTAATTCCACTTACTCCTCGATGGACTAATTCCACTTACTCCTCGATGGACTGTTAGCTTTAACAAAAATAGAGTACTTTCTTGGTTCAATAATAGCAGCTCATAATGGTTTGAAACTGAGTTGTGGATTCTATTTTAGCCACTTTTATATCCTCTTGCATCCTACCCTTAGCCACAACCACACTACAATCCTTTAAAAGACCTCTTGTTAATTGTATACGTTCATGTTATTTGGTGTTTGATAAGCTTATGTTAATTTGTGCTTGAAGTTAAGCACTAATGCACTTATACACACGCCCAGATACATATATTGAGTGTTTGAGTGACCACCTGGTGAGGCATGAAGTCCGATATTTTCATAATTCTTGTATCCATGTTTAAGGAATCTATTATGCCTTTATGTTAGGTCCGAATTGATGAAGCAGTGCAATTGGCTTTGAGAGAAACACACACACACCCCTTGAGAGTTGTGATAATATGATTGCAAAGCTTGTATTAGAAATTGCACCAAGGCCTTTTATAGCCTTGGAGAAGTTACATAATATGTAACACCGTATTTTCTAAAACAACTTTGAAATATGCGCGGAAGCTAATTACATAATAATATAAACATAACAGTGAAACTACAACTTTGGCTGGTTTGCTTTACAAAATACATCAACAGTGTTACCCAAAAACAGGCTCTATACAAAACAAAAATCGATATCAGAGTTAGATCAGTCCAAAATTCCAGCTTCACATCAACTATCAACATACATAGGAGTATCCTGTAAAAGATAACAACAATGGGGGATTAGCACAAAGCTAGTGAGAGAATAGATATCAAAGAACATACAAGGCATAAAGCCCCAAACACACCAAGCTCAATCGTCAAAGAGAATTGGCGGCGTTGCAACACCTACAACCAAGGTCGGCCAAAACCAAGGTTTACCAATAGCCCTGCTAACATGGATAATAGTACAAGCACCCTTGAGTGCAACAAATGCCCCTCAAGATCAGATATTGTATATCCCCAAGTAATAAGCCCAGCCATACAAGCTGATCTCTGAATACGTCATGTATATATACAGATAAACAAGATGCAACATCTCAAAGAGCCAAACAATCAGGAATTACATCCCATACATCCAGAGATATATATCCACTCACCGATATCTTCAACAAGCTCAGCTACTCAGCAATCTTATCTACCGAGCCTTGTCACTACCTGAGCATACAACTACTAGTCGGTATTTGCTTAACAATCTACTTTAAGCACAATACAACATACAATCATATGTACAATAAACCAACTAGTACAATATGTACAACAATGTATCAAGTATATTTAGCAGATATACCACTATTCACAATTACCCTTATCATTCTGTAATTTTGTGAATTCTCCTAATTCCATAGCTTAGGCAATACATATATTCCATTCATATGTCAAGGCCACAATGGATACACAAGCTCATGGTTATCTTCAAATTCCGAGCATGTGCTATACAATTCCGTTCAACATAATAATTCCAATTGTTTCCCCATTTCCGATCAAAGGTCATTTCCGATCAAGGAATACATTCCGATCAATCCAATTCCGGTCAATTGTAATTCCGAGCATAGGTATAATCCGGTCAAAACCTATTCCGAGCAAAGGCCCAATTCCGGTCAAAAATCAATTTCTGAATAACATGTCAATTCCGACTAAATCATAAATTCCGAGTAAGTCGTAAATTCCGAGTAAAGGCATGTTAATTCCGATTAAGTAATAATTCCGATCCATATACTTCCATTCCGATCATATCAATTCCGATCAAAGAGTTAGGGCAAATAGTTCATATAATCGGAAATCACATAATTCCTATCATTCTGGAAAGAATTCACCAATTCCTACTGATTCAATCATCAATTCCGCCTGTTGCTTATCACAGATTCCGATCAATTCATAATTTTCGAACAGTTTGCTTTTAACTTCAAATTCGATCTGTTGTTACGCACGCAATGAAATCTATATATCCAGAATACATTATAATCATACATGGATCATAAACTATCATAAATTTCTAACATGCATACAACCTAGATCATCAAATCATCATATTAGCAATAATCGGAATCCATATATATATATATATATATATATACATATATCAATAAACCGAGATTAAACATCAATTAATCAATCTATCTGTAATCATGCTAACCTCTTGATGATAATTACTTCAGTTAGTCAATTACACCATGAAGATCACTAGATTTCGATCTCTTCTTCTTCTTTTCTCTCGGCCGAATGCTCTCAAAACACACACTATCGATTTATTTCAAATGCATGGAATGAGTGTGTGTTAGTGTCACATAATGGTTTTGTGTGTCAATTTGGCCAACTCACAATCCACTATCTCAATTAAGATTTAATTGGCATAATACAAATTTAATTAAAAGAATAATTAACACATAAAACAATTAATCAATCAAATAATAATAAGAATTAATCCTCATAATCAATCACAATCAAATTAATCAGGTTAATCACTTAATTACCTTAATCATACTAGGCCGGTAAGGAGGGTGTTGCATAATACACCCTCACTTTTTGGGTTCTAACACTTTAGATCTTAAGTTATTGAAAAACTGCTTTTGTGCGATCTTTAGGCCAAATAGAATCCTAATTTCAGTTGTAATCGAAGGTTTGCTTGAGGACTAGCAAGGTTTAAATGTGGGGAATTTTATATCTCTTAAATTATACATGTTTGTTTTAGAGAATCCCGCTCATATAGACTAATTTTCGGCAGTGAAAATGTTATATTTCGACACTTAAATTCAGTAAAAAATATCAAGAAACAACTAATGAAATTCAGTAAAAAAACCAAATCCCAGAAGTCATGTTAATTTCGGAGGTTAAAACATCAAAAAATGAGAAAGTGTACTTTCTCACCCACCTCCTTTTATGGCATCAAATATCCTTTCTACGGTCGTAGAAGGGAATGAAACCCAAATGTTCAATTCAGTTGTTTAGCAACGGTGGTTCGGTGGTTACATGTTTAGAAACTCAAAAGTCATATATTGGGTTCAGAAGTTCAAGTTCAGCTCAAAGCTCAGTAGAAAGCTCCAGTTTAGGAGTTTCAGTCCGCACATCTTCAGATAAGAGCTTCAGTACGCATACCTCCGGATCTGAAAGATTCATTTTTGAAACATGTTTAGTAGTACATTCTACGGCCGCATACGTCCTTTCTACGGCCATATTTGGTCATCCACTTGCATCCGCACTTGTGGTTGCAGTTACCCACTTGGTACTTTCTACGGTTGTAGAAAGTACACCATCTGCACTATAATACAACATTCTGGACAGCTTCAAAAGAAGAGCCAAATTCTGACTTTTGCATATTTCTCTCAACATATTGACCCTTATTAGTCTAAAAACTCCAATATAAGCCCTTAGCTGGTTCTAAAGCTTGAAGAAGGTGCTTTTGATCATTTGGAGGTGCTAGCTTCATCATCTACACAACTACCTTCATCTTCGCTTAACGGGTTGTTGGTATAATTTTTCCTTATTTACTTTTCCAGCAATGCATATAACCCAGTAGCTTTTGCTATTGTATTTGTTACTATGATTGGCTAGAACACTTATTTACTTAGGCCAAGATGAGTCTTGACTAGTTATGTTGTATATGCTATTGTGATTATATTTATGATGATTCAATACATCTTTGGTAATACTTGTACTTTGGAAGGAATCTTAACCCATTTTCTTTCATATGCAAGTCATGGGAGCTATTATGATCATGTTGGGTAACTACATGTGAAAATTACTAATATATAAGTGTATGTATATTCAAACTTGTGTGAGCATGCTAGTTTTCTTGCTAGAAATCAGTGGTAACTTGCATATTCATATGTGCTATCTGCACTTGGGATACTTGCCTTGGACCAAAGCAGTATTGGCTTGATGTGTTAGAGATTTTGGTTAAGTTATATTCTTATACTTGTCTTAGACCAGAGCGGTATATATCGTGTTTATAAAAACCATTTAGAAATTGAAATGCTCATGACCATTGCGGTTTTCTATTAACTTATGATTTTCATAAATATTGATTAAATCAAGTTTAACCTATCTTTTGATTGTTTTATGAATAACAAAGTTTTGGGTGATTAATGTGTCTACAACATTATTCTTCTAAGGGTTTGTATGGGTAGTGTGTGTCTATAGCACTACCTTACTTTCATTAATCAAGTTGGAGTCATCACAAATTTAGTTATTGTAGAATGTATGTACATATCATGATTAGTAGAATGTATATACATACCATGATTAGCCGAGAGGATTCGAAGCCCGAGTAAATCTCCATTTGTATTAGTTTCGCTTATTTGTATTTACAAGATTTGCTTTTATGTTTGAAAACACCATTGCACTTCGATTTATTGTTTCTATATTGTTACCATGATCTACTTGCATGATTGGATTAGACAATGATGATCGTTGAGTATTAGTAGTTATCGTATTTTCCATGAGTTCAATAATCATTTCTATAAACTATACAACATACATGGGTACACTGCCCATGCGTGTTGTACTATTTCATAATTCTACATTTAAAAAACTCTCCATGTGAAAGCTTTTAATCACCGCTCAAAAAACGTAACACGCATACAAGACACACCAATATTCATATTATATATGTATACATATATAAGGTATGAATATGCATTTTTGTAAATCCGATATAAGTAATATATCAATCATATTGATCTAAAGGCAGAATTTGCTTCTTAAACTTTTTTAAATCAAGAACGTTCGAGGGGCGGACCCATATATTTTAGTGGTGGCATGAGCCACCAGTCAATTTTATAGACGGAGTGAAAATTTTCAATGTTTTTTAACCGGTGTCACTAGTTAAATTTTGGGGTGCCACCGGTGATTATTTGATGTCACCAAAATCTAATGAAAAAAAAGATTAAATATAATTCAATCTTCAATTTATACATTCAAATACTTTAATTTACTTAAAATATAGCAATTTAATTAACAATGCTTCTATGTTTTCTTTTAAATTTTAGACCTAAAATTACAGCAACAACAACTAAAACTTCGTTAATCTGACCCGATTAACCGAAAACCCGAAAAAAAAACGAACAACACTCCCAATTTAATTAATTTTATTTTTGTTATTATATGATACCACTAGTTAAAATTAAATCTTGGGTCTGCTTATGAAATGTTCTTTCTAAATTATTATTTCATATGGATTGTGTTCAATAAAGTCTATATAAAAAACATAGTCCTGAAATTTTAATATTAAATCACATGTGATTCAGTATATAATTACTTGTGATTGTAAAAGCATCACATGTTAATTACGAAAATGGCACTCCGTCCAAAACTTTAAAATTCAATTTGGGCCATTGATGGACTGATCCAAAGACTAAGATTAGTCTCTCAGGATTATGGATGAATGATAGACTACATTATATGTTTTATACTTTAATATATATGTATTTCAAGAATAAAATAACACAGACGGTATACTTCATGCAATAGAAATGATTAAAAGAATAAAAACATTCAATAAAATAAATTGGAGGCCGCCTGAATACGAGAATATTATAATCTCGTTATTTGCTAGTTTATTTATGATTAATAATTAAAATATAAATTAAGACCTAAAATAATAAAGAAATAATTTATGAAGTTGAGAGGCTGGTCTTCTATTACATATATTAAGTATTAATTAAAAATTATACAATTAATAACCTTAAACTACCTAGTTCTAAATCGAACCTTGTGCGTATTCACAGGTTCATACTATTGATGTCACCAGCACTATAAAATAAAATATTATATATATATATATATATATATATATATATATATATATATATATATATATATATATATATATATATATATATATATATATATATATATATATATATATTTATATATTTATATATATATATATATATATATATATATTTATATATATATATATATATATATATATATATATATATATATATATATATATATATATATATATATGCAAAAGTTCAAACGAGAACTGTTTTTCGTACGAGAACTGCGAGAACCAATCTGAGCCGTCTAATTTCCCCTCTTTTAATGTCATTGTACACCCATGAATTCCTCACATGCACCCTGCCACACTTGATCCCCTCTACGCTCTCCATCCATGAACTTCTCATATCCAAGGAACGGCTGAGATTGGTTCTCGCAGTTCTCGTACGAAAAACAGTTCTCGTTTGAATATATATATATATATATATATATATATATATATATATATATATATATATATATATATATATATATATATATATATATATATATATATATATATAGGAAGAAGTTCCATCGAGAACCATTTTTATTGCGAGAACCGCGAGAACCAATCTGAGCCGTCTAATTCCCCCTCTTTCAATGTCATTGCCCACCCATGAATTTCTCACATACACCCTGCCACACTCGATCCTCCCACGCTCTCCATCCATGAATTCCACTTATCAAATCAACGGCTAAGATTGGTTCTCGCGGTTCTCGCATTTTTATCGGTTCTCAATGGAACCCTCCCCTATATATATATATATATATATATATATATATATATATATATATATATATATATATATATATATATATAATATAATAATTATCTAGTAATTAAGAGTATTGTTAATTACATCCTACATATCAGTCACCTCACACATATATATGTAGTATAAGAGGTTTTATATGTATACTCATACTTATTTAATAATTACAGGTCTTAAAATTAATAGATAAGATAAGTAAAGAAAATTAATACATTAAAAACTCTAATATTTATCAAATGTTAGCCATTATTCATTTAGATATTTATTTATAGTTAATTTTATATTTTTTTACTTTGTTTTTTAACTTATAAGATACAAAAAAAGTCAAATGATGCAATACTCGGATATTTCATATTATAAAACGTAAAATCTTTTTTTTTGTTTATAACCTTCTAGAAATTTGAAAATGATAATGCTAATTTTCAAGGTTAATAATAAATTGTCGTTTGATCCATAATGTCGTATCGATTTATGTTAAATATATAACAACTACTTTTAGTTGATTTATTTATTTTATTTTTACTTTTAGGTTATTATATATATTTTTTTACTAACTAAATTTAGATATAAGGCTATTTGTTTATAGTTAATTTTCTATTTTTTACTTTGTTTTTAAACTTATAAGATACAAAAGAAGTCAAATGATGCAATACTCGGATATTTCGTAATATAAAATGTAAAATCTTTTTTTTTAGTGTATAGCCTTCTAGAAATTTGAAAATGATAATGCTAATTTTCAAGATTAATAATAAATTGTCGCTTGAGCCATAATGTCGTATCGATTTATGTTACATATATAACAACTACTTTTAGTTGATTTATGTCCTTATATATATTAGTTGACCTCTTATGCCAGCCCCGCTCCCGCAACGCGAGGCTGAAAAACCTTGTTATACATATTAAATAAGATGACATATAAATTTTCATATCATATTATCGATTAAAATACTCACAAACATCATATGATTTACCGTATAGAGATGGTACAATGATCAAAATCTACTGTATCTTATCTAATTAAATTTAAGAGTAAATTACTGAAATGGTCCATGTGGTTTACACAAAATTACTGGTTTGGTCATTTATAATAAAAATTTATGCTAGCAGTCCCTGTGGTTAACATTTTGCTACTGAAACGGTCCTTTTAACTAACAGAAGTTAAAAAGGTTGTTAGTTATCTTTTAGTATGAGGGCATTTTAGTATTTTCACGTGTTATTTCTATTTCCAAACACCTTCTTCTTCTTATTTTCTCTTCACCCTTTGCTTTTCTTTGAAGATGAAGAAACCCTAACTTTACTCCTCTCTCTCTCCTCGCCACCGTAACCCAACTGCCACCTCAAACCCGTCGGCCGTCTCTCCTCTATACGAAAACCCTAACCGATTCTTGCAGGATGAAAACCCTACGAAAACCTTAAACCCGTCGGCCACCTCAAACTGCCACCATGACCATTACATCAGGGAACGGAAAAAATGGAAGCAAGTGATGCAGATGCTAATGCAATGGCATTGAAGAAACAATCAGAAGGCTTCCTTCTTAAGTTTGCAACGGTGGAAGAACAGAAACGGTGGAAGAAGAACCACCTTCGCCCTCTCGCTGTGTTACTCCCTCGATGGAGAACGCTCACCACCGTCGGCCGCCAACCATTTGAAGAACAACCACTTCCACCCTCTCGCTTCTTGTTCTTTATTAGGGTTTGTTTGGGTTCTTCAAACCCATCGCTGGAGAAGACAACCGGCGCCGACCGTCGCCGCTGCCACCTCCCTCACAATATCTCTCGATCTCTCTCCACCTCTTATGTGTGTTCTTGGATCTGATTTGTTCTTGGAGCTGATTAGTTGTGCTTGTTCTTGGAGCTGATTTGGTAAGAAATGGATAATTTGAACTTTGACCTTGTGAACACTGAAGTAAGGTACTGATTTCATATATTGCAATGAAGAGATTAACAATTTTTTTTGTGTTCTTTCTCTGGTAATTTGTTGCGTAGCTAATAAAGCGTTTTTTGTTCCCATCTTCTCTTTTAGTAAGAAATGGATAATTTGTAAGAAATGGATAAAGTGTAATTTGTTGCGTAGTTGATTTGGTAAGAAATGGATAATTTGAAGGGTGAGGCTATCGTCACGAAGAAGATTACTTAGGGCACGCCTTTTTCGCATTTCACAAATACGAAATAGGCTTTCTGACACACTACTACTTTTCTTTTTGGATCAGACTATTTCCACGGATATAATTGCTTGTGTCACATATTTTTCGTATTTGGTAAATGCGAAATAGGCTATTAATGAATAAGTTTACTGTTTCACTTTAATTTTTGCAGGAAATGTGATAATGGGATATGCTTTTCAGAGGTCCATACAACCTGACACATTTTTCAAATTTTAATTATTAATTACAAATAGAGTAGCCTTTCAATATTTTATTATATTGATCATCTTCTTTCTACATGATGCAAAGCTATGGAAAACCCAGATCTTCTTTTTAGAGGAGATGGAAGGATGGTGACAGGCAAGGATGGACCGTGGTCGACGGTTTTAAAGTTTCGCAGGTGGTGGTGCGATGAACAGAGAAGGGAGAGGTGTGGTTTCGCGATGATGGAGGCGGTGTTCGGTGGTTAGCCGTTGACCGGCGGTGGTTTGGGTGGTGGGAAACTGTCGTGTGTGCTTAGTGGGGGTGGTTTCACGACAGCAGTGAGGAGAGGGAAAGAGATGTGCTTCGATGGCTGGAAAGTGGTGGTGTTGAAAGGGGTGGTTGGCCGGAGGTGGTGTTGAAGACGATGATGGAGGCCAGCAGCCGGAAAGCTGTAGTCCGGCGAAGATATATATGTATAGAGAGAGAGAGAGATGGGGCCCTCGCCGGAAGAGGAAGTCGCCGATGGATGAGTGGTAGTGGTCACGCTCCTCTCCGGAGATCGTTATCGTGGTGGCGTTGATGGTGGGTATCTTCATCACCAGTAAGTCCAGTAGAGAGAAAGAAAAATAAGTGGACAACGGTAGAGCTTCTGACTTGACAGGCTTGATGTGGGCCACTCTTTATTATGGCTTTTTTGTTTTCTTGAGCAGTAGAGTAGCAGTCAAATGCAAAATCACGTCAGAAAAGTCTATTTCGTATTTGTCAAATGCGAAATAGGTTTTGCTAGCCACACGAAAAGCGTGTACATAGCAGTACCCTTTCTTTTTTTCTTTACCGTAGGAGAGAGAAACAAAACCTCTGCAAACCCCTTTTCAGTTTTCAAGCCATCACTTCTATTCTCTCCAAGGTTCGTTTATCTTTGTTGAACTGAAAACCCCTTTTCAAGCAACCAGTTTCTATTCATCACTTCTTCCTTTCATTTCGGTGGGTTTGGTGGGGGTTTGCGGCCGGCGAAAAGAGAGAGATGAGGTGAGAGTTGCTGCAGTGCTGTAGAGTTGGAGGAGCCGACGGTGGCTGTGTCGCTGTGATGAACATGTTGATAGAGGTGTCCGGTGATGGAGATTACAAGCTCAGGCGGTCGGAGCAGAGAGAGGAAGAGATAATAACCAGAGAAGAGAGAGAGTAGAGAGAGGTGGTGGTCGCTGTCCGACGGCGGTGGTCGCTGTCCGGTGGCGGTTGTTTAGACTTTACAATTCGGGTATTCTCCGGCTAGTTGTTTAGCCATGTCATAATTTTCTCTGCCTTACCGTCATCGTTTTTTAGGTGTTCAGATTCAGTATTGGCCCCACCGGAAACAATGGTTGGACCGAGATGCTGCGAAGGGAGGGCGGAAGGAGGGCGGGAGCGGTGGCCGGAAAATATATCGGAGGGAGGGCGGGGATAAAAAAAGATATCGGAGGGAAGGTGACGTTGAAGTGATGGCTTGAAAACAAGATAAATTTGCAGAGAGAATAGAAATGGGTGACTCAGAAACGAGGATAAAAAAATATATCGGGGGTGGCCGGAAAAAAAAATGAAAAGTAAATAATAAAAAAGAAATCTCAAAAGCAAACTACTGAAAAGTAAAAGTGAGTTGTCACATGTCACATCTTCAAATTGATGCTTTACCCTTGCTTTTTAGATAGGATCAGGCTATCCCCACGGAAGAGTTTGCTTGTGGCATACCTTTTTCGCATTTGACAAATGCGAAATAGGCTATTTCGCATTTGACAAATGCGAAATACGTACTTTTGTGTCATATTTATGTTAGATTTTTTTTAATTATTGCGAAATGTATATACTCTTTTACTATTGAATGTGTCAGTTGAGTAATTAGAGGTTTTGCTTTCCTCGATATTGCAACCCTTAAATGGTCACGTCATGCTTGGATGGATTTAATTGTAACAGCTTTCCTCGATTTCAAACAAATTAAAAACAAATTAGATTTCAAACAATTCTTCAATATACAATGTTATAAGACAAACCCAGAATGCCTATCATCTTCTCTATCATCTTTTTATTTAGAATGCCTATCATCTTCTCTATTATTATGGACCTGCAAAGCTAGCACCGGAGGCCAACCCGACGCGGTGGTGAACAAAAAAAAATACAAAAACAGCAGATTTTCGAAATATCATTTGTTATTTTGTGTGTGTATGTATGTATATATCATGTATCTATATATGTCAAAAAGTTAACCTCAATACTGGAGATGTCCATCACAGTGATCTACTTTTCCATATATTTGAAAGTAGCCACTATTTGATGGTGCTATTTGTTTTTTGAAGACATAAATGTCTTATGTCTTATTTCATGTCTGCAGGATAAGATGTGGTTTAAAAGGTCTTATGTGTGCGAATGTCTGCGAGATAAGACTGTTTGTTTTTTTAATTTTAGGAAATGTCTTATTTACTATATTTACCAACCACCACCTCCACCACCATCACCATCGCCGGTGATCACCACCAACCGCCACCGCCACCACCGCCGTCGACCATTGATATATGCGTTTTTATGCATGTTTTACATGCTAGAATACCCCGTACTTAGCCCAAATACAAGGTGAATACTCCTATTATTGATCTAATATGCTTAACATTCACCATGCAGGTTACAAAAGAGCTTTAAGTAAGATAAAGGGGCAAAACAAGGGAAGAATAGAAGAAAATGAAGATTGGTGAAAAAGACACCCTACGGCCGTAAAAGGGATTTCCTACGGCCGTAGGCCTTATTCTTCTAGAAGGCTTAAAAAGACTCCCTACGGCCGTAGGGACCCCTAATCAGTTGTAATCATTTCCTGGCAGATTTCTTGCGTGTGTCGGGTTACTGGCAGAATATTGCGTATGGAGAAACTCCGTCCCAGCCACCCTACGGCCGTAGAGGATACTTCCTACGGCCGTAGGAAGTTCTGTTACAGCACATTAAATGGCAGAATCTGCCATTTGCACAAGGGTCCGGATTTTTCACCAATTTTTGGACCAACACCTCCATACACTCTCTCTAAACATCCTAACACTCCAGGAGACTTCTCTTGGTGATTCTAAGGAGGAGAGCTTGGATTTGAAGGCTTGGAACAACATCTTGGAGCTTGGATTCCTTAGTTTTATCATTGCTTAGCTTGGGTATACTCTTTCCATTTCTTATTTCAATCATGTACCCATGTGTTCCAGATGTTGTAGTTCTAATATTATTGTATATGGATAACTAAACTCATTTCACTTGGGCCAAGATGATTCTTGGCTAGTTATGGCAATATATTTGACTTTTATGTTGACTTGATTCATATATGCATGTTTGATCTTGAATACAAATGTGTTTTATCAACTTAGTATGTTTAATCTTACCATGTTCATGTGTGATAATGTGTATAGGATAACTCCTTCATGTTTAAGCATGTATTCTTAATGTCATGTTAAGTTTGTTATTAGAAATGATACATCTTGCATGATTGTCATTAGAAATCATTGTTGGGATATGTTTTGAATCATTTCAGGTTCATCCATTATTGGTCATTTTATTCATATGTTGGTTTTATGCATGCCTTATGATATCCGAAGAAATTCTAGTCATTTGGTGTATTTATGGGTTAAACATGCTACTAATAATTAAAGGATTCACAAATATGTTTGTTGGTATGTTTAGATGGTGAAATGAACTCACATGTATGCCTTTGTTATGCTTGTCTTAGTGTTCAATGTGCATATCACATGATTCATGTTTTAAGAAGTGTTGGCTATACTAGAAATGGTAGGTTTAACATGTTCATATCTTTAGTAATCATGTGGCTAAATATTAAAATCCCTTAATTGTGAGGTTTGAGTTTAGAGGAGTTTGTGACCCCATTGTACCAGTTTACATGTGTTTATGATCTGAGATTAAAGTCTAGATTGTAATTTGTTGTTGAATGCCTTTATGTTAGATTTGAATGTTTTGTCGTACTGGTTCCTACGGCCGCAGGAAGAAACTCCTACGACCGTAGGACAGTATACCTCCTACGACCGTAGGAAGAAATTTCTACGGCCGTAGGAGCCATTTTTACCACAGTGTGCTGTTTTTGCTTGTTTTAACCATTTTAACTGCTTTGACACCTTTTTGGGTTCTGAGGATTACTGGATATATCATTTGAAAAGATATATATTCAATAGTCTGATTTGGATGCGATCTGGTGGATCTGTAGTTGAATTCTGATATGTCGTTGCTTGCCTGATCATGTTTGATTGTTGAGTCTGAGTCTTGATAACTCGAGTGATGATTCTTGCATGATAATGTGGTTTTGTTGAGTATTAGAACAGCATGCTATGCGCTTAATCTATTCAAGTCTTCATATTATGTGTTGTATTGTGTTATTGCCATGATTAGTCTCGATGATTCGAAAGCCTAAGTGATCTGTTATCCTACTGTTGCCTTCGGTGTTAATCTGTGTTAGTTACTGTAGTTCTTGTTAATTTAGTTCATTCTGTCACTTGCTTTAATTAATTCTGCTGATCAAACAACAATGAGACTTAAGTATTGGTAGCTTCCTGTCCTGGTGGAACGATATCCGGTCTAACCGAGTCTATACTACTATTGACCAGGTTATACTTGCTTGAGTCGTGTGTAGTATCTGCTTAGTAACATCGTTTTTATAAATTTAAAACGAGGTTGTGTCCCAACATTTTATAACAAGAAAAACCCAAAGCATGGTACACACCAACCATCGCCGCCGACCACCTCCGCCAACCGCCACCTCCACCAACGCTGCCGACCACCACCAACCGTCACCGACCACCATTAAACGCCACCTCCACCACCATCATCACCGCCGGCGACCACCACCTACCGCCATCGCCGACCACCACCACCGTCACCATCGCCGCTGACCACTACCAACCGTCGCCTCCGCCGACCACCACCAACCGCCACCGACCACCGCCAACCGCAATCTCCGCCAACCGCCACCAACGATCACTACCACCACCGCCACCGACCACCACCAACCGCCACCTCCACCACCGTCACCACCGCCAACGACCACCACCAACAGCCGTCGCCGACCACCACCAACCGCGACCGCGACCGCCGTCACTAACCGCCACCGCCGACGGCGATTTATCACATAGGTTATCCTTAAGCCTGAGGTATCTGGTTTGGGATGCGGTAACTGTTGTCTTCTTAGCGCGTTTTAACGCCACACAGTAACAGGGTGGTCATAAGGAGCGTGTCTAGATTCATTGGGAGTCGTATTTCCAGATGCAAATACGCAAGATGGTAATTGCACCTTCTTTTTAGAAGAGATATTTCCGGGCCCCTTGACTGATTAGAGAAACTGGTAAGTGCACGGTCGTGCCCAAACGAACTGATCTGTTCTTTGTTATTTATCACGCAGTTTTGAAATCAAGTATGTCATGAACCAAATTTTTGAGTCTCTGAGTTGACTTACTCCATGCTTATGCTCAAAATTGAAATATCGCCCTGCAAGGGACAAACCTATATATATGCATGTATGTATATATAAAAACGTACCCATTCATGAACAGGGAGTTTATGATAGTTTAGTTTATAAACAGTTAGTTTATAACAGATTACTTCTAAGCAGGTTGCCTATGAAGTTTTATCACAAGTTACTTTGGGGTATAAGAGTTCTTATAACCTGGTTACCCTAAGTGTCTGGCTAGGGACCTCCTTAGGCTAACAATGTGCAGTAACTATTACTTATCTTGCATAAATGGGAGTCTGTTGGATTATGTGCAGAGATAATTAATGGGCATATTGGATCCAATGTTATAAGAGACTAAAGGGTCACACTGCTACACACCCAAATCAGAACAGTTGGATTTCACCATAAATCTGTGTGGAAATAATTAATCAGATTGGATTAATTATTAAAGAGAAAAAATAAATAATTAATCAGTAGTGTTAATTATTTAAAAGAGAGAAATAAATAATTAATCAGTTTGTATTAATTATTAGAAAAGAAATAAATAATAAATAGTTATTTATTATTTAAATAAGAAATTAAATATTAAGTTTTAATATTTAACGGACCAGTTAATTAATAGTTAATTAATTAACTAGTAAAGTCCAGGGGGTTAAAGTGAGAAGGTTGAAAGTTTAATTAAAACCAATGGGTTTTTAATTAAACGGGCTTAGGTCCATTTCATCCTTATATATATCCTTAAGCCTTAAGGATTAACATAAGACAACAAGGGATTAAGGAACATAACCCTAGCCACCACACCAACACTCTCTCTCTATCTCGGCTCTCTCTCTCACGTCGCACTCTCTCTCTCGTCGTTCAAGTCGAAACCGAAGGAGAAGAACACCCGAGGGTGTTTGCGATTGGTAATCGACGCATACACACACACTCTGGTTTCGAGTGTTGAAGTTTTGGCAATCCAGGAGCGGTCTAGTAGCCAGTTCCAAGGAGGTACAGTAGTGGTGGACTTATTTTAGCAATCCCATTGGTTATTGATCAGGTATATTTTCTTATAACCTTGTGTATGGATTGTTGTAGTTTAGAAGTTATGTTGATCATTTGATTTTAAGATCCTAACCCTTTTTGGGGTTTAGAGGGTTGTGTTCAATCCAGTTCCGCTTTTAGGATTGAACCAGTAGAATCAAACTCAGGTTTGACCAGTTTGTGTCATTGGGTGGTTTGGTCAGATCAAAACCCTTCGGTGGTATCAGAGCCTCGGCTCTATGATCCATAGTTTCTAGTTTTATCTAGTTTTTAGATTAAGGTTTTGTTCTTAATTCCCTACTTGTTCTTGAGATTTTCGAAAATCAAGTAGGTAACAAAACAGTTTGTTTTTGTTATCAGGTTTATCCCATTAATCAGGAAATTCAAACAGTTAGTTTGAATGGTTAAAAGGATCATGATTTTTGGATAAGGATAAGTTTGAATTAAATTTTAAATTAAACAGTTTGTTTAATCAGTCTAAACTAGTTTATCTAATTAGTTTGTTTGTTTGATAGTTGAATGATCTTCTTCATCTTGTTTCTTCTCCTCATAATTTTTCGAAAAAAACCATAAGGGATAAAAACAAGTTTTCTGTTTTTTATCCAGTTAATAAAAGGTTTGATTTTGACCGGTTAGGTTTAAACCAGGTTTGTGTTTAAACGGTTAAAAGGGATAAACATTTTATCTAAAACTTGATCTTAACCAGTTTTTTTGAACCTTATGTTCAAATGGGTTAAAAATCTCATTTTAGGATGATTAGTTATTAATAAAACAAGTTTTGTTAAAATTAATAATTAATAGTTTTTGGTTTTTGAATTAAATTCAGTTTTTAATCGGTATATTAAAACAGTTAGTTTTGATTGGTTAAAAGGATTTAAAACATTTTATGTGTTAATCGGGAAACGGGAACCGAAACCATCACCGTGACCGTTAGCGGCGCTAAAAGGGATTTAGCGGAGCTAAGGCCTATTGGGCCTCGGCCCAAATGAGTTCTCAGCCCAAGGAGTTTCTCGGCCCAACAGGGCTTCGGCCCAGTGGGTTCTCCGGTCCGAGTGGGTCACGGATCTAACGGGGTTTCGGCCCAGTGGGATTTTCGGGTTAACGGGGTTTCGGTCCAGGAGTTGTTGGTCCAAATAGTTTCTCGGATTAATGCAAAACGATTATTAATTTTTAGCTATAAAATTAATAAGATGTTATATAAACTAGTTTTATATGTTTTAATTAGTTTAATTAAAATATATAATTTTAGATATTTATTTGGTATGACTAGTTTAGTCGTTCTTAAATAAATTCAAAAAGGACAAAGTTTATCTAACGAAATGGAGAAAACAAATAAGATAATATTTTAATTGACCAAAAGTTGTCGGTTTTAAGTTTTTGAAAAACTAGTAAAAGCCCGACATGAGATTTCATTCAAGTTTTCGAATGAAGTCAGTTTTCTCAAAGTTTTGTTGAAAAACTACTTTGGTCAAATAAATATAATTAGAAGATCATAATTCTCATTTTTGGTTAATAGGTATTAATCAAAATGGTAAATGAGAATGTTTGAACAAATCAGGTTATGTGCTTAACAGCACAGTTTATTGTTTATATATTATAATTGTGTGGTTGTCTTTTATATATATAGTGTTTATATATATAATTGCGTGGTTGTGATACATATAGCTATAGTTTTGCCGACTTAGGACTCGTTTTTCCTTTTCTTCTTTTTCTTTTGGTTTTGGGAAGGCCTGCGTGCCAATTACAATCCCTTTCATATTTGTAATATTGCATTGGTTCGGGGAGGCCTGCGTGCCACTTACAACCCCATTCAATATTGTATTTGTAATAGATTAGTAGTAGTTTCATCCCTCGACCGAAATGGACTTGAAGACGGTGATGAAGTAAATGACGTTCTTTACGCGAAGAACGGACACTTCAGGGAGGTGTCAAGGCTAGTGGGAGCAGCACATCAAGAAGGCGAATCCAAGTCATTTTATCCTTAGGTTTGACCATAGGATTAGTTGGCAAAACTATAGGGTTTTATATGCTTATTATTATCTGCATGGTTGTGGTTCTTTTATTTACTGTTTTTCATATAGATATGTGACATTTATATGATGCTAAATAAAAATCGATTTAATAACAGGTTGTTATTAAACAGTGAAAAACCATGTTTTATGACAAACTAGAATACGACTACAAGTTGCTAGTCGTGTTAGTTAAATTTTTATAAATTTAAAGTTTTGTCAAAATTATAAGTTTGGAACTTATAAAGGCCGTTTTGTGCACCTAGTTTAGGTACACATATAAATCGTATATTTTTTAAAACAATTAGTTTTGAAATGGTTTTTCAAAAACTGGAAAATTAAGTTTTAAACTTAATTATAAAACCCAAGTAAATCTTAGATCAGTGTGCTACCCACCTAATGGTACACCCTTGCTGTTAAACGGTACTCGGGTGTCGGAAGTGCCCAAACCTTGGGCATCCGGGTTCAAACCATTGCGGGAAGGGGCATGAAAGATTATGCGATAATCGGGAGTACCGGCCAGAATTCATGATGTCTTAGGTGGTGCGATCTATTTTGGTGATAATCGGGAGTCCCGGCCCAAAAAGCACTAGAGTAGAGTTAAACATACTAGACTGGGTCTAAGTGCTCTACGAGGTTCTGGGAGTCGTATCAGTTAGGTACGATTGGTACAGGGTGTTACCTACCAAAAATAGCATGACTTGGCGGGAAGTGCCCAAACCTTGCGTCAAGTATGTGAAATATGGGTCCTAGTTCTAATATATATTATTTATGGGTTTGATGATATATGATTAGAAATTTATCTGCAATTACTAATTAAACCGAGTTTTTAATTTGTAGATGGCAATAAACGTTACTAGTACTAACAATCTCTCTCTCCGCTCTATCCTTGAGAAGGACAAGCTTGCCGGTCCAAAATTTCTCACGTGGGAGAGAAATCTCCGAATCGTGCTTAGGCACGAGAGAAAGTGGCATATCCTAGA
The DNA here is from genome assembly GCA_947179395.2 of Pulicaria dysenterica. Lineage (NCBI taxonomy): Eukaryota > Viridiplantae > Streptophyta > Magnoliopsida > Asterales > Asteraceae > Pulicaria > Pulicaria dysenterica. The sequence goes on from OX359293.1 coordinate 52,036,116, forward strand.
ACAACCTCTAGGAAATCCTCCTGCCAGCAATGCTAGGGCAGACGTCAGGGAGGCTTTTCAGAAGCGCCCCAATGACGCCCTGGATGTCAGCTGCCTCATGCTTGCAACTATGAGTCCAGAGTTGAAATCTAGCATGATGGAGACTCCTGCCTATGACATGATCCGCCAGCTGAGGGACATGTTCCAGGAGCAAGCTCGCACGGAACGTTATGATGCCACTAGGGCATTTAACTCGTGCAAGATGGCTAAGGGGACCTCGGTCAGTAACCACGTCATGAAAATGAAAGGTTACATGGACCACCTAGAGAGACTTGGGCACCCAGTACCGTTGCAGCTAGCAACGGATACGATACTCAACTCGTTATCAGATGACTATAAGCCTTTTATAGTCAACTACAACATGAACAACATGGAGAAATCTGTGGCTGAGTTGCACTCTATGCTCAAGACTGCTGAGCAGAGTATCGGGACCAAGTCCAAGGACATTCTCATGGTGGGACATGGCGGACATAAGAAGAAGAAGGGACGCAACGGAAAGGGAAAGGGCAAGGCCCAGCCCAGCCAGAATGCACCCAGGGCTAATAACGACAACAAGGGCAAGAAGCCGAAGCCGAACAAAGCAAGAACCGAGAATCGGTGCTTCAAGTGCGGTGAGGTCGGGCACCGGAAAAGAGATTGCCCGAAGGGTCACAAGGCAGGTGGCAAGGCTGGCCCCTCAGGTATCGTGTGAATAGCTTCTTTGTCACTTTCCACATGTAAACGTTTTTACGAGTATTCTAATGTCTTGCAATCGTTTATTGCAGGAGTAGATGGAAAGTGATGCGGCCCAGCATAAGGAGATCCCACGTGCAGCTTACGGATATTATTAATAATTTCTATTTCCTAGTTTATTAAACTCCTTTAAGTTTATTTTGAACATTTTATCTTGGTTGTTCTGGAAACTTTTGGATTGGTTTTATGGAAATTTTAATTATTCTGTTTATATCCGTGCACGTATTCTTATTTTATGGATCAGGATTAGTCCAGTTGTGACTAAAAGAATACCAATAAGTCAAGTCATGACTTGAATGGTGATTCATAATAATCCTATGCTATGATTTGTTGTAGTTACATAAATACTGGCTCCACTATACTAAACAAGTGTTGTTTAAAAAATTAGATAGTTTTTCTAATTTTAACAAATGTTTAAATTCTTTGTGAAAAAAGTGAATGTTCAAAGTCTTGAACAAATGGAAATAATAGTCATTATTTCTAAGTAAAAATAGTTTTTTTAATAAAACATTTAAGATAGTATATCAAGGGAATTATATACTAAATGTTTTAAGGGAAAGAAATTCACAAGTGCTTTGCACTTATGATAAGTTTAATGAAATAACTTTCTGTAATTAGAAAGATAGATATATAGAGATCCAAGTTTTTGGTTTCATAAAACAAGTTTCCTATAAAAACTAAGTTTTAAAACATGTGTTTAGAACACAAGTTTTAGGCATGATAGTCAAGGATTGACTAAGGCCTAAAAGGATGTTTTAAAATAATGCACATTTTCATAAAAGATAGTGGGAGCATCTGACTAATGTATTTATCAGAGTTAATAACATTTTTTTTAACCAGTGTGATAAATACAAGATTGAACCTTTAGAGTATATATAATTATCGGATGATTTTAGAAGTTATCTAAAATAATAAGTTCTTGAGGAAGGATTAATCCGAGGAATGCATGACTTATTGAGAGGTACTCAATAAAGATATCATTGCAAGTTTTTTAGTCAAATTATGACTTGAATAAAATTATACACATTCTAAAGTGTTTCAGTAAGTCAGCTTAATTAAATATTGTTGGTTGGTCAACGTTAGAAATGATGAAATACGATGTTCTTAAACATTCTTAGTAATGACATTAGATTAGTGTTGGTATACACAGGAAATCTAATTTCGAGGTTCTTACAAGTAGGTGTAAGAAAGTTTTATCATTTCAAAATGGATAATAAAATCCAGTATATCTACAAATGTAATTAAAGTTTTAATTAAATGAAGATTGTTTTATAAAATAAAAAACTTAGGAGTTATTTCCAGTTTCTCCAAGTTTAAGGAATTTTATAAAATAAGTAAGTCTAGAATTGTTCTTAGGTTGAAAGAACGAATTCTAGCAAAACCAAGAAGGAAGTACTTCAGGGTGCTAGTCTTGAGTTTTAGGTTTATAATCTTATTATTTTTCCTTGTAATCTGTGATAAGTTACAACGTAAAATAATAAGTAATTCAGATATACACCGTGAATCGAGTCAATGAAATGGTAGAAATTATGCACCTTTATTTCAGGGCGGAATATGGAAGGATGTAGAAATTAGTTTCATTATTCTTCACAATTTTGTATGTTTTGATTTATCCAGGAATAAACTAGGTTTATTCAAAACATTATCCGTGACTACTTATCGTGGTGGGAACTATGATAGGGATATAAAGTCATCGTAATTTTGGGGTAGATTCGAAAGTATGACGAATATAGCTGCAAAAGGTTTTGCGGACCAAAATTGATGGATATTCGTTAGGGTTACGAATATTGGATTGACCCACTGTGATAAATACTTCGTGGATTTGTGTCAAAAGTATTTATCACATAGGTTATCCTTAAGCCTGAGGTATCTGGTTTGGGATGCGATAACTGTTGTCTTCTTAGCGCGTTTTAACGCCACGCCGTAACAGGGTGGTCATAAGGAGCGTGTCTAGATTCAGTGGGAGCCGTATTTCCAGATGCAAATACGCAAGATGGTAATTACACCTTCTTTTTAGAAGAGATATTTCCGGGCCCCTTGACTGATTAGAGAAATTGGTAAGTGCACGACCGTGCCCAAACGAACTGATCTGTTCTTTGTCGTTTATCACGCAGTTTTGAAATCAAGTATGTCATGAACCAAATTTTTGAGTCTCTGAGTTGACTTACTCCATGCTTATGCTCAAAATTGAAATATCGCGCTGCAAGGGACAAACCTATATATATGCATGTATGTATATATAAAAACGTACCCATTCATGAACAGGGAGTTTATGATAGTTTAGTTTATAAACAGTTAGTTTATAACAGATTACTTCTAAGCAGGTTGCCTATGAAGTTTTATCACAAGTTACTTTGGGGTATAAGAGTTCTTATAACCTGGTTACCCTAACTGTCTGCTTGGGACCTCCTTAGGCTAACAATGTGCAGTAACTATTACTTATCTTGCACAAATGGGAGTCTGTTGGATTATGTGCAGAGATAATTAATGGGCATATTGTATCCAATGTTATAAGAGACTAAATGGTCACACTGTTACACACCCAAATCAGAACAGTTGGATTTCACCATAAATCTGTGTGGAAATAATTAATCAGATTGGATTAATTATTAAAGAGAAAAAATAAATAATTAATCAGTAGTGTTAATTATTGAAAAGAGAGAAATAAATAATTAATCAGTTTGTATTAATTATTAGAAAAGAAATAAATAATAAATAGTTATTTATTATTTAAAAGAGAAATTAAATATTAAGTTTTAATTTTTAACGGACCAGTTAATTAATAGTTAATTAATTAACTAGTAAAGTCTAGGGAGTCAAAGTAAGAAGGTTGAAAGTTTAATTAAATCCAATGGCTTTTAATTAAACGGGCTTAAGTCTATTTAATCCTTATATATATATATATCCTTAAGCCTTAAGGATTAACATAAGACAACAAGGGATTAAGGAACATAACCCTAGCCACCACACTAACACTCTCTCTCGATCTCGGCTCTCTCTCTCTCACGTCGCACTCTCTCTCTTCCGTTGTTCAAGTCGAAACCGAAGGAGAAGAACACCCGAGGGTGTTTGCGATTGGTAATCGATGCATACACACACACTCTAGTTTCGAGTGTTGAAGTTTTGGCAATCCAGGAGCGGTCTAGCAGCCAGTTCTAAGGAGGTGCAGTAGTAGTGGACTTATTTTAGCAATCGCATTGGTTATTGATCAGGTATATTTTCTTATAACCTTGTCTATGGATTGTTGTAGTGTAGAAGCTATGTTGATCATTTGATTTTAAGATCCTAACCCTTTTTGGGGTTTAGAGGGTTGTGTTCAATCCAGTCTCTCTTTTAGGATTGAACCAGTAGAATCAAACCCAGGTTTGACCAGTTTGTGTCATTGGGTGGTTTGGTCAGATCAAAACCCTTCAACGGTGATGGTGGCGGCGTTGACGGGGCGGCGGTGACGGTGGTGGCGGCGGCGGTGACGGTTGCGGCGGCAGTGACGTTGGTGGCGGTGACGGCGGCGGCGGTGACGGGGTGGCGGTGGGTGGTCGGCGGTGACGGTGGCTCGGCGGTGGTGGCGGTTGGTGGTCGGCGAGGGTGGAGGGTAGCATCGGCGACGGTGGGTTTAAAATAAGTTATTTTATATTAGAATAAGGTTTAAAATAAGTGATAATAAGTGGTTTTAAACCACTTATCAAAATAAGTGATTTTAAGTTCAAATAAGATCTTATTGCATCTTACGTCTGATTTTAAACAAACGGTCTTTTAATGAAATGTCTGCGAGCCCGCAGACATTTGTAAGAATAAGTACTTATTGTAGAAAAACAAACGAGGTCTATATCTATACATTATCTTCTATAAAAGCAAAAGTAAAAAAAAATCTGACATAAAGTCAAAAAAGCTTATATCGAAGTGTCAGAAAAGTCTATATCGCATTTGGCAAATACGAAATAGCTTTTGCTAGGCACACGAAAAGCGTGTGCATAGCAGTACCTTTTTAGATACAGTAAATTGAGAAGGTGGCAGAAATTGCAGAAATTAAGTCCTATTTCGCACTTAGTAAATGTGAAATTACTTTTCTAGCCACACGGTTTGCGTGTGCATAGCAATACCCTAATTTGAATTGTCACCATCGCTCAGGCTTGTGCAATAGATGTTGAGGAATTATGTTCCTTTAATTCTTGATAAGATCTACATGTATCGGTCTTAAAAATTCATTTGAGAGATGTCCTTTAATTCTTTTCCATTTTCTCTTTTGATTCTTCCTTGTGAAATACAAAAACATTTTCTCTTTTGAATATTGTGTTGAGATGTTCATGAGAAAACTATCTGGAGAATAGCATATAAGAACCTATAGAGAGAGAAAGGAGAGGGGAGGAAGAAGATGATAGGTGTTTGGAAATAGAAATAAGACGTGAAAAGACTAAAATACCCTCACACTAAAAGACAACTAACAGCTTTTTTTAACTTCTATTAGTCAAAATGACCGTTTCAGTAACAAAATGTTAACCACAGGGACTGCTGACGTAATTTTTTATTATAATGGCCAAACCAGTAATTTTGTGTAAACCACATGAACTATTTCAATAATTTACTCTAAATTTAATCAACTACTTAGCAAATAAAAAGAGGTAGATTAGACACCAATAATTAGTAGTGGTGCAATGATCTAAATGTACTATATCTTATCTAATTGAATTTAGTCATCTCCTTAGAAAATAAATAAGAAGTTAGATTAGTAACCAATAATAAGTTATGCAATGATACAAACATACTAATTAAATTTAGTCAACTACTTAGAAAATAAAAAAAATTAGATTAGCCACCAATAATGAGTTGTGCAATGATCCAAAGATATTATATTTTATCTAATTAAAATTTATCTATTACTTAGAAAAAATTCGACTAATCACCAATAATATTTTGTGCAATGGTCCAAACATACTATATCTTATCTAATTAAATTTCATCGACTACTTAGAAAATAAAAAAAAGTCAAATTAATCACTAATAATTAAAATTTTCTACAGATAGAATTGAGATCTGAATTTGTACTTTTAATAATTTTTTTTAAAGTAAAAAATAAATATTAATAGCCTTATTGGTTGTCAGCAATACATGAAAATAATTAATTATCTTGTGAATTAGCACGTTTGATTATTTTCATATTAAAATTTCTAACTTAATCATCCCATCTACTAAACAATTATACATGAAAGTGACAATTTTTCTTTACACATCTTCTTACTTGAATTTAACGCTTGTTTTAATATAGTGAATAGAATAATATAGAAGCTTTTTATATATTATTAAATTAATGTATTAGTATTAACATTTTCATTTAGCAAATAAAACTAATTATATATATATATAGAATCAGGATCAAGTAAAAAAAGTTTTAACGTAAAAAGAGTAAGGAGAAACCAGAAGACGACACGTGTCCTTTTCATTTAAAAAAATTAAAAAGGGTATAATTGGAAGTTTAAACAAAAGTCTCTCTCCTAATAATCCACTACCCCCACGTCTTATTTTTCCGCCTCCATCCCAATACGTACGTATCCTACAGATCGTCCCTCCCAAACCCTAAATATCACACATATCATTTCCTGCCCTCTCCGCCGATCGATGCTCCCTCCGCTGTTGTTCACCGCCACCGTAATGAATCTCGCCGACTGCGTGCATCATCCGCATGGTAAACCCTAACCGACGTCGGTGATGTTAAGAGCACCGGATACCGAGTCGCCTTCGCTCGACGTCGCTGTTACGCCCAGATCTGAAGGTTCGTTGATCCATACAGTCGCCGCCGTCCACCACCGCATATGCACCTCCATCGCCGCCGCTGACCACCGCCGCCACTAATTAGGTGTTCGCCGCTGTTTTCCCCCACCGATTAGGGGTCCGCCGCTATCGTTGCTGTTCACCGCCACCGATTAGGGGTACGCCGCTATCGTCGTTGTTGTGCATCAACGATGGAGGTTGGTCATCACTGTTCATATTTTGCTTTTCTTTTGAGGTGATTCAAGTTTCATTAGATTCGTCTTTTGGTGATTCAAGTTTCATCAGACTCATCGTTGTTGTGCTTTTCTTTTGAGGTGATTCAAGTTTCACCACCGCCGCCATCGTTGTTGTGCATCAATGGTCATCACTGTACATCAGATTTTGAGAAGTTATTGTGAATCAAGTTTATTTTCTTTATTTTGTGAATCTGTTATGAAAAGGAATGAATTATTTTGTTGGGTTTGAATGTGTATCAAGGATCTCAGTTTCGTGCATCATGGTTTTTTTTGTTGTACATCAAGATTTTAAGGATTTTTGTTGTTTTCTAAATGTGCATCAGTTGTAGGTTTAGTTTTTTGGTTTTGATCGGAGAAGGAGGTCGGAGAACAGATCGGAGAAGAAGAAGAGGGGGGTGGGAGGAGGGTTTAAGAAAAGTGGTTATGTGATGATCAAAATGTAACTGACAAGTTGTTTTTGTTACTTTTACTAATATACCCTTTTTTATTTTATTTTATTCCGATTTTTTTAATTTTTTTTTGACTTTTTAATCTTGACTTTTGGTTGATATAAGGGCTGAGATTTCTCCTTACTATTTGTACTTTAAAACTCTTTTTACAGGATCCCCTCCCTATATATATATATATATATATGTAGGAAAAAGTTCATGCGAGAATCATTCTTAGTATAAGAACCGCGAGAACCAATCTGAGCCGTCCAATTCCCCACCCATGAATTCCTCACATGCATCTTGCCACACTCTATCCATCCACGCTCACCATGCATGAACTTCCTATATCCAAGGAACGGCTGGGATTGGTTCTCGCGGTTCTCGCACGAAAAACAGTTCTCGTTTGAACTTTTGCCTATATATATATATATATATATATATATATATATATATATATATATATATATAACTGGATTCAAAACAAATAAACATAACATATTTTAGATCGGCTGGTAAAGCTATATGTTTTTTTTCTCCTGGGTCTTGAGTTCGATCTATGGCTCATAAATTTTTACTAATTCACGTTTTAATTTCTTTCATATGAATATTATTATTATATTAAATAAATTAAATTTAATTGGTATTTGTTTTTCTTTTATATTTAACATATGATGTTTAATGCAAAAATAATATATATTTATCATCTCATTTTAATTCACTTTTGGATATAAGTTCTATCTTAACAAAAAAGTTATTTATAATGTATTTTTCGAAATAGTAAGATTAAAAAGAAATACATTTTCTTCGATAAATATCATATTACCTTAAAGCATACATCGAAAAGTAGATTTGAAATGGATTCATTACAAATACTTAGTTAATAGCCTTTTTTCGCCTTAAAAAAAAGCCTTTTTTCATTTTCCGATATTTACAAAGGTAACCTATTTTAATGGGTTTACCTTACAATTGATAATTAAACTTTTTTCTCATATAACATATTTATAAAGGGTGTACCTTACAATCGATAATTAATTTTTAATCATAAAGTTAAATGTTACGTTGAACGTTTTAGAAAATAATTAAACCTGGATATATTAAAATTTGAACTTTATAGTGTGAACACATGAATTATGTAACTTAAGAGTTCACACCTACCTGTCTTTGTTTAAAGGTTCATTTATATAATTTATTTTACTTTTTGCTCCCCACTGCAATGTGCGGAACAATATGTTAATCTTTTATCTTTTATTTGTATTTGTATTAGAAGATTTATGTAATTAATTAAAACTAAAAAACAGTCTAATAGTAATTTTATCCCTCCGTGAAACGCGGGTATATAAAACTCATTAAATTTAAATACATGGACTTTCAATAGTATTTTAACATAGTTTGTAATTAGATGAGTATTATAAACTAATGCTCAAATAAATAGCTTTTTATAGTTTTTTAAGATTAATATCAGATGTAGTTTTAAACAAATTAATAATATTCCAGAGAACATTTGAATGTTCGTAGTATTCGAATTAAACATCAATCCCATTATCCATATCTTGGATCATTGTTGATCATAAGAACACATGCTAAACTTGCATACAAAAACACAATAACAAATCAAAAATCAAAAATCATCAGAACGTATACATGAGACACCAACACACACTCGATGAACCCCGTGTCTATAATGAACACAACACAAACACATCAACATCATTACCAACACGCGGACACAACAAAACACACAAAGATGAACTCACCAACACAAACATGGACAAAAAGAAACAAAAACAATGACACTACCAATGTTCACAACTTTAGCGGTGGCAAATGTCAACTGTGGCTTTGTTGATTTAAGTGGAGAGAGAGGTGGTTTGGGTAGAAACAAGAGGAGATGATATTTCTACTTGTGAATATTGATTTATTTAAGAAAAAAATAAATATTTCACTAACTTATAATAAAACTTTAAATGTATTATATCTTTTGTGAATGAATCAATAACATAAGTGAAAAAATTATTTCTGATTAACAAGTGGTGGTCAATCGATCAAGATGAGAGAGGTGGTGGTCAAAAAGAATATACTTGCACAACAATGTAAATAGAAAAGTGGAAATGAAATTGTATTTATTTACATTGTTTAGTGTTAACAGAGACATTTTGAACGAGTTTTTTTCTTCTTTTATTAGTAAATTGCATATAAGAATTGTAACATCCTAAAGTGGGGTAATTAAGAGAGTTAAGGATGAGTTTTGTTAAAATGATTTAATTTGTGAGTTTCGTATCATGTTTAGGTTTACGGGTTGATGGTCAGTTGATCATGATACGAACACGACCCGTTTAATTATTCGTGTGATTATGATATATGACAGAACCCGTATACGTGACAACACTACACGACCCGTATAACTCATTTAAATATACAGGTTCACGAGTTCGGTTTCGTGGGTTAACGGGTCATAAATGGATTGACGGGTCATGAACAAGATGGCGAGTCAATGGGTCTAGTTTACTAAATTTTGTCCTTTATTTGTCAAAATACATAATCTAAATGTAAATGTCAAATAAAGTTCAACTTTACCAAACAATTTAGCTATAAGAGGTTGAACATTCATAATTCAATACCGTTTACTATTGATTGTCTCAAAACATTGAAAGTACAAAGGGAAATGGTGGATTTGTTTTTTATTAGATATACAAGGATTAATAAATAAGAGAAAAGGATAATAATGAAATAGAGGACGTGTAAAATAAAAAGATAAATAAAAAAAATATCAAAAAAATTATATGGGTTGGTGGGTTGACGGTTGACCCACAAAACTGCTCAACCCGAACACAGTCTGTTTATCTATACGGGTTGACACATCAAAAGCGAATATGACCCGAATCCATTTATACTCAACCCAAACCCGTTTATTTACATATTTGATTCATATATAATTGCCACCCTTAAACAATTGTTAGACGCGATTCATCCCCATCATACTCTCATTCTCTGTATTTGACAACTGCGTGAGAAACGGTGTGTGTGAGTGTGCCTTCGAGAGATTCACCAGTGGGAACTTGGATTTTCCAAGAGGATTAATTAATTCGAAATGGCATCAAGGTACGATTCCTACTCCCCTTTCCTTAGTCTATGAAAGCAATCAACTAGGAGAAATTTAGTAGAATCTTAATTGATTATCATGGGTTGCTGTTGTGATCGAGACCTACGGGTTTGACCTCGATCAAGTGCTTCTTTGAGAGAGAAATTAATGATTTCTGTACATTTTGGTGACAGTAATTCATGCCAATATGTTAATCCATGAAACCCATACCTTGAAAACATCTCCAACTAGAGCCTGTTTATTTGGATTTCAATGGTGTTTAGAACCGATCAGTGGGCTACGGCTCATGAGAAAGCCAAGAGATTCAAATAGTGGCTCACATCAAAGGGCTTTTAGCCCACCAGCATGGTGTTGTTTTGTGGTGCTCTCTCTCAGAAGGTTGCGGTTTAAGCCCCGTTACAAATAGTAGATTTTAAAACAATTGATATAAAACAAGGATTAATTTAACCCGCCTTTCGCGGTGGGGTTAAATTATTTTTATTTGAAGTTTAAATCATGTTATTCTTGTTAAAGAATACGAAATACAAATTCGGATATACAATCATGTTTTTGTGACCATCTTTTGTAAGCTAAAATAAGGGCAAGTCATGCTATCCACCATTAAAGGAAATTTTCTTATATTTCAAACATAATAAATATTTTTATTATAGAGAGAGAAAACGGTAAGATTAACATTATAACATATGACAATCTATAAAGTGAGTTTGTATCGAACCTAGCTAGATTTGCGGTAGAAAGTAGCCGTATCAAAGGTCATTAACAATCATTCTTTTTTACGTTTTCTTGGGAAGAGAATAAAAATTTACTCCAAAACATTTGATTTGATCGGATGGTTTACAATTGCCTCATTATTTGATTCATAACCCAACTATGAATTGCGACGGTCATGAATTGCAACGGGTGGTTACCACTGTTAAATCTAATAGATCAATATCTAATTGATATTTAAGATTTATTCTCTCATTATCACCTAAATATACATTCTCATAATAACCTTTTTCTATATCTATATATATATATATATATATATATATATATATATATATATAGAACATTATATATTAGACATAACTTATTAAAAGTATAAGAAAAGAACAAAAACTAAAAAGAAATAAATAAAAATGTATGCCATGTTTATGTAAAAATAATATGTCTCCACTAAAATATGATGACGTAAGGTAAAATCTCATGAGTAATTAATTTCTCATCTCTTATCAATTTCTCATATTTTTTAATAAAATTACTAAATTACCCTTAAAATCTCATGATAAGTTGCTCTCCTCTTTTGTCAATTGATATATAGAGTAATTTTAATTCTCTCTATATAATTTCATATTTCGTCTCAAAATTTCACTTCCCACCTTTTATCATTTGACTCCCCTATTCTCGATCAAACATCACCTCACCCATTTTTTTTATCTTTTCACTTACCCATTTTTTATTTTATTTTTTCACTTTCCCATATTGTTGTTAATTGAGAAAATTGATTATCATTGTATAAAAAAGGAACCGGGAAAATCTATTAGTCTATAGGTTTAATTTCAAGTGTTATACCTATTGTTGAGTCACAAGACGTAAACTCACACTTGTTTCTTGTAATATGTCTCGACTCGTGCAAGTAGCATAGAAGTGTGAGGCCCGGTGAGCATGGGTGTTGCATGGTAGCTGATATAGCTATCATGTTATTTATTTCCATTACCAAGTTATGGTTGATACTTTTAAACAAGAATTTAGTATCAAAAAGTGTATTGAAGTTGTCACTTTTTGCTATTGTATATATCCAACTTTTAAAACTACTTATACTCAACTTTCTAAGTAACCATTTGATGTATCAGAAAACAAACTTGTTCAGGTTGCAATCGTCGTCTTCTTTTCTTCATCCAAGAAGAACCAAATCTGGAAAATTGAAGAAACAAGGATATGGAAACTTGATTAGAAAATCAAAACCCCAAGAATCATAAACAATCTGGAAATTTACATATGCAACTCAAATCTAAGAACTCTAATTTGAAGAAACAATTCAAAAATTTGAATAAAAATCGAACCTAAATCTGGAAGGTTTCAGAAAACCTAACTTGCAATCAAACCCTAACCTGTAATCGAAATTTATAAACACGTAGATTCCGACCTTGAATCTTACTGGAAATACATTACCAAATCAAAGAATGTGAAATTAAAATCGACAAAAAATAGAGGCGGTATAGATATGTTAAAAAACTAAAATATTGGGAACAAGAACCTAGTTAATTGCAAATCGCCGATGATGAAAATAAACAAGAAGCCTAAATAATCGTCGATGATGAAATCAAGCAAGAAACCGTGAATCGCCGATGATGAAATCGCACAACAAAATTAGCTAATAGCAAATCGTCGATAATGAAAATCCAAGAAGAAACCTATTTAATAGCAAATAATTGATGGTGAATAAGACTTCATGTGAACTAATAATATTATTATTCGATTTGATGGGGGTAAGTCTTCGATTACATCATCAACCATTTAGGGTGTGTTTGACACAATTAGCTGGTAGCTGGAAGCTGAAAAGTTAAAGCTGGAGTTTTTATTTGTATATGTGTTCGGTAAAATAGCTGGTAGCTGGAACTGAATTGTGTAAAATGACCAAAAAGGGCAAAGATAAAAAAAAATACAAATAATAACAATAAACTAAAAAAAATGTATAAATATACTTAAGAAGTTTATAAACAACTAGTTACTTTTTTTAAATACATAACACTAAAAATAGATAAAACATAAATGACCATATACGTGAAGTATTGATAAATCATCGTTGTGCATTCCATATCAAAGTAGCAATATCGTTACGGGTTTGCTTCATTTCATTAGATGTTCCTGCAAAGAAATCATCATTGTTTGTGTGACTGCCATGAACATTGGATGATTCATCATGTAGTATATCACTAGGATATTGCTCACTCGTAGTAATCATGTAAGACACTTTGAATACAAACTCATATTTTTAGTGAATTTGATTTTTTAAATTTTTTAGTCTTTTTATTAGTATTGTATGAGCAATTTTTTGTATATTTAAAACTCGAATATGAGCAAATCGGCTAAAAACATTTTCTTCAGTTATAATTTCGTGATTTAGTATCTCTATATTATGATTAACTTGTTTAATTCTAGAAATTGTATCTTTTATTTCTAATTTAAGTTTTTCTGAATAAAGACTCATATCAACAAATAACTAATTCAGATCTAACTTGATTAATCCATGAGAGATGTAATCTAATTCTATCATTTATATGATTATTTCTTACTATGAGATTTGCTAGTTGTACCCATTGAACATTTGTTAAGTCTTTAGGTTGTTCCCATTGAATATTTTTTTGATCTTTAGAGGATGATATAATTCTTTGAAATTCTTGACTGGAATTAGTACTAAAGTTTTAGACAAAGAAATAATTTTCAAATTCACTAAGCCAATTGCCTTTACAGAACTTAATATCCTGAGTAATAAAATTAATCAAGCAAAATATTTAATAAATGAAATCAGTGTATTAAAAATTCCTAATCAAATACAAGAAAAAATTACTCAAAACAAAATTATACAAAAATTATTCAAATTCACTAAGCCATTTGAGACGTTTTGGTGTTTGAACCTTGGTATGCTGTGGATTTGATTCAAAAATTATTGTTTCATTTTTAGGACTAACTATTTTGGATTTAGGTTTTATTGTTGAAGACATAGTTTTATAACAAACCCTATATATAATTGCAATAACCTTTGTTTCTTCTTTGAACTCTAAATTTCTTGTTTTAATTGTTAAAACTAGAGTGTCAAGAATATTTGGGTCAAACAAACCTACTGAAAAATTTGGATAACAATTAAAATATATAGGACCATTTGAGATATTAGTTTCTACCATAGCTAATATTGAATTTTGAAAATTAGTATGTCTAGCATCTCTTAATATTAAAAGGACTGGATCATCTATACCTAATCTAAATAATGGTTTAACAGCTACTTGTACTAGACCAACATGTAAATATTTGTATTTATTTCTATGTTGAATTATTGCAGATTTAGATAATAAATGTAAGTTATCATAACCTTTATTAATAGATATATTTGTTCAGATGCTTTGATTGAATACCCATATAAAAAGTCAAAAGCTCCAATTTTATAAATAGTATTAAAATCTTGTTTTGGAATTGTCCAATTTGATAAATTTTGTTCGATATCAGAGATATGAATTTTCATAGAATTCATATGTAAATCAGTTTCTTCATTATTTTCTTTGTCTAGATTATGTTTTTTAGAAAATAAATTCATCATTTTATTTGTAATTATAAATTGTAATTTTAAAAGTAGTATGATTCGAAAGAAATTAATTTCTTCTAATGATTTTTAAATAGATAACGAAGAATACCTACAGTGCTTTATTGTTCTGGTCCGGCTGGGCGTCTTACAGACATTGATGCGCCTCTTACACTAATCCAACCAACAATAATGACTAACACTGACAATAATAGATCTTCTAACGTTATTATTTTGAAATCATTAAAAGATTTAATGTTCTTTAAAATCATAACTGCTAGTAAAATTATTTCTTTATAGAAACAAATATCAGACTTCATTATAATATAATAATATAATCAGGATAAATTGGTATCAGAGCCATGTGCTCTTAGTCGTTATATATATATATATATATATATATATATATATATATATATATATATATATATATATATATATATATATATATATATATATGCGCTCCAAAACGCACATGCATGATTTTTTTTTTACAAACTAGTGCACTACTTAAACACAAATGGAGTTAATTATATACTTTATCGATTCTCTAACATTATATTTTGCGTTATCCAAGGTGATGGTATAAATATTTTTCTCAATGCCCCTATCCATCAAGAAGTCGATTATATACTCCGCAAAATAAGACCACTGTGAGGAGGTGATATAGCTTTAAAGTTCAAGACTTTTTTTCCTAAAACCCAATCATCGTTAATGTAATGAGCTGTCAACCCATTTGTAGTGATAGAACTCCACATATCAACTCTACGACAAATTCTACTATTAACTTTTTCCAAATTTTGTCTTTGTAACATTTTCTCTCTCGTATATTTTCAAAATATCTGCCTTTGCTGTGTTTAATAATTAAAAACCGCACCCCAATGTAAATATTTATGAAGTTGTCTCGTTGCTTGATTGCTTCATGCTCAATAAAACTAAACAGATAGTTATGTTTAATAATGGCAATTGTCATTTTCTCTTTATACATGTCTTTATTTAAAGGGGCAAGTTTTCGTGGTGGACCAGACTCACTAAGGTCAAAACACTTAGGGATGTGTTTCTTCAAGTTTGATGTTCCATCACTCGGTTTGGTACTATACACCGTTCCACAAACATTACAACTAGCCTTTATAGCACTATCGAGACCAACCGGTAACTTAGCAAAATAGTCCTAGACACGCGAACTTTGTTTACTTGATATTGATGAACTGACTTCATCTTCATTATCCCCACCCGTCTTTTGTTGTTATTAAATGTTGTTCAACAAATCTACCAAATCTTATTATGATGAAATAATAAGATTCAAAAGACAAAACTTTAGGAATTATAATGATTCAATGACTCATGAGTTTGAAAATTAAAATCACATTCAATAAGCAAAAAAGAAATGAAAAAACCAAGTTGATGAATAAAGATCACAAGTAACGACTAATGATGCATGAAACGATTGCATAACAGTTCAAGGTGCAATCTTTGCAAGCTGCATATGAGTTCAAGATGTACTGTGTGCAATCTTTGCAAGCACACCACTTTGACTTAAAAGAGTCATTTTTTATGTTTCTCTCATTAATTAATCTTTGTCCCCCTTCATGATATTGAACAAAGTCTATCAAATAATTTTCCAAAATAATCTAGTAAGTAATGTGAATGATTGATCTAATAAGAACAAGTTGATCGAGGCTTAGCCTGTTTAATTAAGTAAAAAACCGAACACGCGATGGACACCGGAGTACTTAAAATCAAACAATGACACAGTTGCAATTTCAATTGGAAATGGGTCGAAGAAGAATGGTACTTAAACATATAAAATAATAAGAACAAGCTGGTCGAGGGTTAGGTGTTGTTTGTTTTCGAATACATAAATCATAAATGTCTTATATCTTATCTCATTTTTTCAAGAGAAAATGTGGTTTAGAAGGTCTTTAAGTTCGAGAAGGTCGATCTGCGAAAAAATGTAGTTTTTAGCTTATCAAAATAGGCAAAAATAAGACAAAATAAGGTTTTATGTCTGCGGAAAAACAAAAAAGCTTAAAAAATGTGTGTGGCTGCAGACGTTTCTTTGAAAAAACAAACAAACTTATTAAAAAGGTTTACGCGCCCTCAAACAATTTTTTTAAAACAAAACCTTATTTTAAAAAACAAACAAAGCTTTGTTTTTGTGACTTGAGTTTTGTCACAAACTGCAGCTGAAATATACAGGTATTTCAAATATTACTATTTTTACTAATTCAATTTTCATATGCAGTCATTTGTATCAACTATCAAACAAGAAGAATCTATGCAGAATCCTGTTAACCTTAAAATTAAGAACAAATTTACATACTAAAAAAGAAGAATTTGAAAGATTTGAACAAACCTTTATTGAGTATATGAAGCACTTTAAGGTGTGACCCAACCAATACAATATTCACTACAACAAATATAGGTTTTTCTCACGCTTTATCAAAAGTGTGAAGATTTTTAAAAAAACATACACTTAAAGGTGCATAGAATAGTTTAAACAAAATGTAGGTAAAAACAATAAAAAAAAAAAGCTCACACTTTTAAATGTATAATATTGATTTTAAAAAGTTCACACTTTTAAATGTGTAAAAATAGTAATTAATAAAAATTGAGAAAAGTTCACGCTTAAAAACGTGAACTTTTTATAAAGTAGAGATGTTTTCAATATTTTCACACTTAAAAATGTGAAAACTCTAATTATTTGTTCACATTAATAAATGTGATACTTTAACTATATTGATCACATATTTACATGTGAACTTTAGAAAAAAAATTGTTACACCATATTTTTTTCACACTTGCTCATAATTCTTTACATTATAATGTGTGAGAATATTACTAAAAAAGTGTGAAAAATCAAGATATTTGTTATAGTGATTATACCAAATTGAGATAAACAAATTAGAGGAAACGGTGAATTTCTGCTTTAAACAGATAAGTCGACTCTGGTCTGACTTATTTTTGAATATCTTTCGTCATCTAAATTCTGGTTCGTGATTAACGAGAAGAATCGAACTCAAAAGCAACAACTCCTTTTGAAAATAGTAGTTTTCTGTAGAACTCCAATACAAAGAGATAGATTATATGTTTGTAAGGTATATTAATACATGGTATGCAATGTCTTTGTCAGTTCAATGCATCACTAAACTCACAAATAATCATCGCAGATTACAGTTCCTTGACTAAGGGAAGCAAAATCACCATTCACGATTTTGGGGAAGCACCCTTTCACACGGACAGACTCCGGATTTGAAATGGATGGTGACACCATTTCCAATTCTTACCATGCATACATAACTACACCCAACCTGTAACTGTGCTTTCAAATCTTGATTTCGAGTCTCCATTCCAAATAGGTTTGTATTGTCACTTGACCTTAAGTCGAATAGTTTCCGAGAAGTTGTCTCAACAATTTCTTTGACAAACGTCGATTCATACCTGCGCATACCAAATCCTTTTATATATTAATGAAGGTTCAAACGAAAACTGTTTTTTTTAATCAAAACAGTTTCTAACACCATTACAACAATAACAACACTCAATAACGCTACAGCGGCTATGAGGAAGTAGAATGTACACAATCATACCTCATTGTTTCTTATAAATTTCATAAAATATAATTAACTATAGATTCTTATTATTATTTTATAATATTCAACTGCAAATCCTAACTGAGTATAAAAATCATCTCATTAGCTTAAAGTAATAAATCTCAATTACAGTATTAATTAGAGGCAAAACGAGGTGATGGGTAGTTGGGTGGCTGCAAACGGTCATGGTGGTTGGGTGGTGTTCTTTAGAGGTAGAGAGGTGATGGGTGGTGATGGTGGACGGTCATGTGGTAGGCGGTGATAGGGTGTGGTAGACGTTGGTGATAGAATTAGTTAGCAATGGTGATATCGAAATTTTTAAAATTTTATATTTAAGTAATAATAAATTTGTTATTTAAACAAATAAACCTTAAAATAAAGTATACAAAAAAGTGTATTATCGTCTTTTCAAATGTGTATGAACTATGAGTGTACGTAATAAAATACAAATAACAGAGACTCCCAACATAATAAATAATCTTTATAAATTGATAATAAAATTAGTATCAAATCACGTCAACCAAATATATAATTTACTCAATTTCTATATCATTGACATTCAACACTTTTCTTAAAATATAATCATTGACTAAATTACACCTCGTTATCTTTTTTTTTAACGGCAAAGTTAGTTGTTAGTATGTTAGTAAGTTAGTAACACCAAGTTAGAATTAAACGTCATTGCCAAGGTTTGAACCCTGGACCTCCTAGAAGGCTTTGCCTCCCCCACACTCTTAACCACTAGGCTAAGAGATCATTGGTACACCTCGTTATCTGAGTGAGTTTATGATCCAACCCCCCCTCCTCCTCCTTTTTAACTTTTATATTACTAGCATTGCACCCGCGTAATACGACGACGATGACAATAGTTTGTGTTTAATAACATGTTTGATTTAAAAAGTAAGGTATGATGTTAGTCATCCTATCCATATATTTTCTACCTTTTATGATTTCTTTACTTTTACAATCAACCATCTTATTAGTTGTTAAAATAGTTTTTGAAAAACAACTAAAATATATTATTATTGAATAATTAGAGAAAAAGATATTATAGCCTTAAATTTGTATTGATGTAAGTAATTGAATTATAATGAGATAAATTAAATTATTTTTGTAATGTTTGATGATTTAATAAAGTAATAATTGTCTTAAATTAGTTGAGATAATCAAGGGAATGATTGGTTATGCTATTGCTTTAAGTGTTTGTATCTTAAGCAAAAAAAATTATACTATTTAAAATTAAGTAGTCTTAAAATTTTCAAAAGAGAGAAAGTTAAATGCTTTATAACGTAGTAAGAATATTTTAAACAGACAACATAACCCTAATCTTATAAATATATACCTTATGTACATTAGGAGACTTGATCAAGTATAGAATCATATGAAACACTATATGCAGATAATATCACTACAAACACTTTTGGCATATATCATATTTATAACATCATTTTCGTAGAAACTTCAAAAAAAAAATAATAAGAAGAAGTACCTGTCCCTGATATCCCATCCGGAAAGATCACAAACAAGTCGTAGTGCTTTTCTCCATGATTCCACCTTTTTGTTGTTCTCCGACTCATATTTGACAGTACTCTTTCCGTGCTTCCTTCTTCGTTTCTTTTTTGACGCTTCAACGTTATTTTCATACTCCATGTGTTTGGAGAACGCTTTTCCATACTCCCCTACTTGATGTCTCACTTCTGAAGGATCCACGTAATAAAATACGGGCACAACAATTTGCCCTCTCTCATTCTTACATTTCATGATGCATTCAAGTTCATCCAAACACCAGGACGAATTAGCATAATTTTCAGAGAAAACAATGATAGCAATGCGTGAATCATGAATAGCCTTCAAGAGGGAGGGAGCGATGGATTCACCCCGAGCAAGTGTTTCATCATCTTTGTAGGTGTGGATTCCTTCTTGTAGAAGAGCAGTGTACAAATGATCTACAAAGTTTTTGCGGGTGTCTAGGTAAAGTACGTAGTATTATATATGTGTGTATAGGTATATGTATTCGTATATGCAAATAGCAACAAGTAATTAAAATTGTGTTCGAATAATAAATTAATTACTTAACGATTAATACTTTTATCACATAAATACATTTGCTAAAGATTATTTCTTGAAGCATTATTTCTAGAAGCATTCTCTTTATTTTTGGGTGTGAGTATGGTTGCTTACATCTTACCTATCTTATACTACACTATGTTACGGTAGAATTCCTTGTTGTACGAGAGTAAAGTAAAGATATCTACAATATTTAAGGTGTCTTCGATCTCTGAGACTAATAAAAACGACATAATTCCATAACATAGGAGTTCGCGACGAGGATGCCATTGATCTGTTAGAATTGTTGGAATTGGTAAAAACTAAAAAAGCAAGACGTGAATAAAGCAAGTTTGAAGAGATATGTATGGTCGAAGTAGGTCAAAGTAGAATGAAATGAGGTAAGTATAGAAGTGTATTGAGAAGATCGATTGAAATATTATGGAGTTTGGTCTCTACATGGAAGGTCTAAATAATGTGAGACGTGACGTGATAGTAAGGTTAACTCAAGTTTTGGAAGCTATGATGAGGTCATGGCGTTTCATAAGACGTAAATTAAGCCGGTAATTTTATATATAAATTATAAGTATGTATATAAAAGTAGGGTTAATTTCATATAATAGTAACCAAGTCTCATTTTTGTTCCTTTAAAGTCACTCAAACTTTTTTTATATATAAAAAACCACTCAACTTTCATCTTTGTTCTAATCCTATGTAATTAACCCTCTATAGCAGGTTACCAGGTAAACATGCTTTTTCTAATAATAATAATCTTTAAATAAAATTAATAAATCCATATATAAACTGCGATTAATAATAATCTTTAAAAAAAATGCGATTAACTCTCCTGTTCCACTTTTGCATCATCAATTAAAAAATGATCCACGTCTAAAATCCTGATCCCGTCGCCTAACCCTTCTCGGCAATCACGATCGTTCGACTTCTCCCCCACCACCATCCCGTCGAATCTCACAGTGGCTGCAGTCGACTTCTCCCCCACCACCATCCCGTCGAATCTCACAGTGGCTGCAGTCGACTTCTCCCCCACCACAGTGGCCTAATCGAATCTCACATTGGCTGCAGTCGAATATACAAGGCTTCACGATCGTTCGACTTCTCCCCCACCACCATCCCGTCGCCTAACCCTTCTCGGCACCGGCGACTCCATTCCCCTACAACAAATCGTTAATGACGATATGAAAAACGGATTCCGCTATAGGCCTAATCGAATCTCACAGTGGCTACAGTTGATTATACAAGGCTTCAATTGAGTATAGAAGGCTTCCAATATACAGTGGCTGCAGTTGAATATCCATTATTGTGTTCGGTAAGTACATCCATGTATGTTATTTTAACATCTTTAAAGCTAATTTTGGAGGTTCATGTACATTGGCCATCAATTTATTAATCTTGAGTAAATAACAGAGGCTTGATAGTTGATTTCATGTACATTGGCAATCAATTTATATACTTTCAAATAATTATTTATACTTTCACAATTTATATACTTTCATGTACATTGGCCATCAATTTCAAACGTATTTGAGTAAATAAAAGAGGATTGTTATCTTTGAACTATTATAATATATATATATATATATATATATATATATATATATATATATATATATATATATATATATATTTGAACTATTATAATTCTTTGTTTTTTAAAGAATGGCGTCCTCTTCAAGCATCAATCTTATTGTAGACATTAATTACGGTGGGGTTTTTCTTAGAAATCCATTACAATATTCATTAGGTGTAGTAAAGACTATACATCATGTTGATTTTGAAAATATGGAGTTCAATGATTTGGTTGTATTCATTGAAAAGGTAACCACATCAAAATGCACAGGTCTGTACTATTGTGTTCAGGGGAAGATTTTAAACACTGGTTTGAGAATTTTAAAATATGATTTGGATATTTATAGATTCTTGGATCATGGGGTAGCAAGTGGTGGATGTATTGTTTTGTATATTGACCATTACAATGAGAATTTGATAGATTTTATTGGGGAGGATAACTTGACAGACCTTGTTGTTGATGTTAACATGACTACAAATGACATTGGCTCTCAAAATTCCGATGATAGCTACCAATCACGTGAGGAAGAAGATGAGGTATCAAACTCAATATCATCAGATCATGAAGATAATCATGTTAGTACTTTAGACAGAACAATCAATGACCCTTTCTTGTCTTTGCTCTGTTATGACAATATGGATGGTGGTGATGTTGAAGAGGAAGTCGATTTTGTTGAAGATTGGAGTGCTAATAAATATGATGATGACAGTGATGATGTTGAGGAATTTGTAGAACGTGATGTTGAATATCCAAACTATGATCCAATCATTAATTGGAAATTGATGTAGCCTGTGCTAGGAATGAAATTTGAGAGTCCTGCACAACTAAAAGAGAGTTTGATTGACTATGGTGTTGCAAATGGTTACCAATTAGAGTTTCCGGTAAATGACCATAGGAGACTATTGGTAAGATGTGGGAAAAAAGTTTCTAATCCGGAGGAGGATAAAGGTGTAGAAGAAATAAGAATATATGTGATGCAAAGAATTTTCAGAATGTCAATATTAGCAGAGAAATTGGAACATGATGTATGTCCTACAACAAGGAAAAAAATAGAACTGCTTAAAGTGAAACAAAGGTAATTAATCTTATTTTACTACTCATAAATCCTGTACAATTTTGTGGTTATTAACATATGGCTTGTTTGACCAGGCACTGGAGTGTGATTCCAAGTGATTACAACCAATTTGAAGCAAGAAATGAGCACGGTGCATTCGTAGTAGACATTAATGCACATACATGTAGTTGTAGATCATGGCAGTTATCAAGCATTCCTTGTGTTCATGCAATTGCTGCACTAGCCTTCCTCAACAAGGACCCAGAAATATATGTGAATAATTGGCTTAAAAAGGACATGTTCAAAGAAGCATACAAATATCCGATCAAACCATTAAATGGTAGTTCTTTGTGGCCTAAAACAGATGACATTAAGCCTCTACCTCCTAAAGAAAGACGAATGCCCGGTAGACCAACAATAAAGAGGAAAAGAGATGCTTGTGAGAAGGAGATAAAGCATTCAAAGGTTGGTATTAGAAGAAAGATGACTTGTCAAAATTGTCAAGAAAAGGGACATAATATTAAGTCTTGCAAGAACCCAAAAAAAGACCCACAACCAAGGGAAGTGCGACCAAAAGGTAGGCCTAAAAAAGCCAAAGTACCACAAGCGTGATAGAGGTAAATATATAACTAATGTTTCTAGTTAGTTTATCGCTTTTGAACACATATTTACATTTTATTTTTGTTTATATAGGATTCAAGAGATTTTTGAAGAGATGCTTTACATCATTCTACACACGATGGAGTTCATGTTGAAAAAGATTTAAGAGCTTTTCCACATGAAGACATTTTTTGGATGCTTATTTTGTTAGAACATTAACTCTTGTTAGATGTTTGATTTTTTGTTTTGGTCACATCGATATGTATTTATATATGGTGTTATGATCAATTTTCAAACCTTGTTAGAAAAAGTTAATTATGCAATTTAATGGCTATAGTTAATCGCAGGTTTATATATGGGTTTTTTTTAATTCCACAGTTATATAGAGCTATAGTTAATCGCATGTTTATATATGGATTTATTAATCGCAGGTTTATATATGGCTATAGTTAATCGCATTTTTTTAAAGATTATTATTAATCGCAGGTTTGTATATGGATTTATTAATTTTATTTAAAGATTATTATTATTAGAAAAAACATGTTTACCTGGTAACCTGCTATAGAGGGTTAATTACATAGGATTAGAGCAAAGATGAAAGTTGAGTGGTTTTTGATATACAAAAAAAGTTTGAGTGACTTTAAAGGAACAAAAATGAGACTTGGTTACTATTCTATGAAATTAACCCCTATAAAAGTATGTTAAATATAGCCCATACTTAATTTATAGTCCTAAGGGACTAATTAGCCTTTGCTTCATGGTATCAATGGTCCAGATTGTATTTTAAAATTTTGGGCGGAGAGTCATTTTCGTTATTCACATGTGATACTTTTACAAATTACATGTAATTGCATACTGAATCACTTGTGGTTGCATATTAAAATTTTAGGACTATGTTTTTTACTAGACTTTATTGAACACAACTCCATAAAATTATACAAACATATATAATTAAAAAAACACATAATTATATATTTATAACGTAGTTCAACAATATAACGCCATGTTTTCATGAAGCAAATTTTATAGAAAATCCTGATGATTTGATAAAATTATATGCACCCGAAAGCTTCTTAATTCTATGATTTTATTAACTCCTCATTTACCTGTAGTATTATCCATATGATTGTAACTATATTCATATCAGTACCGTATTTGTATGTACTCCAGGAAGCTCATAACTGCAACATAGAAAACAGCAGGTCAGTAATAAGTTAAAAGGAAAATAGTTCGAAGAAAAAGGGGTTTACACCTCCCGCCGTTATGGATCTTAGGCATGTAGGTATCCAGCCAGTGCTGGCTCAGCCCTGTCAGCACCAGAACACCTTCCTTAAAGGGACGCACATGCAACGTCAGCCTAGACAGGCGCTCGAACACGACCATTCGATTACCAGTAAGCATCGGCTCCCGGTAAACCCTGGGCAGAACCTCCTCACTGGTCTTCCAGATCAGTAGGCTTTCATAACCTTCTGGGAACATGTCGGTAGTGGCATCAATCCACACCCACTGTTTTTTCCAGTCCTTGATTCCGTTATCATTGCTTTTCAGCACGAACTTCTTGGTAACGGACTTTCGCTTCTCGAAAGTCCATTAGGTGCCCGCAGGGTGAGGCGATAAAAGGCACAAAAGATGGTCAAACTGGCCCTGCTCAAGACACTCTTACTGGCGGCCTCAAACGCGGTAAGTTTAGAAAGGCCAAAAGGATGAAGATGGGAAAGCCCTATGCTATAATGGTGAAGGGCCTGCAGAATGAAGCGGGTAAGAAGGATCCTTAGGTTACCCTCTTTAGCATACGACATGTAGAAGGCCACACGCTAGGAGGGGGAAGGGTGGCTCTCTCCTCTACAAGAGGTATCGAAGGATGAAACTTCTATAACCATGGATGGTCACGAAGGAAGGAGGAAAAACGTTTTTGGGTTACATCTGGCATGAGCTCACTAACAGGGTGCCCGACGTTGCTCATATGTAAAACATACGAAAAGAAACGAAGTAAGGAATCGAGATGGTACCTTCAAGGGACGAAAGGCTCAAAGAACACGGGGAAGAAGAAAGCTTGAAGGAAGCTCGAAGAAGAAAGCTATGGTAGGGAAAGGTTCACGTAAAAATAAAAGCAAAGTAAAGAGTTCTATTTATAAGCAGTAGGGAAACCATACCTAGACATACGAACCGTCACGTCACCCAGTGCACTGATGGGCGAAATTTCAAAAGACTGGGAGTGGAACGGCAGACTGTTATAGGTCAACATCAATCATGATGTCATGTCAGTCAAACCGCCGAATAACAGACCACGCACACAAGGCACGCGCCTTGAAAGACGCCAAGCATATGGTGGAAGACAACTGCACATAGAAAACGACAAAATAGCCCATATGTTTCAAGACTGAATCTAGCCTGCCACAACTAGTCATGAAAACTAGGGGGACTTGATGACGTACCTATGGCCTGGACGAGGTCAGGCCCCACAGACGCCCATAAACCTGACCATCAACACACTTAAGGATATATGTTAGTTGTACAATGACAAGTGGAACAATCCATTCCAAGCCTGCCTATAGGCCTGATTTATCCACAATGCCTGTCTACAGTCCTGGCTATCCACAATGCTCGTCACTCATCGCAGGTCCGGGTCCCTAAAGAACAACGCTGTCAAACAACATCAGGCCTGGAACAGCCAGCACATGCGTCCTAACGATAGTGGTTGAGACAGGCGTGCCGTGTCTGAAAACTCTGACACATGTAAGCTCCCCATGATTGGCTGACACTGGTAATTGGGAGCAAATCCTCAACAGTAAAAAGGTATTGCCAACTTCCTCATGATTGGATGACATCGGTAATGGGGAGCAAATCCCACAGAGAGAAAAGGTACAAACCTTTCTGGTCCCCCCACTGGAGATTACACCATTTGTCCATCATCTGAATGGTCTCTCCAAGGACCCCCTCAACTATAAATAGGATATCATCATCTCTTATCAAGGTACGCACCTTTCATAGCCCTCAACTCTGAGTTCTTTACCATTCATCAATGGTTAACTTGAGCGTCGGAGTGGGTAATGGGCCCTAGTCCCCATAAGTCCTCTAACGTAAAGTCTCTCTGTTTTGCAGGATCACACCCTCTCAACTACATTCCTCCTCAAGAACCCCATAATACCATTATCTCTCATAGCCTTGCACTTGTTCATATAAACGAACAAACATATATACTATATGATGTTTCTTGGAAGTTAAGAGTATTTTTGTGTTTAACCTGCTTGCATTTGTGATTGTGCCTTTATGGTATGGACCCGCGATTAAGATTATGTGCTTTGCATCATAATTTTTCTCACCATTGGGTTATGTGTACGGTTCATGTGGTTCGGTATTTGAGAACTTAGTTACGTGGAATTGGTGCAAAGAGTGGAGTAGAATGATAAGTAGCCATTATGCCCATGTGGTTCAATGGGGTGATGAGCCACCAAACCTAAAGCATGCACGAGTGGACTTGGAGAAAAAGACATTCAATCTTGACAATCGTTTATGATGGATGCTTTGTGCTCCCCACGTTAACAGGAGATGTGGATGTACACCCACGTAGACTTGTTGACTGTGGTTGGCCACCATGGAAGATACAAAGGTCTAGTGGACTTGTCCCCCACATCTTATGTGCTAAACTATGTGATGTCATGTTATTTAAATTTGATGATGACTTACTTTGAATACTAAAACTATTTTTGGTACACTCACTAGATTATTGCTAACGTTTCCGTTGTTTCAATGTTTTGTATCCGTAGATAACTAGTAGCTAATGTCGGTGAGGCGGGTAGAAGCTTTTGGGAAGTTTGTGATGCAACATATTGGATACATGTTTGGACATGTGACAACTACACTTCTTTTGGTTATTTGCTGGTTAATGGTTGTGTGTTAAGATATCACGTAACACCAAACTTTTGTTAAACTATATTAAAGCTTCCGTACTCTTTGGTATAATATATGTAAATTATATGCGGTCTTCGGTAAAGTTTAAATTTGTATTGGAAAATTCAACGTGTTACATTAAGAAACTCAAATGATAGATGTATGATTGTTTACATTCTAGCTTTCTTATATATCGCTCTTACAAGATTAAGGGGCTATTTATTTGCTGAAACCATTCAGCACTTAATGCTGAATCAATCAACATTTAGCGTGTTTAATTGTGGTCTCTAATTATCATCTCCGAATAAAAACTGTGGTGAATGAAACAGAAGAATCATGCTGAATCATTCCACCTTAATGTATATTCTGAATCTTAAGCACAAAGTATTTATTTTATACTTTTTATTTCACATGTTGCTTTGTAAACAATCATATCATATTATCATATTATATAATATAATAATTCACTATTAATGCTTAAGTGGTAATTTGCATAATTCAAATTGTTTATGTGAAACTATTTTCAAACATGTCATATTCAGATACATATTTATAAAAAGATTTTAAATTATTTAAACCATAAAACCATTTAGCTTAATTATTTTGGTTTAATAAAGGATGTTATTAGTTAATGTTTAATAGGTACACCATAAAATGCAATTCACCCTACTTTACAGTAATCGTTACTGTGTGCGCCAAAAGTTCATTATTTTAGCCCCCTCCATCGTCACTTCCCGCTTGAAATCCCTAGTTTCGTGGTTGTTGCAGAATTCTTTGAGGAGTCTTCCTCTGTTGACTAATCCCGCTCTCCCCACAAATTTGGAATTCGGTAATCTACTTCATCTTCGATCGTTCAGTAATCTTGTATTTTGTGTGTTTTGCTGATTTGTTTGTGCTTCTGCGTTGTTTTTTACTTTGAAAAAGAATAGCCTTTTCCCGATTCTTGTGCGAGAGCTCAACCTTTAAATGAGGGCAGTAATCAATTGAATGAAAATTATGAGTGATATATACATCACAGATTTCTCCCCCTTTTCCGATTACAACCCTTCTTTAACTTTATCATCTGAACTTTGTTCGGTAGTTTGACTAAAATGGGGCGAAGGATGATGCAATTGATACGATTTTGAGTGTGTAATTATGTATTGGGAAATCTGATTTGACCTGAGTACAACATTTGTCACTTTGTCAGCCTATACGGGAGTTTCATGCTTTGATCAGAATTAGATAAAAGTGATGCAGTTGGTAGGAGTCTATGATTTGTGCTTGGTAATTTGACTAGTATTGGGTGTAAAAATTGATATGATTGTTATAGCATATTCTGTGATTAATAATTACATTTTCGATTGTGTAACTAAAAATGTTTTGTAGATGTCTGATGACATTTTATCTATCTGTTTGGCATAATTAGCTCATAAGAGGGAAGTTCATGCTTTTAGAAGACACTATTCCTATTTTCAGTTTTTACTTCCTTTACCAGGAGACGTCATTTTTGTTAATGTAACTGATGAGGAAAATATTTTGTTTGTATTACTTGTGAGGAAACTCCTATATCTATACAAAAATACAAAGATATATAAGGAATCTAGATATCCTAATCTTACTAGATCAAGAAACCCTAAACTATGAATAGACTATCTCTAACATTTCTCAAGTTGGAGAAAAGAAAATAATCATGCTCAACTTGTTAACAAACTATGATTTTCTTAAAGGTATCATGCGTATGTTCGCAAGTTGATATATAGTCGTAATTTACACTAGCTAGATCGGTAGATGGTGTATAACCATTCTTGTAATTTGCACTACTACTTCATCGGTGACTAGTTATCACAATACAGCTCATCAAGTGGTTGTGACCATTCCCATTTCTCTAAGAAGTCTTCTTATCCCCAGTTGTCATGATTATATTTCGATTGGTGGTTTACCAGAAGAAGTATGTTGGTTTTTTATTTTCCAGGAAAATAAGTTACCTCTAAAAATACACAATATCTCTAGTTGAGCTCCTTGAAACAAGACACCCAACCCAATCTACATCAGAGAAACTAGGTATCCTATCATCTCATTAGCCCTGGTTCGAATAAGGTATTCCTAAGCCTCGCATGAGTGTGAGATACCAAGCAAGGCAAAGTACTACATCCCAAGTACATGTACATAATGTGGACATGAACTGACTCAATACTAACAAGAAATGATATGGTTTAGTAGCTACCTGACAAGTCTCTTATACCATTTAGGATCATTCACAAAACTTGGATCCTTTCCGAGTGTCCATTGGCATATCTAGAACATACTTTCATTAAGGGAATACAATTACCTATGGAGATGTGGAAACTTATATCCTAACATCTAAGTAACAGACATTGAAGAACCGTAGCCGAAAATGAAAACATAGAAATGCACTAACTTTGATATCCCGATACTATCATCTCTAGTGACAAAAATATCATCGACATACACTTTGAGAATGACTCGTTAAATCTGATGATGTCCGGAGAACATAGTAATTCTGGGAATTCCGAGTCATACCACAATCAAAGAGGATTTTAAAGAAGTTCCCAAACCATTTGCTAGGCGACTGTTTGAGATCAAATATGAACGTTGCAAGACATTCCTTTGATGCGCCTTTTGTAACAACAAGCCCAGGTTGGTGCTTCATGTATCCTTCCTCCTTAATAACACCACTAAAAAAGGCATTTTGACATGAATCTGGTGGAGCGGTCAGTGATCAATGGTTGCTAAGGCTGTACAAATCTGAATAGATGAAATTATAGCCTTCGAAGAGGTTTCATCATGTTCAATCCTATAAGCTTGGGAATAGCCCTTTGAAAACCTTCCAGGATTTTAACCAATGCAATTTGCCGTAATATTTAAGTTTTTCCAAAAGTACCTATTTACAAACAATAGTGTGCTTCCTAGAAGGAAGTTGAACCAAGTCGGGTGCTTAAACCATTCAGGGTGATAAAATTCTTAAAGCCTTTAATTATGTGCTTAAAGTTAGGAATAGATAGGTAATCTTGCTAGATCATCAGATTTGGTTGATCTATTTAAAGGGTTGTTTTTAGATCTTGGTAATTTGAAGCTTTTTTCATATGGCATATTAGCATATGCTTAATTTGCTTATGTAGTTATGTCAAAGTACTGGAGAACCCAGCATGTCTCAAACAGTCTCGACATAATGATAAAAGATGTAATCCATTTCATTGCGTGTTGTAAGCAAGAAAATTCGTATGAGACAAGACATCACAACGGTAACAAAGTATTTAGAGCCCCTAGTAGAGGATATACAGCAGGGTCTCTGAAAAAACATAAGAGGGGTGGCTAGCTCATAGCAGGGCCTTCCATTATACTAGAATTAAATAGATGTGCGATTAGAAATTGCAAGGTAGACAAGTTATACAGACCTTGAGACTTAAATTTGTCTCACTCACCTAGAACGAGTACTTGAAAAATTAAATGTGTTGGAAAGAATTTTACAGGACAGATTTCTTTTGGTATTTTAGCTTAGCAAAATTTGTTACAATCCCACATCGGCTGAAAGTAAATAAAGTTGGTGTCTTATAAGGGGGGTGAGTTTGTATGGGATAGGTGTTAAAAACTAAACTAAACTTTAGGGTATGTTTTGTAATTAAACAAAAGTTAATTAAGTTTAGGGAGTCAAATTGTAATTAAGGAATAGTTGTTACTTATGTGTCAGTTACATCGGTTCATAAGCACCGATTGGAATTATATAAATATGTATGCATACTCTTGGTTTATGTGTGGAATAAGAAAGTCAACAGTTTGCAAGATTATAGTGTGTTTATTTCTTTCTTTTTCTGCCAACAATCGGTTCGTATCACTACATAATGATATTATATTATACAATGATATTTTCCTATGTATGTCAATGATATATAACATATATAAATACTTTAAATCTTTAACAGGCCATTGACGATGGTTGAACAAATGGTTAGTTCAAATCTCAGCAAATACGGTTTGGGAAACTATCCAAACATCATCACGACCTCTGATTTGAAGCAAGAGGCTGTTTCTCAACCCAAGAGTCCTATTAATAATGTCAACCGTAATTTGGTTTATGCACGTAGAAAATCTGAAACAGAGAATCGAATAACATCAGGTTTTCAGCAAGCAGAACAACAATTTGGTGATAAAACTCTTGGT
The DNA here is from genome assembly GCA_947179395.2 of Pulicaria dysenterica. Lineage (NCBI taxonomy): Eukaryota > Viridiplantae > Streptophyta > Magnoliopsida > Asterales > Asteraceae > Pulicaria > Pulicaria dysenterica. The sequence goes on from OX359293.1 coordinate 52,067,632, forward strand.
CCTCAAAAGGGTAATGAATCTTCTGCAAATATTCAAGTTAATTCTGTAAATGCTCGAATTAGAAGCTATGAAAAAGAGCAACCTGCAATGGAGAATTGGAGGGCAAGATTCGCGAAGTTGCAGAAGTATTTGCAGCAATGTGATACCTCAAATCAGGAGGTTTATCATCAAAGTGAGTTTTGATCTTATAATCTAGTGATTTTAATTTTTTAATGATGTTAGTATACTCATGTGACTTTTATATATTTTATTTTGTTAGAGCTCCGATCGTTTTCTCCTGATGAGTGTAATAGACATGCGGTTGAACTCGAGAGGCGTGCAATCCAACTAACAGTGGAAGAAGGTACAATGCGTCATAAATTTCCATACTTTATTAAAACTAGTTCAATGACGTGTGTGTGCTGAGGGTGTTTTAAAAAACAGTGAAAATGTAATGTGAAATAAAACATAAATAAAATATGTAAAACATCTTAAACAACCTAATCATATCCATAGAAGGAATAACGAATAAAACAATGTATTTATTGAATGTTTGAATATTCAAATTAAGATGGGTTTCATAGTTTGTGTATGCTACGTTCATAATTTTGTTTTGGGTAACCCTTAGCGTCACAAGGAAGAATTTTTAAGACCTTTTTGCTTGTGGCACAAGAAACCGTTACATACAACCGTCCATATGAAAAAACTAGACGTCTAAAAACAATTTTACTTTGGATAGTAATTGACCCTATCTTTTATTAATGATAATCCTCGAAAATGGTTTATCTTTTTAGGCTCACGTCTAATGTAAATCATGAACAAAACTAACAAAAACTCATACCTAAATATATAGATTATATAAGATGTTCCATATCACAAACTAAAACTAACAAACTTATATATAGCAATTCAAATGCAATTGATATATAAAGTAAAAAAAAAATTATGATTATGTGCCCTATTGTAGATGCTATATAATAATTGATTACTTTAGTGTATTTGAGATACTGTAATTATTAAGATTCAAACTTTGAAACTTCAGTTTAGTTGAATCAGATCTAACATACAAAATTAACGGTATAAAGAATCACAGCACCAAAAAAATAATGATTTAAATAAGATAAAATAAATGAAATCACTAGTCACTCACTAATAATGTGTTTATTAAAACTATATAGTTAAATCAATATTTTCCTCCCCCATACCCCACTGTTGTGGGATTGGGTACTGTTGTTGTTGTTGTAGTTAAATCAATATTTTATTATGAAAAATCCTTGGCATCGAAAATCAGATCTAGTTTAACGTTGTATGATTATGTCAACGAAAGAGATAATTGATTTAGGGATTTATAAACATAATTTATATCATAAAAGGGATTATATCTCACTAATCGGTTGTAGATAGATACAGGGCTGGTCCAAAGTGTTTTGATGCCCTGTGCGAAGCGGACTACAATTGCCCCTATGTACAAAATTTACTACACACGAACACGATATGTAACACATATATAAACAAAAATGTAACATAATTATACTTAAAATGACCTATTTTCACATAAATGGATTGGAATTAGGGTTGTAAATGAACCCAACGAACACAAACGAGGGTCTGTTCGTGTTCGTTCGTTTAACTTTAGCCGAACAAATAGACGAACACGAATCAATAAACGAATGAATTTATTTGTTCATCTTCATTCGTTTAACTTTAGCCAGAGATAAATGAACACAAACGAACGAAAACATATACAAATATAATACATAAACAAACACTAACTACGTATATATGTGTGTGTCTGTGTGTGTGTGTGAGAGAGAGAGAGAGTGTGTGTGTGTGTATCTATGTACGCACTCACACAGATAGATATCTATACATACATGTAAATGAACATAAACAAATGGATAAACCAACGTTCACGAACATAAATAAATGAACAAGACCATTTTTCGTGTACGTCCTTTTTACTAAAGGAACAAAGATTTTTGTCCATATTCGTTTGTTTACTAAATAAATGAACTTCCTGCCGAATGGTTCACGAACAGTTCACCGAACGTTCGGTTCGTTTACAACCCTAGTTGGAATCCCCCCCCCCCCCCCCCCTCTACTATGGAAAAACTAGAAATAGTAACAAGAAACGTTAATCCCTCTCGTCACATGTGTGGTACTTGGATAACTTTGTGGGAGTGTACATCTACTTACATAAAACTGGTTAAAAATTCAGATATATTGGGGTGTATATCTCCTTAGCAATTATTACAACTTTTAATAACGAAGATCATATTATATTTGCAGTTGCACAGTTTGTTATAGTTAGCTAATTGCCGAAAAAAGAACAAAAAAGATTATCAGATTTTATAATCTGGAAAATTGTACCATCTTTTACAACTTTTCAATGGACAAATTGAGAAGTTGTCTTACCTTTTTCGGCATTTTTCCGTTCTATGATCTTGAAAAATTACTTTTGTTGCAACTTCTTTCATGTTAGTAAAATATGATCCATTTGCCAATTGGCCCTAAAAATTAACAAAAACTGAAAGAAAAAAAAAACAAATAAAAAAGAATAGGTAAAATTTTAAATTGGTCAAACATGCTGCAATTGGGTCTATAAAAAGAAATAGTTTTTTTTTATCTTACTAGTATATTTGTTATAAAATCATATTTAATATGTGGTAATTTTATGTTGCAGGGAGTGAGTTAAAGAGGGTGAAGGATTTGAATGTACTTGGTAAATCTGCTGGTAACAATCTGCTTCTTCAACAATTGACACCTGTATTAAAATTAGAAAATGTAGTCTAAAATTTGATTATGAACTTCAAAGATTATGTAGTTATGGGGTTTACCATTTCTAGTCAACCCTTTGTTTAACTGTCTGACTTTCATGTTAACTGCTACTTAACTTCATGTGGCTAAATATACAGCTAAGGGAAATGGGTAAATAGCAATGTATTTTAATATTTTTGTGTTAATTGACTATTTTAGTGGGTATATTTTTTACCTTTTGATAATTATAATGTAATTTGATGTGTTTATTTTGTAATGTATGGTTCCGCTTGTTTCACTGTAATGCGAAGAAATGAAAATGATTTTAGTTTCATCCATGTTGGTTATGGAATGACATTCCCCTACCTGAAAGGAATATAAATATTTTAAAGACTTTAATTTTTTTTCAAATAATGTTATCAAACGCAATATACAACGGGATTTGATTTCAGTTTCATTACATTTCTTTATATTACGGTAAAACAAACGGGACCTAAGTGTAAAAGACCAATGCAGCCAATAATACTCTACCATGCTTATATGTGGTTGGTCATTTTATGCTTAAGTTACTAAATTAACACACCAACACAAGATATAATTGCCAAAAAGATTCAAAATTTTGCTCAAATTAGGGAAATAATTACCTACTTAAACTTTCTCAAACATCTAAAGTAAACGAGTGTTATATAGTCTGCGTGCTACGCCAGGTTATTGTAAACTAATACAGTAGCTTCTTGTGTATTTTCTTTTTAAAATGTTACTCCCAAGTTTTAGTATTGTTATATAAAATCATATAAACTTTTTTTAAAAACAAAAACTATATTTTTTATAGTTGGCTGAAAATTAACAACCTCGTTAAATCGGGTTCAAACACTTGCCTTCGTTTAAAATATATCTCCTTGTTTAAAGGGTACGCTATTTATCGAAAAATGATTTTCTTAGATTTAGGACAAGAAAGAACAAAACCAAATTTTTAATAAATTTTTGCTACGAAAATTCATAATAATTTTGTTATGTAATATGCAATCGACAAATCTTGCATGCAAACATGCTTAACGAAAAGTGTGAAATTTGTAGATGTCATTTATATTTGTGTTTTTTTCATATCAGAATTTCCATCTAGCAGTGGATAGTCTATTAAAGTCCTTTTTTTTTTCTTTTTTCATCTTAGATATACAAAATTAAGAAAATCTAAAAAAGAGAGAGATGGGTTAAATTATAAAATCTTATGAGATATACATCTCATCACTCATGATATTATGATTAAATTACTAATATACCCTCTAAAACCTCCAAAAAGGGAGAATGTTAGTGCAATCAAAGAATAAACATTTATTTAAATGTTTTGATGACGCAATTTTAATATTTGAATTTAGTATTAAATATTTTGTAAAAATCCAAGTTAATATGAAAATAATAAGTTTGGCAAAATAAATGATTATATATAAATTTGCATTGATCACAGTGAAAATATTACGAGAGGATTAAAAAGAATCGAGTATGCAATTTTACAAACGCCAAACGTATACAATACTCATGTAGTTAAAAACGATTTTTGAACAAACACTAACAAATACATGAAAATCGATTTTTACTAGAATGCATTTTTATAAAGCAATTCCACATGTTCAAAAGATATATATTTTGGGAATTGTGATTTTATAAAACAAATTGCCAAGAACTAAAACGAAATATATTTTTAGTTGACAATTTTATAAAAATGAAAAATGAGTATAAAAGCGTACACAATTTATAAACAACTTTTAAAAAGTAAGAGAGGATATTTATAAATTCAAATCACAAGCGATGTTTGGTAGGAGTAGACAAAAGTTCAACCACCTTTTGAGGTGTCACACTCCTAGTGGTCCTACAAGATTTCTTGTGGATAATATTGAATTTAAGAATAAATTTAATTTAATTATTTAGAAATCAATTTTTACTTAAATGTATTTTAATTTTATAAAAACATTCCACAAAGACGTAAAAGATATTTATTCATGGAACAAAGTTTTTATAATATTTTGCCAACTATTATTAAACGAAAATATTTTATATTTGCAAAAGTGAAAATACGTATTTTGGTTTACAAGATAAATATCCCCAAGAGGTATTATTATACTGTGTATTAAATAATTGGGTATTAACAAGATTGCGTCTTAGATTTTATGACAAAAAGGACATGAGGTGTCAACTTTATGACAAAAAGTACATGAGGTGTCACCACCTCATTTACCCATGTGTTTATTAAAATTTAAAAACAGTCCGAGTACACAGTGTAGCGAAATTTATTTTGGATATCTTGTATCCAAAATACCTGTTTAAAAGGAAAAGCCGAAACATAACAATTACATTTTAAATCGGATCGAAAAGCTGTTCAGGTGTGCCACGGTTGCAACCACGGTCGACCGTGGCTTCAACCGTCAAGCCACTTGACAGCTCACTTCTCTCTCTCTCTCTCTTCTACCTCTATATATACAAGATCATGTCTTCTTCATTAAAAACCTCTTGCACCAGAAAAATCTTCTCTAATATGAATCACACCTTGTGATCTTTCATCTTTATATCTTATATGTATGATTCTTGAGTTGTTCAATCTTCAAAGATCAAAGTATCATCTTCTTCAACAACTCAAAGAGAGCAAGAGAGATCAAGAGAGGAAGAAAACAAGAGAGCTTCAATTCCAAAATCTATTTGCCTCTTGATGTGTATAAAGTGAGTGACTATTTTGTAAACACCATTGTTGGTATAGTGAGCTAAGTTGTAAATCATCACTTTGAGAGAAAGTTCAAGTTGTAGAACTTTGATACATGTGGGTTTGTTATTTTCCCACATTGTTCTTGGGTTTGTGTTCTTGGTGAAGAACACTTTGTAAAAGTCCTTCGTGAAGGCATTTATTTGAAGACCTCGGTGGAGGTAAGGAAGTCCTACGGTGTAGGCAAGGAAGTCCTCGTTGGAGGCATTCTGGGTTATTGGTGAAGAGCATGTGTTTGATGTTCTTGGACTAAACATCATGAGGTGGTCACGTCCTCGTACGAAAGGTGATTGTAACCGGTGGTCTCTTCCATTCTAAGGAGACTTTTGCAAGTGGTGCTATTGGAAATCTTGACGGAGGTCAAGGCGTGGACGTAGGTTGGAGTTCAACCGAACCACGATAAAATATCGGTGTCATCTCTCTAAACCCTTAACTTTTTCATACTTGCATTTTCATTTGCATTTCTATATTCTTGCATCTTTACATTTTTCCAACTTTACATTCTTGCATTTTTACTTTCTAGCATTTTTATTTATTTACATATAAATCATTTACATTTCTGTCAATACTATATATATACAGACACATATATATATTTATCTGGTACCTTCATCAATATATATATATATATATACACACACACACACACACACACATACATTATTATATATATTTATATACTTTCCGCAACTTTACATTTCAAGCATTTTATTATCATCGTATTTATTTATATTTGTGCTTATAATTATTTTTATTCGAAAAAGTGGACATAGAAACTATTCAACCCCCTTCAAATTTCTACAATTGGTTTCAAAGCAAGTTGCTCTTAATTTGCTCAAGTTTTTATAAAACTTATTTTTCAAATTTTGAGTTGATCCATGACTCAAAGAAATTTCGGTTTCTCCTCTCAGCTACACCATTATGTTGTGGTGTCCTGGGTGGAGTAAATTGTGCAATTATGCCACAATTCCTTAGATGATCTCGAAACTCTTGATTAAGATACTCACCACCCATATCAAATTTAAGAATCTTAATCTTCTTGTCTAGTTGATTATCTACTTCGTTTTGGAACGTCTCGAACACCTCTAGGGTTTCTAACTTATGTTTAATCAGGTAAACATATCCATACCTACTGAAATCATCAGTGAAGGTAACAAAGTATCTCTTACCGTGTCTTGTGACTGATCTGAACGGCCCACATACATCAGTGTGTACTATGTCTAACAGATCCTTGCCCCGTTCACACATTCCTGTAAACGGTGTCTTTGTCATCTTTCCCAAAAGACAAGATTCGCATTCATCATTCAATGTTTGGTCAAATGATTCCAAAATCTCATCCGCTTGTAGTTTGGCGATGTGTTTCTTGTTAATGTGACCAAGACGACAGTGCCACATATTCGACTTATCCAAACCATTATTGAATTGAGTCGATTCAACATTATGAATTGAACTTTGATTGTCTCTAACATTTATACTTGTTTCATAAATTCCATGACAAGAGTTAGCTTTAAAATATAGCACATTATTCTTATAAACAAGAATTGATCCATTATCAAACCCAAAGTCAAAACCATCCTTAAATAAAGCATAAAAGGAAATAATGTTTCTCGCCATATCGGCCGAGTAGCAACAATCAATTAACCATAAATAATCCAGACGAAAAAGAAAGCTCATAATTTCCTATCACGTCAACCGAAGCAATCTGCTTGTTACGCATGATCGGGTCCAGCTCCCCACGTCTCAACTTCTTACTTCTTTTTAGTCCCTGCACATCAGTACAAATGTGAGTACCACATCATGTGTCCAATACCCAGGAATTAGAAGCAAAAGTACTATGGAGTTCAATCATATACATACCTGAAGTCGATGCTCCATTAGCTTTGAGCTTCTTCAGCTCCTCCAGGTACTTAGAGCAAGAACGCTTCCCGTGTCCTACCTCCTTGTAGTGAAAGCATACAGCATCATTAGGAGTCTTTTTTGAGGTATGTCAGCTTGGGCCTTCCCTTTGCCTTTTGCCTTAGGAATAGGGTTAGGCTGTATAACTTTTCCCTTCCCCTTGCCTTTAGTTGAGGAAACCTTTTTCTTCTTCACACCTCCCTCCCTTATGGCTAACATAGAGGCAGCAGACTTAGCTTTGGCCATGTTAGACTCAGTAGTCTTAAGCATGCCATGGAGCTCCATTATAGTCTTCTCCATACTGTTCATATTATAGTTCAGAACGAACGGATCATATGCACTAGTCAGCGAGTTCAGGATAAAATCTGTAGCAAGCTCCTGACTTATGGGGAAACCAAGACACTCCAGCTGGTCAATGTACGATTTCATTTGCAGAACATGTACACTGACGCTACTGCCCGGGGCTATTTTTCAACTCGCCAGAGATTTGACTGTGTCAAACCGCTCTTGCCTAGCTTGCTGATAGAACATTTCCCTCAGCTGGTTGATCATGCCATTCGCCCCAAAGCTCTCCATACCTTTTTGGAGTTCAGGAGCCATGGTCGCTAACATGAGGCAAGCGGCCTCAGGGAGCGGCTCCTCTATGACCCTCTCCTTCTTTTCCATCCTGAGCACATTTCTCAGGTTACGAAGCCAGTCCATGTAGTTCAAGCCCGTAAGCTTGTCCTTCTCGAGGAGCCCTTTCAAACAAAAGTTTGACATTGATGAATTCGAGTTGTTGTTGTTCGACATCTATCAAAAGAAAAAAAAATTTACAAATTTGAATTAAATGATCCTTGTTAAAATAATTACCGATTTGTTTATGATCCATATTTCACTACTAGCTACGACGGGTGTAACACGGATCGCAACTTGAAGTTATTTAGGTAGGTAACCATTTTACCAATTTCATCTCTATGAAATTCTTCGATCCTTGCAGGATTCGTTGACATCCATTATGTCAATTAATTCCTTCCACGCTAATCCTTTCCCGTGACAGGTTTGCCATGGATCACGAGTCCGGATTGTAAATCAACCATACTAAGACACGTAACATCTAGCCCAAGACTCTCGGGTATCGCGAATATTACAAACATTATTCCTAAAATCTAACCGACGCGTTGACTTAAGACCTTCCCCACGCTGAAAAATAATTAGTTCAAATGCGTGTCTTATATGGATAGCGTGAGGTTTTCTTAGTTAAAGTATTTTAACCGATGCATTTTAGCAAAACTCAGTTTTAACAATGTTAAAACTTTAGAATAAAACCATTTTTATTTATTTGCCAAAACATACTTGCAATTATTAACTCATTAATAAAGCTTGTTGTGTTTCAAATTATCTTAAAATGGTTATCTCGCAAGCAACCTAATAAAATAATAAACACAACCACACTGCAAGTAACGATAACATTTGCCTCATTCCTATGTGTTTTACCGTGAGCCACCACGAGTAAAACAAGGTCAATCTAAGGGACAAACAATCAACCATAGCGAATTGCCGGCTCGCTAAACCCGCCATTAGTGTTCCAATGCTTGAGTGGGTCCATGCCAAGACGTCAATCTCCGTGACTCCTTGTTTTGTTGTCTTCTTTCTTTTACATTAAAAATTTTAAATTCCTATACTAGTCTATACTATATACAAATACATAGAATAGAAACGACACGCAGGTCGCAATAAAACAATTTACATATGAATTAATTAAACGACACACAGGTTGCGCAAAAACCAACCAAGAAAAGAAACAACCCAAAACCATCGCATCACATAGGTCTAAATGAGGCAAAACGTTATCGGGTCCATATAACACAAACATGTAAAGGTAATGCCATGGAGTGCCAGATCCATGCAAACAATACTTTGATAAAGATCGATAAAACATACAATTTTGGCATAAAATATCAATCCTTGCAAAAGCACACTTTATACTTATGAAAGTATGGTTTCATGCCAAACCATCCAAACATCAAGTATGCAAGCGAATCAAAGTTTTCGGGAAAACACAATATAAATAAAGATCGTTTTCATAGTCTTTCTAATCACATTGAGTTTCAAAATTACAACCTTTTCCAATAAGGAAACTTTAATTTTCTAAAACTTAATTATAAGGTTTAAAAGATTAGACATTCCAAAGTTAGAAACTTTATGTTATAGATATCTAGTTTGAAGTTGTAATGTAACACCAGTTTTCACGAGCTTAAAATTTGCGATAATTAAAACTTTCTAAACACATTTACTCAAAAAAGTGCAGCGGAATAAACAATGTTACAAAAGATTAGTAGTGCTTAACTGACTTGGCGGTTAAATTACAACAAAATAACCAAGTTCAGACTAACAGGTGTTACCAACTAGCGACAACCGACCACCGGATCACATAATTACAACAACCAACGTTCCCAAAAGATATCTACAACGTCAACCAACAAGTTCCCGCCTCACAAGGCCAACTACTCAGCACCTGCAAAAGGGAAAAATCCTGCACCGTTAGCTACACTAGCTAGTGAGCACAAATTTACACATAAGTATCAACAAGCAGGTTATCAAAACATAGGAATAGCACACAAAGCTATCCTATCACATCGCGGCGTGCCAACGTATCTGTAAGAGTCACATCTCGCAGGGTGGGAAACCCCGCTCAACAACTCCAACTGGGGGTATCAGCTACAACCAACCGCACTGGTGGGGGAGCGAAGAGAAGTCCTCCCAGAGCGTTCGTGCCAACTCGGATCTTGATCGTAAGCCAAGATCCTAACTCACACTAAGGAACGGCGGTCCTGCAGAAGCTGAGACCCGGCGTGCACCACCGAGCACCGTTGATCCCGAATAATCTATCTTTGACATCTTTAACATCAATCCCCAACATTTCTTGACTCAAAACAACAACAAGTACACACTTTGACTCCTAAATTGACTCATCTCTTTTGAATACCCAAGAACAAGTTCTAACAACAAGAATACTTACAAGAGGAACAACTTGATACCACTAGAACATATTACTACTCAAGTTTTGCTACTGAATTTCCTTACAAAGAGGTTTCGCTTTGAGTGCTCCTCTTTAAAGTGTCGAGAGTTGTGTATGTGTGTTCTATGGTATGTTTGTGTGTGTTTTAGTGTCTTCCAGGAGATAAGGGAGGACATAAGACCGACTACCCCACGCGGGTATTTTGTTCCTCTATTAAACTTACAACATAACTTAGGTTTACCTGTTTCAACTAACGGAGATATTTTCGGAACCATTATCTAAAACAGTTCAATAAAATACCGACTTGGTACACTTATGACACTTTACACGAAACCACATTTTTTATCTGCAATTAACACCAGTTAACATATAAAACACACCATTTAGCAACAAAACACCAATTAAAGTCAGGGTACAAACCAGAAAGCTACATGTACAAACGCTTACAACTAGGCCCCATTTTGGGGTGTTACAAATCTACCCCCCTTAAAACGATTCCCTCCTCGGAATCTAATCGTCTACTAACAAGTGAGGGTATCAAGCTCTCACGTCATCTTTTGTCTCAATTTCTTGGTCTTTGAACCAAGTCTTTCAACAAGCTCTTCAACAAGACGTTTTGAAAGCATCAACTTTCTACTCTTACAGAGGCAGAATCGGGTTCTCCTCTACCTTGAACTTAAGCCGAAAACACACAGTGAACGCATTGTGGACATCAGAAAGCTCTGGAGGCAACTCGAGGGTAACAGTCTGATCGTTAACCTTGCGAACGATCCGAAACGGACATATGTAACGCAGACTCAACTTACCCTTCTAACCGAATCGAATAACACCACTCCGAGGAAAAGCTTTCACGAACACCCGATCGCTCTCTTGAAAGTCAACAGGTCGACGTTTAGGGTCGGCATAGACTCTAGGTCTATCACGCAGCTTTTGACTTTATCATCTATAATTTAAACAATCTTGGGTTCAGCAAACGGCTTTTCACCAGGTTCAAACCCACAAACTGACATACGATAACGCCTCCCGTAGTAAACTCGATCAACGACAAATGATACTCACGCACGAAGCATATCCTCCAAGGTCTGAATAACTCTTTCAGACTAGCCATCGGTTAGAGGATGGTATGCCGTGCTCAAATGAACACGAGTGTCAATCTCATGCTGTAAACTTCGACAAAAGTTAGAACCAAATCGCGGATCGCGACCAGACACAACCAAACATGGCCCAAAGCGTGCTGTGACACATTTTTGTTAATATACACTATACTAGCCGATCCAATGAAGCGGATTAATTGGTGGCTAGGACATGAACACCCTTGTAAAAGTGTTTATGGTATTGAATAATTGATGATTACAATTACAAGAGAGATCCCTTTATATAGGGATGATAAATACAAGGAAATAATATACAAAATATATATCTACCTAAAATAACAAACTTGCTATAAAATCTATATTGACTAATAGCCCCCCGCAGTCGGAGCTGTAGCGGAGTGGACGCTCAAACTGGACCGAAATTTTTCAAAAAGATGGCGAGGCAGTCCTTTAGTGAAGATGTCGGCGTATTGATACGCGGCAGGAACATGCAAGACTCGAATGTGACCAATTTTGACTTTCTCCAGGACGAAATATATGTCGAACTCGACATGTTTGGTGCGTTGATGTTGCACCGGGTTGCCGGATAAATAGACTGCAGACACATTGTCGCAGTACACAACACTAGCATGGGGAAGCGGGACGTGTAGCTCGAGTAAAAGATTGCGTAGCCAACTTGTTTCAGCAACAGCATTAGCCACGCCCCAATATTCGGCCTCAGCACTCGAACGGGATATAGTGTTTTGTCATTTGGATGACCAGGACACCAAGTTATCACCAAGGTAGACGCAGTAATTCGAGGTGGACCGGCGAGAGTCAGGGCAGCCGCCCCAATCGGCATCAGAGTATGCGGAAAGAGTGTGATTGGAGGATGCCGTGATGCGTAAACCAAAATCAATCGTCCCCTTGACATAACGTAGTATGCGTTTCATGAAGTTAAAATGTGGTTCCCGTGGATCATATATGAAAAGGCATACCTGCTGAACTCCGTAAGAGATATCCGGCCTGGTTAATGTGAGATATTGTAGTGCACCGGCAAGATTCCTGTATAAAGAACCATCAGGTAAAGGGTGGCCGGCAGTCGCACTAAGTTTGGAAGAAGTGTCCACAGGTGTATGACAAGGATTACAACTACTCATAGAAGCCCGTTTAAGAATGTCTCGAGCGTATTGCGACTGAGATAAAAACAAACCATTTTTGTCGCGAGTAACCGAGATGCCCAAAAAATGATGTAAATCCCCGAGATCAGTCATAGCAAATTCACGTGAGAGGGTGGCGATAATTCTGTGGAGAAAGTCAGAGTCTGAAGCAGTGAGGATGATGTCATCAACATAAAGAAGTAAATACGCCGTGTGAGTACCTTGCCGATAAACAAATAAGGAGTTGTCAGAAGCACTGCTTTTGAAACCATTATGAGTGATATAAGTTGCAAACCGATTTTACCATGCCCTCGGGGCTTGCCTTAGCCCATACAGCGACCTACGGAGTCGAAAAACATGAGTCGGGTATTACGGTCAATGAACCCCAGTGGTTGGTGCATATATACTGTTTCTTGTAAATCACCGTGAAGAAACTTGTTCTTGACATCCAATTGACGTATCGGCAAAGATTGCGAGATAGCAAGGCTAAGAACAGTACGGATAGTTTCCGGCTTGACAATCAGGCTAAATGTATCATCACAATCCACACCTACTGTTTGAGATTTTCCATTAACCACAAACCGGGCCTTATAACGTTGCAAGGTCCCATCTGCATGAAATTTATGACGGAACAACCACATACATCGTATAATAGGACAATCCGTGGGGCGTGGTACAAGCTCCCACGTATCATTTTCTATAAGCGCACTGTGTTCATCTTTCATGGCTTGTAACCAATTTGGATCCGCGAGGGCTTTGGAGTAAGTGGTGGGGATTGGTGAGATGGGTGTGGAGGTGGTGGTATGAAGGTTGAGTTGTTGTTTAGGTTTGAAGATGCCATGTTTAGAGCGGGTGGTCATGGTATGGGTGTTGGTGACCGTGGAGAGAGGGGGCAGAGGAGGGGTGGCCGGTGGCGGTATGGGGGCCGAAGGTGGTGGAGGGGGTGGTGGAGAAGGTGGTGCGTGTGGAGTTGTGGTAGGGGGCGTAGGGGAGTGATATCTACGTTTTTATGCATGTTTTACATGCTTGAATACCCCGTACTTAGCCCAAATCGAAGGTGATTCTTGTTATAATTGATCTATTATGCTTAACATTCACCATGCAATTTTACAGGAGCTTTAAGTGAGATATATGGCAAAACAAGTGAAAATAAGAAGAAAAATGATCAGCTGATGAAAAAGACCTCCCTACGGCCGCAGTAGATACTTCTTACGTCCGCATGAGCTTCCCTGAGCTGAGGTTATCTGATGTCAGATGAAAGAAAACCCAACCATGAAGAAACCTTCCCTACGGCCATAGAGGATTGTTCCTACGGCCGTAGGAGCACCTTATCCACAGCCGCCCATTCTGACATTTGCAGGTGTCATGTCAATATAACCGCCCATCCTACGGCCGCAGAAGGAAGTTCCTACGGCCGTAGGAGCCCTCGTTACAGCAGTTTATAAACAGAATTATTCTCATTTGCAAAGAGTTCCACAAGTTCCTTTAGTTCCACTTTTCACCACAATTCGGACCAACACCTCTAAACACTCTCCCCAGACCTCCTAACACTCCAGGAACCTTTCTTGATGATTCTAAGGTGGAGAGATTGGATTTGAAGGCTTAGAACAACATCTTGGAGCATGGATCATTAGTTTGACTTAGCTTTAGCTTGGGTATACTCTTTCCAACTCTGATTTCAATCATGTACCCATGTGTTCCAAATGTTGTAGTACTAATATTGATGTATATGGATAACTAAACTCATTTCACTTGGGCCAAGATGATTCTTGGCTAGTTATGGCAATATATTTGACTTTCATGTTGACTTGATTCAATTATGCATGTTTGATCTTGGATACAATTGTGTTTAATCATATTTGTGTGTATAATCAGACCATGTTCATATGTGGTAATGTGTATAGGATAACTCCTTCATGTTTAAGCATGTGGATATTCAAGAATGATGGTTGACTTTATTAATTCCATGTTAATCTTGTTATTAGAAATGATCATATTGCATGGTTGTTATTAGATATCATTGTTGGAACATGTTTTAGATCATTTCCAGGTCTATCCATGATTGGTCTTGTTATTCATATGGTGATTTTATGCATGCCTTATGATTTTAGATGAAAATCTTGTTATTTGGTGTAATCATGGGTCAAGCATGCTACTAATGATTAAAGGATTCACAAAAATGCTTTTTGGTATGTTTAAATGGTGAAATGAACTCACATATATGCCTTTGATAATCTGGTCTTGGTGTTCAATGTGCATATCATATGATTCATGTTGTAAAAAGTGTTGACTTTATTAGAAATGATAGGTTTGACATGTTTGTATCTTTAGTAATCATGTGGCTAAATCTTGAATCCCATTGTGTGGTTTGAATTTAGATGAGTTTGTGACTCCATTGTATCCATCTGCATGTGTTTATGATATGAGATTAAAGTCTAGATTGTAATTTGTTGTTGAATGCCATTATGAAAGATTTGACTATTCTGTCGTACCTGCCCTTGCGACCACATGGAGAAAACTTTGTGATAGCAAGGAGGTACCAGCCTTGCAACCGCAAGGGAATGTCCTTGCGATCGCAAGGGTCTATTTTACCACAGTTTGCTGTTTTTACTTGTTTTAACCATTTTAAATGCTTTTACACCTCTTTGGGTTCTGAGGACTACTGGACATGTCATTTGAAAAGATGTTTGTCTTTGTAGTCTGATTTGGACGCGATCTGGTGAATCTGTAGTTGAATTCTGGTATGCCGTTGCTTGTCTGATCATATTTGATTGTTAAGTCTGAGTCTTGATAACTCAAGTGATGATTCTTGCATGATAATGTGGTTATGTTGAGTATTAGAACAGCATGTTATGCGCTCAATGAATTCAAGTTTACATATTAGGATTTGTACTGTAGTGTTGCCATGACTAGTTAGGATAATTCGAAAGCCTGAGTGAATCTTTATCCTGCTATTTGCCTTCGGTGTTAGTCTGTTTTAGTTGCTTTGTGGATTAGTTAATTCTGTTACTTGCTTTTAAATTAATTCTGCTGATCAAACAACAATGAGGCTTAAGTATTGGTAGCTTCCTGTCCTGGTGGAACGATATCCGGTCTTACATAGTCTGTACTACTATTGACCAGGTCATACTTGCCTGAGTCGTGTGTAGTATCTACTTTGTAATTTCGTTTTTATAAATTTAAAACGAGGTTGTGGCAAAAGATTTTACTCCGAATAAACACTTAGTTTACGATCACACCAAGTTTTTGGCGCCGCTGCCGGGGACAGACAATACTGAGAAATAGTTTAATTGTTGATTCGATCTTTTCCTTTACTTGTTATTTGTTACTTGAGATTAGGTGTGTCTGATTAGGTAGTTCTTGCTTTTTCTACCTCTTTCTCGCACTCTCTGTCAGTTTGTTCTTTGCTGAACAAATTGAGCCTTTTTAAGAACCGGAGCGTGAGTTTCGACGCCGACGATGACGTCAACGCCAAATAAACCGTTTACTAAACATGGAGGAAGAAGGACCACCACCACCTGTTAGGGCACTTAATGACTACGTCCGTCCAGATATTAACAATATCCAGGATATCATCATTCAACCTAGGGTGGCAACAAATAATTTTGAAATTAAACCGAACATAATTCAGATGGTCCAAAACTCCGTTCAATTTCATGGTTTACTCGACGAGGATGCAAACGCTAATATCCGCAGTTTTCTTGAAATCTGCGATACGTTCAAAATCAATGGTGTTACTGATGACGCCATTCGCTCGCGTTTATTCCCGTTTTCTCTCAAAGACAAAGCCAAACTGTGGCTTAATTCTTTCCAGGTGAATTCCATCACTACATGGAATGACCTTGTTGCCAAATTTCTAGCTAAGTACTACCCGCCGGCCAAAACGGCCAAGCTGCATAATGATATCTCATCGTTTCAGCAGGCCGACGGGGAAAGTATTTATGATGCCTGGGAGAGATACAAAGATCTGATGATGAGATGTCCTCAACACGGATATGAGCTGCGGAATCAAATCTTCATATTCTATAATGGTTTATTTGTTGTGACGCGACAGTTGATCGAAGCTGCCGCAGGAGGTGCCTTAGGTAGCCGAGACCCACAAGCGTGCTATGATCTTATCGAAGATATGGCAACCAATAGCTACCAATGGAACCCCTCCTCGAGACTAAAATTGCTAAATACTGGTGGAGTTTTCAATGTGGATGCTTTATCTAATCTCTCTACACAGGTAGAGAAGTTGACGAAGAAAATGGATCAGATGTGTGCTCCCCCTAAACAGGTTACCTGTCATTTCTGCTCAGGGCCACATCCTAGTGACCAGTGCCAAGAGGAAACTCCTGCTCATGAGGAAGTCGATTTCATAACTAATCAGCCGAGGTCTCAGTATAATCCCAATGCAACCAACTATAATCATGCATGGAGGGATCACGCGAACTTCAGTTATCATAACCAAACAACTAAACCTCCTCCAGGGATTCCGTACCCACAAAGACCACGTCAGCCTCAACAGTACGATCATCAACCTCAGCAATTTGATCGTCAAACGCAACCATATGACCAACCACGTCAGTATAGCACTCAACCCCCACCTGTCAATCATTCTGCATCATCTTCAGGATCTTCCCATCTGGAGGATCTTGTGAAGCAATATCTAGCGCGATCTGAGTTACGATTTGATCAAACTGATGCTAGACTCAATCAGGTGGAGGCCACTCTAAGAAACCACCAGGCCTCATTGCAAAATCTCGAAAATCAAGTAGGCCAGGTGTCCAAACTCTTGTCTGAGAGACCACAGGGTGGTCTCCCGAGCAACACGGATACCAATCCGAAAGCACACGTGAAGGCAATTACTTTGCGTAGTGGGACGATCATGTTGCCACCACCTTTTCCCTCTCAATCCAATTCTACTGAAAATCAGGTCCAATCGGGTGATCCTGATGAAGCGCAAAACAGGCTAGACCCAGCAAGTACTGCTCAAGTCAGACCTCCGGTCAGAAATACTTCAGCCTACCGTTCCTTTCCCTTAGAGGTTGAGGAAAGAGAAAATGGAGGAACAATATTGTAAGTTCTTGGAGCTATTCAAACAGCTCCATGTGAACATTCCATTTGTTGAGGCACTCGCTCAGATGCCTAAGTATGCTAAATTTCTGAAAGATTTGCTGAGCAAAAGAAAGAAATTAGAGGACCTGTCGTGGGTGACTTTAAATGAGGAATGCTCAGCCATTCTCCAAAATAAGTTACCTACAAAGAAAACCGATCCTGGGAGTTTTACAATCCCATGTCTGATTGATAAACTCACTTTGAATAACGCTCTAGCTGATCTTGGCGCCAGCATCAGTTTGATGCCTTACTCTGTATTTTCTAGACTGGGCCTAGGTGAACCGAAACCGATTCGTATGTCCATTCAGCTAGCTGATCGTTCTGTAAAATATCCACGTGAGATAGTGGAAAACATCCTGGTAGAATTTGACAAATTTGTGTATCCTGCAGATTTTATCATCTTAGATATGGATGAAGATAAAAACGTGTCACTCATTCTTGGCCGTCCATTTCTAGCTACTGCTCGAGCGTTAATAGACGTAGGCAACGGAAAGCTTACGCTCAGAGTAGACGAAGATGAGGTGACTTTTAATATTCAGAAGTCAATGAAACACTCTGCAAGCCAGGATGATACTCTATACATTGTTGATATCTTTCACAGTTATCCCGTGGATCCTGTCATTTCAACTCTAGAGAAGGATGCGTTTGACACACATATTCTAGATCAGGATACTTTCGATGTAGATCATGTGAAGTTTTCTGTGATGAGCTAAACAGCACTACTCCACTTGACACGACTCTTGTTCCTGAAGTCTTAGAGGTCCTTGATTCTACCGAGAGCTCTGCTTCTCGACCATTTATTGTGGACCCACCTTCTCTTGAACTTAAAGAACTTCCTTCCCACCTAGAATATGCATTCTTGGAGGAAGATTCTAAGTTGTCTGTGATAATAGCTTCAAACCTTACTCATAAGGAGAAGAGTAAGCTATTACAGGTTTTGAAAAATCACAAAACTGCCCTTGCTTGGAAAATTTCTGATATTAAGGGGATTAGTCCTTCTTTTTGCACACACAAGATTCTCCTGGAAGACAATTATAAGCCTTGTGTGCAACATCAGAGACGATTGAATCCCAACATGCAAGAGGTAGTTAAGAAAGAAGTTATCAAACTGTTGGATGCCGGCTTAATCTACCCTATCTCCGATAGTCCGTTGGTTAGTCCCGTCCAAGTTATTCCGAAAAAGAGAGGAATGACCATGATTTTAAATGACAAAAACGAGTTTGTTCATACTCGTACGGTCATGGGGTGGCGTGTGTGCATAGATTATCGGAAACTCAATGATGACACATGTAAGGATCCCTTCCCCCTTCCATTTATCGATCAAATGTTGAAGCGTGTGGCGGGAAACGCCTTTTACTGCTTTCTCGATGGTATCTCCGGATACTTTTAGATCCCTATTCAGCCGGAGGACAAAGAAAAGACAACTTTCATATGCCCCTACGGTACTTTCGCCTACCGGCGTATGCCTTTTGGGTTATGTAACGCTCCTGCAACATTCCAGCGCTGCATGACGGCTATATTTCATGACATGATTGAGGACCGTGTCGAGGTTTTTATGGATGACTTTTCAGTCTTCGGTAACTCCTTTGATACATGTCTTCAGAACTTAGAGAAAATGCTGTCTCGCTGTGAAGAAACTAACCTCGTGCTAAACTGGGAAAAATGCAATTTTATGGTACGTGAAGGTATAGTTTTGGGTCATAAAATCTCCAAGGAGGGAATCGAGGTAGATAAGGCTAAAATCGATGTTATTGCAAAGTTACCTCCACCCTCAAATGTCAAAGCCATTATGAGCTTTCTCGGATACGTAGGGTTTTATCGGCGATTTATTATGGATTTTTCAAAAATCACTTGGCCGTTAACCCATCTCCTTGAGAAAGATGCTCCTTTCATCTTTTCTCCTGAGTGCGATCATGCATTTAAGTTTTTGAAGGAGAAATTAACCAACGCTCCCATCCTGACGAGCCCAGATTGGTCGCAACCATCTGAGCTTATGTGTGATGCTAGTGATTTTGCGGTTGGTGTTGTCTTGGACCAACGCACAAATAATCACTTTCAGCCGATTTCCTACTTCAGCAGGACTCTGAATGATGCTCAAGAGAACTATACACTCACTGAGAAGGAGTTGTTAGCAGTAGTCTTCGCATTCGACAAATTCAGATCTTATTTGGTGTTATAAAAAACAGTGGTCTATACTGACCACTCTGCTCTTATTCGGTGGATTTTACTCTTGCAGGAATTTGACATCGAAATCAAAGACAAAAAGGGAGCAGAAAATCTGGCTACTGACCATTTGTCCCGTCTTGAAAATCCAAATCTTGAGGTGCTTCACGAATCAGGCATAAAAGATAACTTTCCTGATGAATTTCTCTTTACCTTCACAAGCACCGAAGAAATCCCCTGGTATGTTGATATTGCGAATTATCTAGCAGCAGGGGTGATGATCAGGGAGACAGAGGTTTAGCCAAAGAAGAAAGATGGAGAGAGAGGGTTATTATCGAGAAAATGGTAGGCGGCGGGGGGAAGAGGGTTGGTGTATGGAAAGGTGTTTTCATCGAAAACCACATGGCGGGAGAGAAGAACTTTGCCTGTGGATGGGTCGAGACACCGGTATCCACGAAAGTTGTTGGGATACCCGAGGAAAATGCATCGAATGGAGCGAGGGTGGAGTTTGTGAGGTTGTGTAGCGGAGGTATTGGGGTAACACGCACACCCAAGACACGAAGATGATCGTAAGTCGGGTGGCAGAAGTAGAGCGCGGAGGTAGGTGTGAGAGAGTTGAGGCGTTTGGTGGGGAGGATATTATGGAGATAGGCGGCAGTATGGAGGGCCTCAACCCAAAATTTAGGCGGAAGGTGGGCATGAGTAAGGAGGGGACGAACAATGTCGTTTAAACGAAGGATCATACGTTCGGCTTTTCCATTTTGAGGTGACGTTTATGGACAAGAAAATCGAAAAATAAGGCCAGTGATGGAGGCAAAAGTGTTAGTCCCTTGGTGAGAGTATCAACAAGCAAGTAATGTGTAGAAGAGGGGTTGAATACACTTTCTGCGGAAAATTGAACAAATCAATAAAAAGTGTTAACACACAACCACAAACAATTGAATGCTTTTCTTTCATTAATAAGAAGATGATTACAGAAACAATCAAGTAAGCAAAACTTGATATGTAAACACCTAATGTAAATCAAATCTCTCAATCTCTCAAACTTTGCTATCTATAATCAACTTATGATTATAGATACAGGACGACTCTCTAAACAGATTTAATCACATATTGAATACTTACCAACTTCACAACAGATGTGAAGATTCGAACACACGAACAAATTGGCAATCTGTGAGTTTCTTGATCACGTTGAACTGACAAACAGTGAATCAAGATTCGTAACACATACGATCAATATTTAGGTGAGACTTGAGTTTGGCTCTGTAACTCGTTGAATGTAGTCGTACCTCTAAACTTATCAGGAGATAAGTATTTATAATCTTGTTCCTACGGATCATAACAAACTAGAACTAATCCTAATCTGCTAACAAACTAACGGATAACCCGGAATCTTGAATCTTGAATCTTCTTATCTTGAGTCTTCAATCTTCAATCTTGATTCTGGAATCTTCTTATTCTTGCCGTAGATATAGAGAGATAAAATGAATTTAAAACATATTTAAATTCTCTTAAACTGACTTCTTTAGTCGGAGTAAGTTACTCAGCTTGAAACTCATAAAGCTGAGTTCTTCGAGAACAAACCCGAAAACAAACATGTACCAACACATATAATGATTAACTCATCCTTGGAAGTCATAAGAGTTAGCTAGAATTTACTTAGCAACTCTGTTGAGCTGACTCAGTCTATACGCCGAGTCACTCAGCTCGAAACACATCAAGCTGAATACTCAACCTATATCTTAGGTGACATACACAGCTTATCAAACACATCTATAATCTTTCTAAGATATAGTGTAAGCTGATCGAACATATGCTCAGCTTGTATTCAGCTTGTGCTCAGTCTGAAACACTATAAGTGCTCAGTCTGATCAAGCCTCATAATTCTGTTTAAGTTATATTTAGAACACATTTTAAAAACTTAACTTTGTCTCATAAAATTTCAACTGATGAGATCATTTGACCAACAAACTCCCCCTATTTGATGATGACAAAACCATCAAACAGTTCTTAACTTTCTTTAACAGAGTTATGTTTTAAATCTTAAACTTATTAAGATTTTATATTTGAACTAATCAAATATTAATTGAACTTATCAATTTAAGTTGAACAAACCAACCAAACATTTAAATGAACACGAACTTATCATTTTGTTCATTCAAGCTGAACTAATCAGACTAATAATTATGAACATATCATAACACATTTGAACATATCAAACTAATACTTGTATTTATTGAACATATCATAATACAAAAGTTTTGATCACTTAGATCATGCAAACTTAGTGCTTACAAAATTAGAACTAATCTAATATGTACAATAGAACTAATCTATTATAAAATTTATCTTATGAACTCAGGATGTAGAAGTTCCCAATTAATGATTTCTTTGTTGATTTCGTCTAGCAACTTCTCAGCTTCTACATTCCTTCTGAGTTCGATCTCTTGTACTCTGATGATTTTGTTCAGCTTGTATCTCACAAAGTGATTTGAGCTATCATCACCATAGCAACTTCGAATGTGTAAGGAATCCCTAGCTTTTAGATAGCAGATCTCATACAGCTTGATAAAGCTAGGTTTGCCTGCCTGATCCTTAAGCATAAACCCCTGAACAGGTGCATCGATACTTTGATTCTATTTGAACTCCATACCTTCAGGTACCTCAAATAGTTTCTCCCATTGCAGACCAGGAACTGGAACATATCTCAACTCCTCAGCTCTATTGATCAGTTTAGAAACTTCAGCGAAGATCTCTTGCTTGATTTGACTTCTTTTGAACTTCTTGAGCATCATTATTATTCTTTTCCATTCAATGTAGCCCATCCTGTGAACAAATCTCAGGTCCATTACCATTGTAGTGTTATCATCAAATTCTAAGTTGAGAATGATGGCTCCCTTTACTCTGCTCCAAGTCATGCCTCTGATCTCTTCGCTTATGCTCCTTCTGAAATAGCACTCTTGAATGTCTGTGTCTGTATATGGGATAGGATCAGGTCTTGGACCAGTGTAATCAGCTTCAGCTTGAGCCAAAGTTTTTCTTTCTTTTTCTTTTTCTTGGTCCTTTGCCTCCTTCTCTTTCCTTTTTCTCAACTCATCAAGTGAAATGCCTAACTCAGTGGCTTCCTCTTGTTCGAGCATTTCAATCATAAGCCTTGTGGATTTTTCTTCCTCAGTCTCAGAAATACTGTCAGCTTCAGATTCAGATTCTATCACTTTTTGTTTCTTAGCTGTAGGTTCCACTTTTTCTAACTCCAGCTCCCCCTCAAACTGAGCTTGCCTCTCTGCTCCTTTTGCTAGTGCCAGTAGAGCTTCAACTTGAACTAACTCAGCGTTAGCTGCAGCTGGAACCTTCTCCCCCTTTTCGTCATCATCAACAGGGGTCGAAGTCTGGTTTTGTTGAAGGGCAGCAACTGCAAAGGCAATCTCTTTATCATCATTAGTCAACTTCTCAAGCCTTTGATAAATTTGACGTTTGTGCTTCTTCTGCTTGAGATGGAACAAAACAAACTGATTTACGACGTATTGTTTCAACTGTTGAATGCCTGAGGAGGCAGAGTCATCTGGAGGAGACTGACTGACTCCTGTCCTTAGACTCAAAATGTTTATCCTGTGAATTGAAAAAGTCAAGAACATTAAGTGGTGAGTGTTTGGGTGCATCATCTAAGGGTTGGTGTATACCCTCAAAATCATGTGCACCAGAGTTTGGACCCTGTGATTTACCTTGGTATTTAGATGAATCATTAACAGGTCGTGCTAGTGGGTGTGAGAAGTGAAGAGAAGTAATTGGGCTCGACACATGATGTGTATGGGTAGGTCGTTGGCGTAGTGGGTTGGAGGGGGTGATTGACCCTGGGGATTGGTCATTCTTTCAATGTAACCTGAGTGTGTCTGCTCAGGCACAACATTGGGCTCTCCCATGGCTCTGGAGAGTATGGGCTGAGTAGACACCACACCCGGATAAGGCTGTAGGGTTGAAATAAGCCTCGAGGTTGACACATTAAGAATAGGCGTCTCCCCCTCAACTCCTGCCTGGGGAGGGATCAATCTGAACTCAGCTTCAGTGATGCCTTTAGAAGTGGCCCCATCTTTGGCAGTTTTACGAGTATAGGTTTAGATATTTTCCCTAGTATAGGTTTAGATATTTTCCCTAGTAGAAGTTAAGAGAGGAGGAGTGATACCTGGTCTGGGTCTGGCAACGAATGAAGACTCTGATGATGACTTAGAACCAGAGGGAGAGGAAGGCTCAGATTGAGCTGGCTGCTCAGCTAGATGATCTGGTTCAGCTCCAGATGCTCCCCCTTGATCCGACTCCTCGCTTCACTTGCAGATGAAGCTCTATCAGCTATCCATCACATTGGGTCACTCAGACCTTCCTGCTCTGGAAAGATGACATTGTTGAACATCTTTGAGCTGAGTGCTGGAGCAGGGAACACATCCTGTTCAGCTTCATAATGTTGTTCTCCCAACTCAGCTTCCACCACCAAGGATAAGTACCTTATAAATGGTACATGGAGATACCTTGGTATCTTCACAACTTGGGCTTTGAGCTCGTTGAGGATGAGCAGTGCATAATCCAGATTTCTAGCATGATACATGTGGTAGAGCAGCTGCATCTCGAACTCATTGACTTGATCCAAGCCTCCAATCTTAGTACCAAGTGAACGTATCACAGTGGATACCATGAAGCCCCATCTAGTTGGAAAAGTGGCCTTCTTTATCACACCCTCCGTTTGTAGGTGACCCATGTTGGGTAGGACTGACCTTGCCACTTGTCTTGTAACAGCAACTTCGAACACATCATTTGCAGGGAGTTGAAGAACATCCCTTAGCCGCTGCACAGTAATGACAACTATTCTATCCTCATTTAGAACAGTGCCAGTGATCTCTCCCCTGTTCTGGTCGTAAGTACAAGTATACCAGAACTCCAACAGATGTTGTGGAACGATATGGAGTGGTGCTCCTGAGAAAGCGAATGCCAGGGGGCATTTTCGAATATAGTCCACCCATATTTCATATCCTCTGCCTCGTTTCCTCTCTGGAATTGTGAGACAGGCACGTTGATTATTTATTCGAATCAACAGCACACCATTGTTCTTCATCTGAGCACCCCTAACCATTCGATCACTTAAAATGAGAATGGTTCCGTCCATCGTTGATTTCGTTAATTCACACTTAGTAAATTTTGAATTCGCACTAAGTAGTTTAGAATTCGCACTGAGCAATTTAGGGTTTCGAACCTGAACGATTGATTGCAGTAAGCAAGAAGAGATGTTTGTAGAGTGTAGTTGTGTATAGTAGAAGTTTAAGAATGAGACATGTAAGCTTAAACTTCTGAATATCGGTTATGGTCGTTATATATACCTTTCCGAGGAGAGAGAAAAGTTACCGTTGGAATTCCTTTTTATCCGTTATGCATAACAAATTTATGGCGCAAGGTAACAGTAATCGAGATGAAACTTATCATCTCCCAACGGTTAATTTTGTAAAATAATATTATTGACTTACAACAATATTATTTACAATGTTGTATTACACCAATACGCAATCGGTATAAAATGTGATTTGAGACCGACTCAAATACATAATGACTTATGAATTAATAACACATAGTAACTAAATCATAGTTTGGACACACCAAGCTGAGTAAACTTATCACTCAGCGTAATTCAAGCACTCAGCTTGAGTTGATCACTCAGCTTGAGTTGATCACTCAGCTTGAGATTGATACTTAGCTTGAGTAGAGCACACAGCTCAGAATCAATGACACGTAGTCATTTATGTTTGAGACTGACTCAAACTTATATTTTAACTACACTGAGTAGTTAAAACATGTTTGGGACTTACCAAACGTGTGAACTCATTATGCAGCTTGACAATATATTCAGTTTATGAAAACTTATTTATAAACTGTGCACTTAGCTTAAGACACTTAGTCTTTGTCAAACTGAAACTCAAATTCTAAACACTTAGCTAGGGGTTGAGCATACTCAATTCACTTAGTAGATGTAAAAACCTCTTTTCATCAAGTGGTTTTGTAAAGATATCTGCCAATTGGTCATCAGTGGAGATAAATTTGATGTCAACTTTACCTTTTTCCACGATGTCACTGTTGAAGTGATGTCTAATTTCAATATGCTTAGTTCTTGAGTGGAAGACTGGATTGTAAGTAATGGCTATTGCACTTTGGTTATCACAGAATATGGGTGTTTTCTTGAAATTCATACCAAAGTCTTGAAGTTGATGTTGCATCCACAGGATTTGAGCACAACAGCTTCCTGCTGCAACATACTCAGCTTCAGCAGTTGAAGTAGCCACTGAGTTCTATTTCTTACTAGTTCAGCTTACTAACTTCCCTCCAAGCATTTGACATCCTCCTGTTGTTGATTTTCTATCTAACTTGCACCCAGCATAGTCAGCATCTGAAAAACCAACTAACTCAAATCCAGAGTCCTTTGGATACCAAAGGCCTAGATTTGGTGTACCTTTAAGGTACTTAAAGATCCTTTTCAGAGCTTGAAGATGTGATTCCTTAGGATCTTCCTGATATCTTGCACAAACACATGTAGCAAACATGATATCAGGTCTACTAGCTGTCAATTAGAGTAATGAACCTATCATTCCTCTATAGGTAGACTGACATACAGACTTACCATCTAAGTCTTTGCTCAGCTTGACAGCTGGTGACATGGGTGTTTTCATGGTTGAACTTGAATCAAAACCATATTTCTTTATCAAATCAAGAACATACTTGCTTTGATTAATGAATATTCCATCAGGCTTTTGTTGAATTTGTAAGCCTAGGAAATATGTGATTTCACCCATCATACTCATTTTGTACCTTTTTGACATAATTTTGGAGAACCATTCACACAGAGATTCATTTGTAGAACCAAAAATAATGTCATCCACATAGATTTGTACAAGAATCACCTGTCCTTTACTCTTTTTAATAAAGAGTGTATTATCTATATTACCTCTGGTGAAATCCATTGATAGCAGATAGTTGGACAGGGTATCATACCAAGCTCGTGGAGCTTGTTTAAGACCATACAAAGCCTTGTCTAACTTATAGACATGATGTGGAAACTTTGAACAAACAAAGCCAGGAGGCTGTTTCACATAGATTTCCTCCTGAAGTTTTCCATTTAGGAAAGCACTATTCACATCCATTTGATAGACTTTGAATTATTTATATGCTGCATAAACTAAGAATAGCCTTATGGCTTCAATTTTAGTAACAGGGGCAAAACTCTCATCATAATCGATTCCTTCTTCTTGTTTATACCCTTGTGCTACCAGCCTGGCTTTGTTCCTAACAATCACTCCATCCTTGTCCATTTTGTTTCTATAGACCCACTAAGTGCCTATAATTGTATGATTTTTGGGGGCTGGGACAAGACTCCAGACTTTGTTTCTCTCAAACTCATTTAATTCCTATTGCATAGCTTCAATCTAGTCCTCATCCTCTAAGGCTTCTTCAGTCTTCTTTGGTTCCATTTGAGATAGGAAACCAAAGTAAGCAGCATAGTCCTTCGATCTGGTCATGACTCTCTCTTGAACATTATCAATTATTTGATCTTGAGGATGGTCTTTGAGGAAATTAAATGTTGTAGTACGAGATTGTGGTTCTGGATCTGAGTGATATTGAGGACTGTGAGGTGAACTTACATCCTCAGTCTTAATTGCAGCATTGTTATCAAACTGTTGATCACTAAGATCTTCAGTCTGAGTAACGTCAGCTCCAAAAGGATTGACGAACTCATCATCTTTCTCAGCTTGTTAGTCCTTTGGAGTTTGTGATGATTTCTTTGATGGACACGCATCATCATCACTGTCATCATCCATGACATACATTGGATTTGACATTCTGGTTTCCTCAGACTTTTCAAGCTCACTCAGACTGACCAAGTTAGCTTGTCTTGTATCAGCTTGATAAAAAATGTCTTCATCAAATGAGACATGAATTGATTCTTCTATAGCCTTTCTCCGTGTGTTATACGCTCTGTAAGACTTGGAGATTGAGGAATAACCAACAAAAATTCCAAGATCAGCTTTAGGTTCCAACTTATGGAGCTGGTCTCTTTGATTTAACACATAGCATTTTGAACCAAAGATATGGAAGTAACCTATATTGGGATTTCTAGATTTATACATCTCATATGCTGTTTTGCTGCATCTTTTGACAATGATTGATCTATTCTGAGTATAGCATGTTGTACTTACAGCTTCATCCTAGAAATAGAGTTTCAATCCTGCCTCACATAGCATTGTTCTAGCAGCCTCAATTAAGGTTCTATTTCTCCTTTCAGCAACTCCATTTTGTTGAGGAGTTCTGACTGTGGAGAAATTTTGTAATATTCCTTTTTGTTCACAAAAGCTTTCTAGGGTTGAGTTTCTAAACTTAGTCCCACGAACACTTCTGAGTTGCTTTACAGACTTACCTTTTTGCAACTCTTCCTGTTGATAAAACTTATTATCTCCAGGGCAGCATCACTTTTGGCTTTAAGGAATATTACCCAGGTGAATCGTGAGAACTCATCTACTATCACCAAAGTGTACTTCTTGCCACTTAGGCTTGGAATACTTATGGGTCCAAACAGATCCATATGCAACATATGTAGTGGGTCTGTTAATGAAAAATTTTGCTTTGATTTGAAGGACCCTTTATGATGTTTCCCCTGTTCAGCTGAACACAATTTGTCCTTGACAAATGTGATCTTTGGCAATCCAGCGACTAACTCTTTATTGGATAGCATATTTATATTCTTGAAATTTAAGTGTGATAATATTTTATGCCACAACTAACTCAGCTTAGAAACAGATTGGGAATACATGAAGGTTTCAGTATAGGGATCAGCAGAATTAAGATCAATTAGATACACATCTCTTTCTCTTTTTGCTATTAATACAGGCTTACCCTTAGCATTATATATAGTTTCCGCTTTCTTCCTATAAGTAACAATATTGTCTTCATCACACAACTGGCTGATACTTATCAGATTGTGTTTAAGACCCTTGACATATGCAACCTTCTGGAAAGTCACCTTGCCAGCATGCATCTTCCCATAACCTTTAGTTCTTCCATGGGAGTTATCACCAAATGTTACTCTAGGACCTTTATCTTCCTGGAAATCACTAAGAAGTCCTTTCCACCCAGTCATGTGCCTTGAACATCCACTATCCAAGTACCATTTACTTGAACCCTGCAGATGATAAGAAAACTAAACACATTAGTTTTGTTTTGGAACCCACTTCATAGTGGGTTTAGATGACGAGCACTTAGCAGCTCCATCTTGTGGAACTGACTGGTCAGCTTGAGCAGGTGTTGAGTCCTATGTAGGCTGATCAGCTTGTTCCTTTTTAGGCCTTAAGATTACAATTTCACAGTCCGTGGCCTCATGTCCTCTACCTCTGCACTTGTATCATCTTCTTCTACTAAGGGCTACAGGAGATAGATCATTTGATAATCCTCTAGGGAAATTATTCTCAACTTTAGGATTATTGGTGGATAACTTCTTAACTTTCTTAGCAAGTTGATTCACCTGATCTTCATTGACTTTGGACTTACCTTTGTCAGATCTTGGTTTATTATCCTTTTGATTAGAAGCTTGACCAACAAACTTCTTTTCGATGACTTTGGACTTACCATTGTCATGTTTTCTGGACTTACCAGTTTCAACACTCTTGGACTTACCACTGTTGACCTCTTTGGACTTACCAAATTCAACAACTTTGGACTTACGATTGTTGTGATGTGACCTCTGACTTATAGTGGTCTTCCTATTCTTGTAACTTCTCTCTGAGCCAGATAGAGAGTGTTGTCTTTTGAAAGGATTTGGGTTAAGCCATTCTATGACCGAAGTTCTTTGAATAGGTTGAGTGCCTAGTCTGTTCAGCACAGACTTACTATGTTGTTTAGATGTTGAACACACATTTCCATGATCTTTTGCCTTTACAAACATATTGTATTTTAGGCTTGGATCACAGTTCTTTTCTGAGGCTGACTTCTGAGACTCAATCAGTTGTCTATCTTCCTCAGAATCTGTACTTGCTATCTCATTATCATCAGCTGCATAAGCTGCGGATTGATAGTCACCTCCAAGTACAGCTTGTACTTGTTTAGGAATTTGTTGGTTGATGCACTTTTCCGCAAGCCTTGATGACTTACACCATGATTCAGTGACCTTTTGAAGTTGGTCAGCTTTATCTTTGGCTTCCTGAAGTTCTTCACTTAGAACTTTATTTATGTGTCTTTGACATTCAAGATCACATTGTGCCTTCTTACCAACATCAATGAGAGATTGATTTTCCTTAATCTTATCTTTCAATTTAGCTATCTCAGATTTAAGGTCCTTTTGAGACTTAAGTGTTGGGAAATTTGCTAAGTCATTGAAACTGTTGGACATGCAAAGTAAAACTGTTAGAGTAATCAGTGAAAATAGTTGTATCTAACAGTTGTTGCAAGTTTTACAACTGTTAGTACAAAAGATCAGAACTGTTAGTTCAGTTATACACAACTGTTAGAAGACCTTGAAATGAAGACTGTTAGAAGAAATTCAGAACTGTTTATTCAACAAACAGTTGTTGTTGAGCTATTAATGGAAAATGCTATCTTTGTGGATTTGAAGTATATCTCTATCAAGTTTGAAGATTATCAAGATTATCTCGGAAGATAGAAGATTCCCTAACTGTCAACTATTCAAGGAGGATCAAGAGCCTATATATACTAGAACTAGAATATTGTTTTATAAGGCAATTCTACGCATTCATATTCTATTGTTAATTTGTTTTTCTAAAAGTGTGTTGATCTCTAAGTTTCATAGAAACCTAAGAACAAGTTGTGTTCTTCGTCTAACAAAAGGGTTAGATTAGAGGTGTTGGTGAATATTGTAATCATCATTGGTTATTAATAAACATCTTGAGTTTGAAAGTATTTTCTTGTGTTGATTGTTGAATTGTTCTTGTGATAAAACCTTAAACATCAATTAAGTGTGATTCCGCAACTTCTTAGTTGATTGTGATCAAACTGAAAGATTATCTTTAAACAACTCTGATTTAATTCTAAAAGGTAATTCTTGTTATTGATATTTGGTAATATCCGATCCTGCTGGTCTTGAAATCATTTAACAGATAATCGAAAGCAAGACCTTTTTCTTCATCGGTGTAAGAGTTGAAATTACAAACCTTGTACATGGAGGAATGATCCCAATCACCAAGTTTGTTGTTTTCCTCAGCTTCCTTCATGTCAGCTTCAAAAGTTGATTCAGACAAACCGTAATCAACTTCATCTATTTCAAACTCTTCATCTTCTTGAGCCATCATAAACTTGTCATCATCATCTGAGGTAGATGATTCTGTATCCCAAGTTTCAGCATAGAGTCCTTTTGCATTGGACTTGTCTTCAGGCTTTCCTTTCTTGAGCTGAGTATATTTCTTCTTGTACTTATCAGCTCTATAAGCATTCTTATCAGCTACTGAAGCTGATTCATCTTTCTTTGATCTGCACTCAGCAGCAATGTGTCCCTTCCTCTGACAATTGAAGCACACAGCTTTCTTGGGATCAAAAGAACTCTTTCCTTTACCCCAGTCAGATCTTCCTCTTCCCTTTAAGTTCTTCTCAAACGTCTGGCTAGCTTGAGAATCTGACTCATTCTCATATTCAACAACCAAGGCTTTTGAACTTTTCTTCTTTTTCTATGCAACTGATGCAACATTAGTTTTATCAAAATAATCCTTCAGTTGTTGTTGAGAAGTTCTCTTGTGTTTTTTGATCTATTCATGATTAAGCAAGAACCCATAAATGGACTGTAGGTTATACATGTGTAATGTTCCTCCAGCCCTTAATGCCGTTGATGTGTGAAATCTAGTTATAAAATTTATGTCCAATATTCACCTAAGTTTCACTACATACTACCAGCAAGTATGACTGAATCATGCAATAGTATAGCAAAGGTAAGTAATGAGTGTCGTATCCACAAGGAGCAGTGTAACACCAAAAATAAAACAGACTAATAATTAACCTAAAATGGGGGTTTTTCAGTTTTGAAAGTGATTAAAACTATTGACCAAATTGAAAGCAGATAATTAAAACAGTAAATGAACTTTTGCAAACGACCAATTTAAAGCAAGTATCCACCTTAATCTATCCCTCCTGTTGTGATATACTTTAAGATCAGTTTAATTGATTACCTGGATTGACTTAGCTATACTACACTTCCTATTTCATATAGCTATTGTGCAACGGATAGAGAATAACAACTTCCTATTGATCATATAAATCCACACAACCTATTGCATAATTCAACATGCATATCAAACAAGTTTAATATAAACCAACCGTTTCCTCGATTGTAAAGTTCTAGAAGATTAGGTTTAAGTTATGGAATCTGGATTCTATTTACTTTTCCTAGTAAACCCTTAAACAATTCATAGACAAATCATTTAAAGAGGGACATACATCATAAGAACTTCCTATTCAAATTCCATATGAACCATAAATCCAGAAACAAAGATTAAAACCATAAAGATCCAAACTTTCATTAATTGAACATGGAACTAGTATCAATCCAATGATAAACAAAGAAATCAAAGCATATCCCAACTAGGGTGCAATCATAAGGTGAATACAAGATAAGTTTAGCCCATAATTAGGCTTAAACAACCAAATAAAGTCTGAGAAAACAAGCCTAATGGAAGACTAGCCATAGATTTGACAAACCGGGTTGTTGATGATGATGAATGGTGATGGAATATGGATCCTCCAAGCTCCAAGGGTGTTTCCTCACCCTCCAGGGTTGTAAACCTCGGAATATGTCGCCTGGAGTCGGCCGTAGGTCAAAAGTTTTTATTGAATGAATTAAAAATCGAATTTATAAACTTCAGTTCTGCGGAGCTTCGCAGCGCGAAGCATAGGTTGCTGAGCATGTTTGACCCGTACTTTGGTTTTCGTTGACCGAGCTCGCAGAGCGAAGCAAGGATCCTCGCGGCATTAAGCATCCTCTGGAAATTTTGTTGAATTCATTAATGCTTCGCGGCGCGAAGCTTGTGTTCCTCGCTGCGCGAGGACTGACTTTCTGCACAGTTATTTGTTTTTCTTCTATCTCCAGCTGGTTTCTTCACATTTGTCTAACATTTATCCAGTTAGCCTGCAAACACCCCAATCATGGTGGATTAGTGTAATATATGATCATTTTAAGCACGAAACACATGTAGAAAATGCAATATTTACGGGAAAAACATAGTTTAAACCGGAAATATCACAATTCCCACACTAAACTTTGCTTGTCCTCAAGCAAATCATCAAATAGAGATAACCCAACCTGGCTACCAAAATTCCCCAGCTTATGTACCACAGTTAACATAGATCATCCCAAACTTACAAATTAATCAACAAATACTCAATAATCAATTACATGCAAAGTGTCACATCCTCACTAGGAAGTCACTTAATCACTCAAGTATTTCGGCTTTATATTTTGGTGCTCACTCCTGATAGCTAACAAGCATTTACCAGCATAGGCTTGTATCCAATTCAAATCTCCATCACTAGAGTTGTCAACCGTCAAGAGGGCTTTAAGGGTTGTAACATTAGGCTAAGGGTAACACGTAGGGAAAATGGAATTTAAGGTGACTAAGATAGCAAAAATCTAAAATGTGCCGAAACAATGACTCACCACTCAAACTGGAGCGGTCAGACTGAAACTGATACGGTAGACTGATAAGAGTTCTTGAACTAAGACCACTTGGTCACACTGAAGTATATAACTCTTCATGCTTTTTTTTTTTTTTGGATTTTCTGATTTTCAACTACGCCTTTGGCGATAATTCTATAACATTAACATGCTTAAAAAACCGGAGTTTATTGATGCGGCATAATACTTTTATTGACTCGATGGAAAGACACGCAACAAAGAATGAAAATCATGTACTCTGCACAATCAAGACTTAAGCTAAGGCCAAAAGAAGGCTAAAATGGAATTGGTTAAACACTGTGGCTAACAATTGAGATAGGCTAAGGTTTCAAAGTGGTGTCAAGGGTATCGAGTACTAAAAGTGAGTATTACGCGTTGAACGGTAGGGCATATTAGAAAATCTAACAATAAGATATTCTAACGAAAAACAGGCTAAAAACATGGCTTAAAACAAACGAAGGCCTCTGTCAGTGCAATGGTGATAAATACTCATTGTGGTGATCTCGACAAGTAATATGGTAACACGTTCTACAGTTTATGCTCGTAGCTATCCTCATACAATCGAACAAATTCTACTAAAATATCTATTATAAGGCTCAAACTCTCAATTATGGAAGATGGGATAAGTGATGATCAACAATGCATGGTATCTCAAATATCATATTGCCAAAAATTTATTTATTTGGGAAAAACTATAATACTGTGGATTATAAGGTAAGGCATGAAAGTGGCCAAAAAATCAGATTAAACTATCGACAAACGCTCAAAGACAAGAAAAGGTAAGTTTACTTAACCCCAATTCCCACAAAAAAAAAGATATGCATTGTCCCCAATGCATTCGAATAAGCATAAATAGAATTAGGTTAAGAAACTCCCTGGATTAGCAAAATGGCGGAGCTGGAGCGTTTGAAATAATCACTAATCATCACTATAGCAACGGCTGCCAACATAAACAGCACACACAAACAAACTAAAACAGGAAACAAACAGAAATGCCCGTCAGAAAAGCAGAAATCGTTAGTACAGCCAAATCGAACATCGTCATGTATAGCACATGTCCAGCACTACCCAAAACTATATTAATTTAAAACTTGGGAACTAGGGCTCATCCAAGTCATCCCTATGGGGCTCAGACCGATGGTGGCGCGAGCTGGAGGCTGATCCTGAATAGAACGGTGGGTTTGGCTCGTTGGGGGCACAGTATGGCGGCGGCTGATAATCCGGGAGCCTAGTCTGCTGCCCGAAGATCTGAGTGAAAGCTTGTTGCTGCCAATCCAAACTGTACTGAACCTGAGATAGCTGGTAGTCACTCCACCTGTAGCGATCATGGACCGAATCCCGAAATGAGTCGAAGGAAACCTCCAACTGCTGCATGCGGTCTGTCAGGCCCTGGTAAGCTATCCGCGGGTCCCATTCCTGCTCCTCAGCCGAAGGCTGGGAGGGGCCCTCGTCATCTACGTGAGTGGCTCTGGCTCGGCGTTCTCGGGGTGGCTGGTCGGGAGTGGGTCTCGCCTGGCCCCATTTCCAGACTCCTCTTGGCTGCATAAACCCATGCTCAATCACGTTCATCCCTTGTAATAGGTTCCTAGATGGGTGCCGGTTTGCTTCGCGGAGGGAGGGTATATGGAGAGTGGATAAGAAGATAAGAAATCTTATCTTGAAAATCTGCTACAGGAATCTTCGCTGCGCGTCCCAAATGGGATTCGCGGCGCGAAGTTCGTTGACCCGCGTTTTGACCGGCTTCAAATGGCTCGCGGCGGGAGGGCTGAAAGCTTCGCGGCTCGAGACTAGGTCTTGAAAAATGAGACAATTCAAGCATACCTCGCGGCGCGAGGTTATAGGGGCTCGCAGCGCGAGCTTCAGAATTTCAGAATCTTATGCGATTTCTGATGAGCACGAACAAACGGAAACACACGAACAAAACAAACGAAACAAACACACACGAAAGCAAAGAAACACACGGGTTGCCTCCCGAGAAGCGCATTTTTATTAACGAGTCATAGCTTGACTCGACCGTTTAGCTCACGGATTTTTCGAGTAGAGGAGCAATACCTCACCATCCGGGTCGGGCATTTTTTCGTGGTAAAGCTTAAGACGGTGCCCATTGACGCGGATAATGTCTTTTCTTAACTGAACATCCACGTACCCTGAAGGATGTGCCTCGACCACAGGGTATGGTCTGGCCCATATCGATTTAAGTTTCCCGGGTGAGAATTTGAACCTCGTTTGGTGAACCAAAACCAGGTCACCCTTCTGAAAGCTCTTGATCTCTTTCAGCCTATTGTCATGCCACATCTTTGTCTTTTCTTTGTAGATGCGCGAATTTTCATAGGCTTCCAATCTCAACTCTTCTAGCTCATTGATTTGGAAGAGACGGTCCTCACCGGCCTTGCATAGATCTAGATTGCACTCTTTGATAGCCCAATATGCTTTGTGCTCTTTCTCGAATGGAAGATGACACCTTTTTCCATAGACCAACTGAAATGGTGTGGTACCGATAGGTGTCTTGAATGCAGTTCGAAAAGCCCACAACGCATCATCGAGTTTTTGAGACCATAACTTCGGGTTGTTCTCAACGGTCTTTTGCAAGATGCGTTTTGATATCGCGATTTTTATATATATATTTAATGCGATATTTAATTATTTTTGGATAAAAATCATGAGAATATGTTAAATATATGTTTAATATCATTATATATTCTTTTTCAGGTTCAAATTCGGATATTTGAGGATATATATGGATAAAAAAGGCTAAAATTCGAAGATAAGCATCAAAGTTTGAAACTTCCGAAATTCTGTCACTAAATGGTCGCTAGCGTCGCTAAAAGCCACAACTTAGTGTCGCTAAAGGTGACTTAGCGTCGCTAAAGGGCCCTTTTACGCACATCAAGTTTTTGACGCCGTTGCCGGGGAACGGTTTCATTTGATTTAATTATTTTAATTTTTATATTAAACGATCCTTCCCGCGAGTTTCGGCTCAAAGGAAATTATTTTAGTTCTTTTTAGTTGTTTTCCCTTTCTGTTTCAACTTTGTGGGTGTGTTGACTAGAAACCCTCACGAGACTACAACTCGTCCACTCGACCTACCGAGGGGTTTAAAGGCTTGTTGCATACGCTAATGCAACCGTGATTCCTATGAAAGTGAGTTAGATTTGTTTGTTTCTTTTTGTGTGCTTAGTTGTAGTCGTTTGGTTCTTTGACTTGATCTATCTTAACCTTTGCTCCGAGTGTTTTTCTTGCAGGTGGTTATGGAGTACGCGCTTATACTGCCATCTTGCTCAGCCTTATCTATTTTTGCTCCTCGTGTTGAGGGAGTTTTCTCTAACCTTTTTCTACCCTTGTTTTATTTTGTCTTTATGTACAATGGGGACATTTTACGATTTAAGTGTGAGGTAGGGGGTTAGAAAAATATTCCTAGCTTTAACTTAATTTGTCCTTGATTAAATCATGATGGTATTTGGGCTATAATTTTTAATTTTTTAATGTCATTCAAGTAAGTGTTAAGTATTGGTTGAAGGTGTCAAATGTTTGATTTGTGAACAAATTTAGAGGTTATACTTAAGTATTGGTTGAAGGCTTTTCACCGTTCCAGAGAAAGTTCCATTTATGGTAACCAACTTTTAATTTTTGAATTTAAATAAATGGTTAAGCCATTTCTGAATCTAAGCTCGACAAAAATAGGCTGAGTGTGAATTTTCTCTTTTATTCATCATATGCTTCTATATTGAAAAATAATAAAGTGAAAAAAAAATCAAAAAAAAAAATAGAATAAAGCCAAAAGGCTAATCTATAAGTCAAAAAAGTGGCCTTTGAACTCGAACAAGTAAACTCTGAGGGGTGTTTTACACCTAATCACCTAAAGCCAACTGGTTTGTGATCGGTTGGGTTGAAAGTTCGCTACATGGGTTTCATCGAAAGTCATGGACTTATATGGAACAATAAGAGCTCTAAAGATCAAAAGCATATGGTAAATAACATTGAGAAATCTGCGATAAGTCTTGAGGTTGGGGGAGTCTTAAGGGGTAAATTAACCATAAAAGATTCTTTAATTAAAGATTGGTTATTAATAAAAAGAGAATGCATTTGGGATGGTGAGAAGTTAAGAGAGGACCACAACATGGGTATATGCATAAATCTGAGTGTAATCGATGACTTGTTTCTAATCAAACGTGTTGACATTTTTCAGCGGTATTTAGTATTTATAAGAATGATATTATTTATTTAAATACCTTAGCCTGGATAAAATTGTGATTTGCTTGAGGACAAGCAAAGTTCAAGTGTGGTGTATTTTGATATCGCGATTTTTATATATATATTTAATGCGATATTTAATTATTTTTGGATAAAAATCATGAGAATATGTTAAATATATGTTTAATATCATTATATATTCTTTTTCAGGTTCAAATTCGGATATTTGAGGATATATATGGATAAAAAAGGCTAAAATTCGAAGATAAGCATCAAAGTTTAAAACTTCCGAAATTCTGTCACTAAATGATCACTAGCGTCGCTAAAAGCCACCACTTAGCGTCGCTAAAGGTGACTTAGCGTCGCTAAAGGGCCCTTTGACAGCTTTATAAATTGATTTGATCTCCATTCGGTTGGGCAGCTTTCATTCCGACTTTTCACCATCTTCAACCTCTGGAAACTCCATAAAAACACCATGTAGCATATGGGAGCATAGCTTGGAGCATTGGGGCTTGGATTGAAGATATAATTGAAGATCAAGTCCCGAAACATTCGGCTTTTACGGTTTTATTCATTCTTGTTCTTCATGTTTCTTTGTTTGAATAATTTCCAGAGCTTTGGCATGTTTGTTCTAGACTAGACTTCTGATTTTCCTCCCTAGTGGAGATGAACTTTAATTATGATTGATTTAATTCATGGTTTTGATGCTTAATTCATGTTTGTTCTTAGTTTAGCCTAATCTATGTTTATCCATGCTTATGAATCTGTTTTGATTGCTTAGAATCTGATTTTTATGTTTTGAGAGGCCACTTGAATCATAAAGTTTGAATCTTGATTGTCTAGGACCAATAGGTGATTAAGGAATAGTGATTGACCAAATCCTATGTTTTGAGCAATTAGAGTTAGAATCTTTTGCATGTGATGTCCATATAAGGAACTTTATATGTTAGTTTAATGTTTTGTTGACCATACAAGCATTAAGATTATGGCTTAACTTGTTAAATCGAATTAATTGGCTAATTATATTTCTTAATCGCGCTTTTGACCATAAAGGTTATTAAGTAGTATAATTAGACGGTTATAACCGGACCAAGGTTTTAACTATTATAGAAATCGATGCATGAATGTTTAAGCATCTTTAGTTCTTTTTACCATGAATCTAATTGCCATGAGAAAAGTGTAATCGAATCTAGAGAGGGAAAGCTAGATTTATATTATCTGATTTACATGTTCCTTGCTCATTCGCTCTCTATGTTTCTTTGGTTGTTTGAGGTGCTTTCCAGGGTTGTTGGTAGTGTTAGTTGGTTGATTGCTCATTTATCCTAAATGTCCCCCTTTATTTTATCGTTAGTTTAATATTTCAATTAATATAATTTTATCAAATCATACCCGTTCCCCTTGAGTTCGACACCCGTACTTATTTTCTATACTACTATACGATTAGGTCCTCTTGCCTATTTGTGTTGTAGTCGTACTAAATAAAGACGGTTTTTATAAATAAAAAACTGGTACACTTTACGCACATCACGTTTCAAGGCACGATTGGTGTTCTCCACTTGCCCACTTGCTTGCGGGTGGTAGGCGGTGGTGAATCGGTGATCTACCCCATATCGGTCGAGTACCTTCTCCATGAGATAATTAGAAAAATGGGTACCTCGATCACTTATAATGGCTCGGGGGAAACCGAATCGAGAAAAGAGATTTTTGATGAAGTTGACTACGACTCTTGCATCATTGGTCGGGAGGGGCTTGGCCTCGGCCCATTTAGAGACGTAGTCAACGGCGACCAAGATGTATTTGTTGTTGTGGGAGTTAGGAAAAGGACCCATGAAGTCAATCCCCCACAAATCAAATACCTCACAAACAAGAATGCCTTGTTGTGGCATTTCGTCGCGCCTAGATATGTTGTCCAGCCTTTGACACGCATCACACATTTTGACATATGCATGAGCGTCCTTGAAGATCGTGGGCCAATAGAAACCCGCGTCTAACACCTTCCGAGCTGTGTAACTCGAACCAAAGTGTCCACCGGTTGGCCCATTGTGGCACTCCGCTAGGATCTTTCTCGCCTCATCTCCATGAACACACCGACGAACAACATTTTCGGCTCCGACTCTCCACAAATTTGGATCCTCCCAGAAATAGAACTTGAGGTCCGAGAAAAACTTTCCTTTTTGCTGATGAGTGAACCCCTTTCGTAAAATGCCCGCGGCTAAATAATTAGCAAAATCGGCATACCACGGGGCTTCGGGTTCCTCAAATGACTCCACCGCATATAGAAACTCATCCGGAAAGGTGTCATGAATCTCCTCCTCATTAATTTCCTCAAGGTTAGGATTATCAAGACGGGACAAGTGATCAGCGACTACATTCTCTGCCCCTTTCTTGTCTCGAATCTCAATGTCGAACTCTTGTAGTAGGAGAATCCAACGAATGAGACGAGGCTTAGCATCTTGCTTAGCGAAAAGGAACTTAAGGGCAGAGTGATCCGTGTATACTATGGTTTTGGATAGCACCAGATAGGGCCAAAACTTATCGAAAGCAAACACAACCGCGAGAATCTCCTTCTCGGTATTCGTGTATTTTTCTTGCGCGCTCGTCAAAGTTCGGCTAGCATAGTATATAGGCTGAAAGTGTTTGTTTTGACGCTGCCCAAGCACGGCCCCTAAGGCGGAGTCGCTTGCATCACACATTAATTCGAATGGTAGGGACCAATCAGGTGGTACCATACTAGGCGCATGTGTGAGCTTCTCCTTGAGGGTGTTGAAAGCTTCAAGACATTCGGGGGAGAACACGAATGGTTTATCTTTCTTAAGAAGTTGGGTCATCGGGCGAGTGATTTTGGAAAAATCTTTGATGAATCTTCGGTAGAAGCCCGCATGACCAAGGAAACTTCGAACGGTTTTGACGTTCGTCGGGGGAGGTAACTTCTCAATGGCATCAATATTCGCCTTGTCTACCTCCAGGCCCGCTTTTGAGATCTTGTGTCCCAAGACTATGCCTTCCTTAACCATGAAATGACATTTCTCCCAGTTAAGGACAAGGTTTGATTCCTCGCAC
Organism: Pulicaria dysenterica; assembly: GCA_947179395.2. Taxonomy (NCBI): domain Eukaryota; kingdom Viridiplantae; phylum Streptophyta; class Magnoliopsida; order Asterales; family Asteraceae; genus Pulicaria; species Pulicaria dysenterica. The sequence goes on from OX359293.1 coordinate 52,108,460, forward strand.
CTTGTAAGGACTCTCTTCATACTGGACAGGCATCGATCAAAGGAACTGCCGAACACAGAAAAGTCATCCATGAAGACCTCCATGCAGTCCTCAATCATATCGTGAAAGATCGCAGTCATGCACCGCTGAAAGGTTGCGGGTGCATTGCAGAGCCCGGAAGGCATTATCCTATACGCAAAGGTACCGAAAGGACAAGTGAAAGTCATTTTCTCTTGGTCCTTCGGATCGATAGGGATTTGGAAGTACCCCGAGAACCCATCTAGGAAACAGTAGAACTCGTTTCCTGCGAGTCTCTCGAGCATCTGATCGATAAAGGGGAGGGGAAAATGATCCTTGCGAGTTGCTTCATTCAAACGACGATAGTCAATGCACACTCGCCACCCCGTGACTGTCCGAGTAGGGATAAGCTCTCCCTCATCGTTACACACTACAGTCATACCCCCCTTCTTGGGAACAACCTGAACAGGACTAACCCATGGGCTATCAGAGATCGGGTAGATCAGCCCTGCATCAAGAAGCTTTAAAACTTCTTTCTTAACCACCTCTTTCATGTTAGGATTGAGCCGACGCTGCCTCTGAACACTCGGTTTGAAGGAATCTTCCATGAGGATCTTATGAGTACAGAAGGTGGGGCTAATCCCGGAGATGTCGGCGGTTTTCCAAGCAAGAGCTTTTTTATGGCTCTTTAACACCTCCAACACTTTGGACTTTTCGCCCTCGGAAAGCTTTGAAGATATAATGACAGGAAGGGAACAATCGCCCAAAAGAAAAGCATACTCCAAATGAGATGGGAGTTCCTTAAGATCTAGGGATGGCGGGTCCTCAAGGGATGTTTTCACTCTTAGAGATGGGTCGAGTTTGATATCCTCAAACCCCACATCCTCGCTACTTTCCTCCTGCTCCTCATAAATGGGGTTAACTTCAGGTGAGTCAACATGCAGAAACTCTCCTATCTCTTCATCCAAGCAATCATCAATGATGTCAAGAAAGAAACAAGAATCATCAGAAGTAGAGGTGGGGTGTTTCATTGCTTTATCTATGGAAAAGGTCACCCTCTCATCATCTATGCCCAATGTGAGTTGCTTCCTAGAGACATGAACAATAGCATCAGCAGTATTCAAGAATGGTCTTCCTAGGATGAGAGGTACTCTACCTTCTTCAGGCATTTCTAGCACTACAAAATCGGCAAGAAATATGAACTTATCCACTTTAACTGGCAAATTCTCAGCTATACCTAGAGGATATATGAATGATCTATCGGCTAGCTGTATGGTCATCCTAGTGGGTTTAAGTTCACCTAGGCCTAGTTTCACATATAAAGAATATGGCATTAAATTTATACTAGCACCTAGATCAGCTAAAGCATCGCAAACAAAGAAACTATTTAAATAACAAGGGATAGTAAAACTCCCTGGATCGCCTAGCTTTGGCGGCATCTTCGCTTGCATCATTGCCGAGCATTCCGCACTCAACACCGTGGCTGAAGCTTCCTCAAGTTTTGACTTGTTGGAGACCAAGTCCTTTATGAATTTGCCATAGTTAGGCATACCTGCAAGGACATCGACCAGAGACACATTAATACGAACCTGTTTAATCATATCACAAAACTTACTGTATTGCGCCTTTAGTTTCTCTTTTTGAAGCCTTTGAGGGAATGGGATCTTCGGGCGATGGGTGGATGGCGGTGTTGGATCCGGTGTTTTCTTTGGTTTAGGCTACGCCTCCTTCTCCATCTCCAGCTCCTCGGGCTCCTCCTCCGGTACCTGTACATGAACAAAATCATCAGAATTAGATGGAGGAACAGGAGAACTTACCTCTTTAACACTTCGGGTGGTAATTGCTTGAACATGCTCATTTCTTGGATTAGCTTGAGTATTCGGAGGGAGGCCCCCGGCTGGTCTCTCGGATAAGGCTTGAGCTATCCGGCCTATATCCCTCTCGAGGTTTTGAATTGTAGCCTGCTGGTTCCTTTGATTTTGCTGCAACATGTCTTGACTCTGCCTTAGCTCCTTAGTTGTTTGCAACTGAGCTGTCATAAACTGCTTCATGATATCCTCCAATGAATTTGTAATGGGTAACCCTGGGGTCACCACTTGTGCATTAGGATTCGGATTATGATTTGAATTCGGATATGCCCTCGGGGGCGGAGGATTTTGTTGGTGAAAACCGGACGGTGGGCGGTTGTAATTCCGGTTGTGGCCTTGATTGTTCCAGTTGGAACCATCTGCCTGAAAAGGACCCTTGAATCCTTGATTCATGTAGTTGACCTCTTCGGGGGTCATCATAGGCTCTTTCTCGCAATCTTTCGTCAGATGCGTTCCCTTGCAATTCTCACAACCTACCTGCATAGCAACAAGAGTTTTAGTTAGTTCATCAAGCTTTTTCTCAAGTATACGCTGGTTGGTTTTTAAAGCTGCCACTTCTTCATGGGGATCACTGGCTAGCGCATTGACCAATGCTCTCCTTCCGTTGCTCCGGCGGTCCGGAGCCCATTCCAAATTATGGAGGGACATATCCTCCAAGATCTCATACCCTTCAGTGGGTGTCTTGTACATGAACACACCCCCACTGGATGAGTCGAGGGTGGCTCGGGCATCTTGATTAATGCCTCGGTAGAAAGTCTGGACTTGAGCACTCTTGGAAAATCCATGATTCGGGCAGTTTCTCAAAAGACCTTTGAATCTTTCCCAAGCTCCCGTGAGGGTTTCATCATCATGCTACTGAAATCCGTTGATTTCATTCTTGAGCTTATCGGCTTTGGATGGTGGAAAGTATCGGGTAACAAACTTGTTGCGCAATATTTCCCAAGTGGTGATGGCATCATGTTCTTGGGAATGTAACCAATTCTTCGCATCTCCGGTGAGAGTGAAGGGAAAGATACGGAGTCGGACTGCATCATTTGATGCGCCTTGGTTTCAGAAAAGGTCACAAATGTCCAGAAAATTTTCAATGTGCTGATTTATCATGGACGACCTTTCCATCAAACTGGAGATCCCTTATCATGCTAAGGAACTGGCCCTTAATCTCAAAGTTCTCTCCAGTTATGGCTGGTTTACAGATAGCTGGTATGGGTTGTGGCGGGGCAGTTTGCCTCGATGTCCACATAGGTTGGTCATCTTCTCCGGCCATGATTGGATTTGGTTCGGGTGAAGGACTATGTATCGTGGGCGAGGATGGTGGTGAAGGTGAAGGTGGTGATTCTATGGTGGGTAAGGTAGGGAAGGGTATGGCTTTCTGTGCTTGTTTTCGGGCGCGGAACACTTTTTCAGGCTCAGCAAAAGATGGGACTAGTTCCAAGCTCGAATGGCGTGTAACCGGTCTGAAAATAAAAACACAAGAAAAACCAAAAGCGAATGGTAACAGAATAAGCAGGTCACTTAAAACTGAAGTAAATAATAAACAAGTAACTTTTTAGGGCACAAGGCCCCAGAAAGGATCGATTAGCTAGAAGCCTACTAAAGATCTTGGCGTATTACCACTCCCCGACAGCGGCGCCAAGAACTTGATGTGTGAAATCTAGTTATAAAATTTATGTCCAATATTCACCTAAGTTTCACTACACACTACCAGCAAGTATGACTGGATCATGCAATAGTATAGCAAAGGTAAGTAATGGGTGTCGTATCCACAAGGAGCAGTGTAACACCAAAAATAAAGCAGACTAATAATTAACCTAAAATGGGGGTTTTTCAGTTTTGAAAGTGATTAAAACTATTGACCAAATTGAAAGCAGATAATTAAAACAGTAAATAAACGTTTGCAAACGACCAATTTAAAGCAAGTATCCACCTTAACCTATCCGCCCTGTTGTGATATACTTTAAGATCAGTTTAATTGATTACCTGGATTGACTTAGCTATACTCCACTTCCTATTTCATATAGCTATTGTGCAACGGATAGAGAATAACAACTTCCTATTGATCATCTAAATCCACACAACCTATTGCATAATTCAACACGCATATCAAACAAGTTTAATATAAACCAATCGTTTCCTCGATTGTAAAGTTCTAGAAGATTAGGTTTAAGTTATGGAATCTGGATTCTATTTACTTTTCCTAGTAAACCCTTAAACATTTCATAGACAAATCATTTAAAGAGGGACATACATCATAAGAACTTCCTATTCAAATTCCATATGAACCATAAATCCAGAAACGAAGATTAAAACCATAAAGATCCAAACATTCATTAATTGAACATGGAACTAGTATCAATCCAACGATAAACAAAGAAATCAAAGCATATCCCAACTAGGGTGCAATCATAAGGTGAATACAAGATAAGTTTAGCCCATAATTAGGCTTAAACAACCAAATAAAGTCTGAGAAAACAAGCCTAATGGAAGACTAGCCATAGACTTGACAAACCGGGTTGTTGATGATGATGAATGGTGATGGAATATGGATCCTCCAAGCTCGAAGGGTATTTCCTCACCCTCCAGGGTTGTAAACCTCGGAATATGTCGCCTGGAGTCGGCCGTAGGTCAAAAGTTTTTATTGAATGAATTAAAAATCGAATTTATAGACTTCAGTTCTGCGGAGCTTCGCGGCGCGAAGCATAGGTTGCTCGCGGCGCGAGCATGTTTGACCCGTACTTTGGTTTTCGTTGACCGAGCTCGGGGAGCGAAGCAAGGATCCTCGTGGCATTAAGCATCCTCTGGAAATTTTGTTGAATTCATTAATGCTTCGCGGCGCGAAGCTTGTGTTCCTCGCGGCGCGAGGACTGACTTTCTGCACAGTTATTTGTTTTTCTTCTATCTCCAGCTGGTTTCTTCACATTTGTCTATCATTTATCCAGTTAACCTGCAAACACCGCAATCATGGTGGATTAGTGTAATATATGATCATTTTAAGCACGAAACACATGTAGAACATGCAATATTTACGGGGACAAACATAGTTTAAACCGGAAATATCACAATTCCCACACTAAACTTTGTTTGTCCTCAAGCAAATCATCAAATAGAGATAACCCAACCTAGCCACCAAAATTGCCCAGCTTATGTACCACAGTTAAGATAGATCATCCCAAACTTACAAATTAATCAACAAATACTCAATAATCAATTACATGCAAAGTCTCACATCCTCACTAGGAAGTCACTTAATCACTCAAGTATTTAGGCTTTATATTTTGGTGCTCACTCCTGATAGCTAACAAGCATTTACCAGCATAGGCTTGTATCCAATTCAAATCTCCATCACTAGAGTTGTCAAGCGTCAAGAGGGCTTTAAGGGTTGTAACATTAGGCTAAGGGTAACAGGTAGGGAAAATGGAATTTAAAGTGACTAAGATAGCAAAAATCTAAAATGTGCCGAAACAATGACTCACCACTCAAACTGGAGCGGTCAGACTGAAACTGATACGGTAGACTGATAAGAGTTCTTGAACTAAGACCACTTGGTCACACTGAAGTATATAACTCTTCATGCATTTTATTTTTTGATTTTCTGATTTTCAACTACGCCTTTGGCGATAATTCTATAACATTAACATGCTTAAGCACCCGCAGTTTATTGATGCGGCATAATACTTTTATTGAATCGATGGAAAGACACGCAACAAAGAATGAAAATCATGTACTCAGCACAATCAAGACTTAAGCTAAGGCCAAAAGAAGGCTAAAATGGAATTGGCTAAACACTGTGGCTAACAATTGAGATAGGCTAAGGTTTTAAAGTGGTGTCAAGGGTATCGAGTACTAAAAGTGAGTACTACACGTTGAAGGGTAGGGCAGATTAGAAAATCTAACAATAAGATATTCTAACGAAAAACAGGCTAAAAACATGGCTTAAAACAAACGAAGGCCTCTGTCAGTGCAATGGTGATAAATACTCATTGTGGTGATCTCGACAAGTAATATGGTAACAAGTTCTACAGTTTAGGCTCGTAGCTATCCTCACACAATCGAACAAATTCTACTAAAATATCTATTATAAGGCTCAAACTCTCGATTATGGAAGATGGGATAAGCGATGATCAACAATGCATGGTATCTCAAATATCATATTGCCAAAAAATTATTTATTTGGGAAAAACTATAATACTGTGGATTCCAAGGTAAGGCATGAAAGTGGCCAAAAAATCAGATTAAACTATCGACAAACGCTCAAAGACAAGAAAAGTTAAGTTTACTTAACCCCAATTCCCACACAAAAAAAGATATGCATTGTCCCCAATGCATTCGAATAAGGATAAATAGAATTAGGTTAAGAAACTCCCTGGAGTAGCAAAATGGCGGAGCTGGAGCATTTGAAATAATCACCAATCATCACTATAGCAACGGCTGCCAACATAAACAGCACACACAAACAAACTAAAACAGGAAACAAACAGAAATGCCCGTCAGAAAAGAAGAAATCGTTAGTACAGCCAAATCGAACATCGTCAAGTAAAGCACATGTCCAGCACTCCATACAACTATATTAATTTAAAACTCGGGAACTAGGGCTCCTCCAAGTCATCCCTATGGGGCTCAGACTAATGGTGGTGCGAGCTGGAGGCTGATCCTGAATAGAACAGTGGGTTTGGCTCGTTAGGGGACCAGTATGGCGGCGGCTGATAATCCGGGAGCCTAGTCTGCTACCCGAAGATCTGAGTGAAAGCTTGCTGCTGCCAATCCAAACTGTACTGAACCTAAGATAGCTGGTAGTCACTCCGCCTGTAGCGATCATGGACCGAATCCCGAAATGAGTCGAAGGAAACCTCCAACTGCTGCATGCGGTTTGTCAGGCCCTGGTATGTTGTCCGCGGGTCCCATTCCTGCTCCTCAGCCGAAGGCTGGGAGGGGCCCTCGTCATCTACGTGAGTGGCTCTGGCTCGGCGTTCTCGGGGTGGCTGGTCGGGAGTGGGTCTCACCTGGCCCCATTGCCAGACTCCTCTTGGCTGCATAAACCCATGCTCAATCACGTTCATCCCTTGTAACAAAGTATCGCTGATAAAGACCATAGGTTCCTGGATGGGTGCCGGTTTGCTTCGCGGAGGGAGGGTATATGGAGAGTGGATAAGAAGATAAGAAATTTTCGTTGACCGAGCTCGCGGAGCGAAGCAAGGATCCTCGCGGCATTAAGCATCCTCTGGAAATTTTGTTGAATTCATTAATGCTTCGCGGCGCGAAGCTTGTGTTCCTCGCGGCACGAGGACTGATTTCTGCACAATTATTTGTTTTTCTTCTATCTCCAGCTGGTTTCTTCACATTTGTCTATCATTTATCCAGTTAAGCTGCAAACACCCCAATCATGGTGGATTAGTGTAATATATGATTATTTTAAGCACGAAACACATGTAGAACATGCAATATTTACTGGGACAAACATAGTTTAAACCGGAAATATCAGCCGTAGTTACTTTATTGAACTTTTCTGGTAACACATCCATAAATTTCAACACTAGGTCAGCTTCATTCTTTTTAATGCCTACACCTAGCAAATCATTAATCAAGCAGTGAAACCTGGTAAACACATTAGCTAAGGTTTCATTCTTCTTAGAGAAGAAGTTTTCATAAGATCTGTTCAGATGATTCTTCTTCTGATGCTTGACCAGATCTGTGCCCTCATATGTAATACTCAGAGTATCCCAGATCTCTTTTGCAGATTGACACCCAGTCACAGTGTGCAAGATCTCATTAGTCAGAGCATTAGCCAGAACACTATTTGCCTTGTCATCCAAAGAATACAATTTCCAATCTTCATCAGTCCAGGATGCAACAGGCGATTTTACTTCCTTTTCAGTTTTATCAGTAGACGTATCTCTAACAACAGCAGGAATCTTGGGGATGATTGGTCCTTTAGTGATGACATCGTACATACGATTGTCAATAGACTTGAGGAAAATCATGACTCTGAATTTCCACATAGGATAGTCAGATCCATCGAATATGGGACAACCCTTAGCAGACATCTGAGGTAAGTTTGATGAATTGTTGCTTGTCGACATTGTATACTTTCTCAGAATCTTAAACTTTCAACTTATGAAATCGTTCAGCCTGCTCTGATACCAGTTGTTGGTCCCTTGGTGAGAGTATCAACAAGCAAGTAATGTGTAGAAGAGGGGTTGAATACACTTTCTACGGAAAATTGAACAAATCCATAAAAAGTGTTAAGACACATCAAACCACAAACAATCGAATGCTTTGCTTTCATTAATAAGAAGATGATTACAGAAACAATCAAGCGACACTTGATATGTAAACACCTAGTGTAAATCAAATCTTTTAATCTCTCAAACTTTGCTTTATATAATCAACTTATGATTATAGATACAGGACGACTCTCTAAACAGGATTTAATCTCAGATTGAATACTTACCAACTTCACAACAGATGTGAAGATTCGAACACACGAACAAATTGGCAATTTGTGAGTTTCTTGATCACATTGAACTGACAAACAGTGAATCAAGATTCGTAACACATACGATCAATATTGAGGTGAGACTTGAGTTTGGCTCTGTAACTCGTTGAATGTAGTCGTACCTCTAAACTTATCAGGAGATAAGTATTTACAATCTTGTTCCTACGGATCCTAACAAACTAGAACTAATCCTAATCTGCTAACAAACTAACGGATAACCCGGAATCTTGAATCTTGAATCTTTTCTGGTAACACATCCAGAAATTTCAGCACTAGGTCAGCTTCATTCTTTTTAATGCCTACACCTAGTAGGTCATTAATAAAGCAGTGAAACCTGGTAAACACATCAACCAAGATTTAATTCTTCTTAGAGAAGAAGTTTTCCTAGGATTTATTCAGATGATTCTTCTTCGTATGCTTGACCAGATATGTGCCCTCATATGTAATACTCAGAGTATCCCATATCTCTTTTGTAGATTGACACCCATTCATAGTGTGCAAGATCTCATTACTCAGGGCATTAGCCAGAACACTCTTTGCCTTGTCTTGGAAATTATACCGTTTCCAATCTTCATCAGTCCAGGATGCAACAGGCGATTTTACTTCCTTTTCAGTTTTGTCAGTAGACGTATCACTGACAACAGCAGGAATCTTGGGGATGATTGGTCCTTTAGTGATAACATCGTACATACGATTTTCAATTGACTTGAGAAAAAGCATGGCTCTGAATTTCCACATAGGATAGTCAGATCCATCGAATATGGGACAACCCTTAGCAGACATCTGAGGAAAGTTTGATGAATTATTGCTTGTCAACATTGTATACTTTCTTAGAATCTTGAACTTTCAACTTATGAAATCGTTCAGCCTGCTCTGATACCAGTTGTTGGTCCCTTGGTGAGAGTATCAATAAGCAAGTAATGTGTAGAAGAGGGGGTGAATACTCTTTCTGCGGAAAATTGAACAAATCCATAAAAAGTGTTAACACACATCAAACCACAAACAATCGAATGCTTTGCTTTCATTAATAAGAAGATAATTACAGAAACAATCAAGTAAGCGACACTTGATATGTAAACACCTAGTGTAAATCAAATCTCTCAATCTCTCAAACTTTGCTATCTATAATCAACTTATGATTATAGATACAGGACAACTCTCTAAACAGGATTTAATCACAAATTGAATACTTACCAACTTCACAACAGATGTGAAGATTCGAACACACGAACAAATTGTCAATTTGTGAGTTTCTTGATTACATTGAACTGACAAACAGTGAATCAAGATTCGTAACACATACGATCAATATTGAGGTGAGACTTGAGTTTGGCTCTGTAACTCGTTGAATGTAGTCGTACCTCTAAACTTATCAGGAGATAAGTATTTACAATCTTGTTCCTACGGATCCTAACAAACTAGAACTAATCCTAATCTGCTAACAAACTAACGGATAACCCGGAATCTTGAATCTTGAATCTTTTCTGGTAACACATCCAGAAATTTCAGCACTAGGTCAGCTTCAATCTTTTTAATGCCTACACCTAGCAGGTCATTAATCAAGCAGTGAAACCTGGTAAACACATCAGCCAAGGTTTCATTCTTCTTAGAGAAAAAGTTTTCCTAGGATCTGTTCAGATGATTCTTCTTCTGATGCTTGACCAGATTTGTGCCCTCATATGTAATACTCAGAGTATCCCAGATCTCTTTTGCATATTAACACCCAGTCACAGTGTGCAAGATCTCATTAGTCAGGGCATTAGCCAGAACACTCTTTGCCTTGTCTTGGAAAGAATACAGTTTCCAATCTTCATCAGTACAGGATGCAACAGGCGATTTTACTTCCTTTTCAGTTTTGTCAGTAGACGTATCACTGACAACAGCATGAATCTTGAGGATGATTGATCCTTTAGTGATAACATCGTACATACGATTGTCAATTGACTTGAGAAAAAAACATGGCTCTGAATTTCCACATAGGATAGTCAGATCCATCGAATATGGGACAACCCTTAGCAGACATCTGAGGAAAGTCTGATGAATTGTTGCTTGTCGACATTGTATACTTTCTCAGAATCTTAAACTTTCAACTTATGAAATCGTTCAGCCTGCTCTGATACCAGTTGTTGGTCTCTTGGTGAGAGTATCAACAAGCAAGTAATGTGTAGAAGAGGGGTTGAATACTCTTTCTGCGGAAAATTGAACAAATCCATAAAAAGTGTTAACACACATCTAACCACAAACAATCGAATGCTTTGCTCTCATTAATAAGAAGATGATTACAGAAACAATCAAGTAGGCGACACTTGATATGTAAACACCTAGTGTAAATCAAATCTCTCAATCTCTCAAACTTTGCTATCTTTAATCAACTTATGATTATAGATACAGGACGACTCTCTAAACAGGATTTAATCACAGATTGAATACTTACCAACTTCACAACAGATGTGAAGATTCGAACACACGAACAAATTGGCAATTTGTGAGTTTCTTGATCACATTGAACTGACAAACTGTGAATCAAGATTCGTAACACATACGATCAATATTGAGGTGAGACTTGAGTTTGGCTCTGTAACTCGTTGAATGTAGTCGTACCTCTAAACTTATCAGGAGATAAGTATTTATAATCTTGTTCCTACGGATCCTAACAAACTAGAAATAATCCCAATCTGCTAATAAACTAACGGATAACCCGGAATCTTGAATCTTGAATCTTCTTATCTTGAGTCTTTAATCTTCAATCTTGATTCTGGAATCTTCTTATCCTTGCCGTAGATATAGAGAGATAAAATGAATTTAAAACATATTTAAATTCTCTTAAACTGACTTCTTTAGTCGGACTGAGTTAATCAGCTTGAAACTCATCAAGCTGAGTTCTTCGAGAACAAACCCGAAAACAAACATGTACCAACACGTATAATGATTAACTCATCCTTGGAAGTCATAAGAGTTAGCTAGAACTTACTTAGCAACTCTGTTGAGCTTACTCAGTCTATATGCTGAGTCATTCAGCTCAAAACACATCAAGCTGAATACTCAACCAATATTATAGGTGACATACACAGCTTATCAAACACATTGATAATCTTTCTAAGATATAGTCTAAGCTGATCGAACATATGCTCATCTTATATTCAGCTTGTGCTCAGTCTGAAACACTATAAGTGCTCAGTCTGATCAAGCCTCATAATTCTGTTTAAGTTATATTTAGAACAGATCTTACAAACTCAACTTTGTCTCATCAAATTTCAACTAACGAGATCATTTGACCAACAGAAAGTTTTAAAGGCAGTTTTATCAAACTCACCCCCTAAATCGCATTTAAAGGACTTGATGTGTTGATTAAATTGTGTAAGGATTAGGCGATGGAATTTGACAAAGTTTGTAAGGGTTTCGTATTTATATTTTAGAGGGTATATCCACATAAATTGAGTATAGTTATTGTAGGACCGTGGGGGTTCTAAACTAAAACACCCTAATGCTAGGACTGATCTAAGATGAGAAATAGTGCGGAATATCTATTTCCCAAACCTCCTAAGGATTATAAGATCTGCTTAGGTGTCCGGCACACAGTTAACACGAAGAACACACAGAGTAGGACGAAGAACAACTCTAAGAACTCACATAGAATGCTTAAGGCTGCCCTTGGATTCGAGATTAACACTAATTTCGCGATTACCGAGGTTAAACGTACGATTACGAAGGCTCACTAAGGCTTAAGGTCGATTTCCGGTAGTTATATGCGGTTACGGATGACTACCTCACGATTACCCGTCAAACTCTGCGATTCTCCACGCTAATACGCGGTTAATGAGTATTTATAGTGTAATTAATTTCACTACGCACGTAATGTATCGAACTTTGCACGAAGTGAATCCAGTACGCACGTACTAGGTGTTTTAATAATAATTAATTTAACTTTAACCGACCACCTCACCACGCACGTAGTGAGCTTCACTACGCACGTAGTGAACTCATCACACACGTGATGACCTTCACTCATACTTAAACTTCCAAACACAAATCAACACATGAATAAGTACTTGTAAGCTTAAGACAAACATAAGTAACCACTTAGAATGTATAAACATGCAAACCATTAATCAAAACACATTTGAATTAACATTTCAAGTAAACATGTATGTATTGGATTGATAAGAACTAGGGATTTACAATTATGCACCAACAAACTCCCCCTAAGACCTAGTTCTATCAACAAACATTGCACTAAGCAAAATACACAAAGCAAAATGCACAAAGCAAAATGCACAAAGCAAAATGCACAAAGCAAACAAATATAAGAATACCTTTCGTTATGTCCTTACCTGCACTACGCACGTGGTAAGTTGTAGCTCGTGCGCAGTGGCTCCAATTCGCATGTGATGAGTTCCTCATCTGTGAACCTTGATACTGTTAGTACTGCACTCAGCAATAAACAGTTAGTAACTTCAAGGTTACTAAAAACATCTAAGTACATCCAAGCGAAACAAGAAAACCTAAAGAATAGCAAAAGAGTACATTAAAAAAACTTAGAACCACCAAAACTCTTTTTGACGATCCTGTACTCAGCACACAGCGGTTAGTAACTTCAATGCAAATCAAAAACTTCTAAGCACACGAAAACACAAGAAACTATGTATAAAAGAAATAAACACACCAAAAGAGATAAGAACATACCAAAAATCTTTTTGTATTTTTCTGAAAACAAAGAAAATGAAAACGCAGACTGTAAACAAATTAAATCCTAAACACTAAGAGACAGAAATGAAAACACTAAAGATTTGCAAAAAGTAAATTACTGAAATTAAATCTTTTTGTGCGAAGGTTCCAAGATGGAGTCAGTACCAGCACATCTATACTTAGTTATCATTCATTTCAGAACCTTAGACACAAACATACTCTCTCAATTTCTGTCTGTCAATCTAACTTTCCTCAGATAATGACAGATTTGATTTCAACATTTTCTGATTATCTAGAACTGAGTACATGGTTAAGACTATCTCTTTTAAAATCTCACAGTGTTTTGACTCACTCAGTAGGATGCACAACTTGAGTACCTAACCACCATGCTTATGTGCTTTGTGATTTTGTCAACGCATTTTATGCTCTTTGACATGGAGGTCAATTTTTCACCTCTTCTGATAATTTCTGTTGAGCTTTTGTCACTGCATTTTATGCTCTTTGACAATTCAAAACTAATAGATCTATCTGTTGAGCTTTTGTCACTGCATTTTATGCTCTTTGACAATTCAACACTAATAGATCTATGTATCTATTTCTTTTGACATCTCAGATTGGGGTCAATTTTTCACCCTCTTTTTACATTTTGCTCATTGTCATCTAAGCACATTTGGCATGGTAACAGGTGTGTGCACCAGACTAAGTTAGTCTCAACTGTTATTGACTTGTAGACTTGGAATGTCTCGATAGTTTGAATCTTTGATGGATTTCCACATGCATAACCACTTATCAGCCTAGACTCTCATCATATGCCTTACACGCCATCTGTTTCTTATCTGTTTTGACTCAAATTTTCAGACAGTTTTCTCAAGAATATGTACATGCCTTCAGTCCTAATTTTACTAGAAATACTTTGTATTGAAAGCCAGTGTACCATCATTTTCCATTTGAGTTGGATCAACTTCTCATTTTTGTTTTTCTGATTTTTTTTTGTATTTTCTATGTTTTTCTGATTTTTTTTGTATTTTCTATGTTTTCTGATTTTTTTTTTGTATTTTCTATGTTTTCTGATTTTTTTTGTATTTTCTATGTTTTTCTGATTTTTTTGTATTTTCTATGTTTTTCTGATTTTTTTTGTATTTTCTATGTTGCACCTATCTCCCCCTAAAATACTAAAAGAAATAAATACCAAGAACAGAGACACACAGACACAGAAAATAAACACACAGAAAATAGCCACACAGACACAAATACGAGAAAGACATTAAGTTGCATCACCAGAGACAACCTCACACTTGGTTTTCATCCCGTTTTCATTCACTAAGAACAAAAACCTAGGCACCCTGCACAATTAGTAAAAAGTTACTTTGCATTAGGAACCCAAGCCCGAATGGTCATGGGTTTCCCATCTTCTCCAACAATTGGCATGTTAATCCAAATACCAGTAGCTTTGAAGTTTGCATTGGTATCTGAACTATTGGACGTTTTGACTTCACGTTTGTTGGTCCATTTTAAGTCTTGACGAGGAGAAGCCTTGTGATAAACACTAGAAGTGTTAATCACTTTATGAAACGGTTCCTTCCCCTTCAGACTGACCTTGGGACTTATGGGTTTACTAGATGTTTCCCCAACCGTCCTTTTGAGCTGATGAGAGTCAGTTGATTTTTGATTATTTTGATTAAACGTTTTATTTTTCTGAAAATTTTCAGAAGAATCAACTTTCCCCTTGCAGCTCTGTTGTTGCTGATCACACTCATAACTGAGGTGACCAGGTCTCCTGCACACATAACAAATCCTGTTTGACTGATGTTTTGCAGGATTATGTGGCACTTTTTGCTCAACTTGACATTTTGACTCTACTCCTAAACCACATTGTTTTGGCAAAATTTTAACTTCTTCATAAGGGCGGGTTGCAGGAGACTTTGCACCCTCCTTTTCTATGGTTCGGAGTGCTGCTTGCACATTTTTCATTAACGTGCCTTGTCCAGAAGAATTACCTAGAAGTTTTCTCATACCAGATTCAGGCTTTTCTTCTTGTTTGACTTCTTTCTTCTGAGGCTCACCAACTTTCCCTTTTAACTTTAACTCAGATGTTGAGGTTGATGCAACAAATTGATCAACCTTAGGAGGAAGTTGGTCAGCTTCAGAAAAGACATCTGTTTTCACCAATTGGTTCAAAACTGGTGGTGGACATTTAGTGTATGCCTTTTTATCTTTCTCTGAATCGGAACCTTGAGGTCTCCGGTCGATTATGTGCTCAAATAGATAAGATGAAGTTGAATAACTTTTTAGTTTCTGATTGAGAGTCTCATAATCTACCTTAGAACTAGCAAGGTCTCGCTTCAGTGTATCTATCTGATTGATGTAGAAAACTATGGCATCCTGTTTGTTTAGCAATGCTACCTCTAGTTCTCTAATCTGTTTGTTCTGGCTTTCAATTTTATCTTTTAGTGTATTTTCCCTACCTTTAATGATTGAATTTTCATGCAATTTAGAGGTAAGATCACTGACTTGAGATTTCAAAGATAAAATATTTTGCACATAGTCATTGCACGAAGCACAAGGAATGCCAGAATTGTTACTTACCTTTGAATCAGCAGGTTTGCCAGTCATGCACGCCTTAAGATCTTCTGATTTAGTTTGAACAATCACTGGCGTTGGTTCGGCAGCTGGCACTGACACTGGTTTGACCTTGTACTCATCAGTAGGCATCACTGAGTCTTCCTTACTGGCAACAAATTCATCATCAGCTTCCTGCACACTATCTGCTTCAGATTGTGAATCATCATTCAGATCTTGAACACTGGCCAGGTTGGTCTCAGCAACTTCGAAAGCATCATTATCTTGAAAATGTACTGACCAGTCTATCCCCTCATCTTTCTGAACAACTACCATTGCCTTAGATGATCCCTCATGAGATGTTTCAGCTTTCTTTGGGGTAGTGAAAGTTGATGATTTTCCAGGAGATGTCCTGAATGGATACTTGGGTCCTGAGTTCTTTGGCTTTTCACATTCTCTTGCAAAATGACCCTTTTCTCCACAGTTGTAGCAGGTTACAGCTGATTTGTCGAAGCCCAGCTTTGTATCCTTAGTTGCTGTAATCTGCATCCCAGTTCTCTTGACCAAGGCCTTTGCTCTCCTTACCAGATTAGCATAGGACCATAGAATGTCCTGTCTTTCCATTTCATCGTTGTCTATCTGGTCATAATCTTCCTGAGTCAGGTAGGCATTTCCGATTTTACCCTTTAGCAGATCATCATATGATGTGACCAAAGCACTAAGCATCCCCATATGCTCCTTTACTTCTTCAGTGCTGCCATGCTTGAAATGCTCAGTGTTTATGGCAGGCATAGATGTTTTGCTTGAAGGAGCGGAATATGGTGGTTCACTTGGGGTTTCAGGTGCAGACTTGCTTGAAGAACAAACGTTAGATGTAAAGGCTGTCTACAGTGGAGCATTTGATGAAGTGACTGGAGAAGCAATGGGTCCAGTACAGTATAATGAGGGATTTTGCACATAGCTGCTCAATCTGTCCAGATTTTGCTCCTCCTGTTCATGCTCTTTCAGCTTAGTAATGAAGTCATTCAGATCCATGCCCTCAAAACCTTCACCATTTTTAAGAATCATAATGAACGGCCTCCAGCTTTTGGGTAGTGCCTTGGACAAAGTCTCTACTTGTTGTCTTTCTGAGATCTGCACCCCTAAACTATCCATTTTACTGAGAAGATGGTTGTATCTGTTGATCAGATCTGGAAGCTTTTCATTCACGTATGAGGTGAAGTGGCCAAACTCCTTTCTCAACTGTGAGGCCTTGAGCTCTTTCAGATATGCATTCCCCTCGTTCCTCTTTTGTAGCGCATTCCACAAGGAACGTGACGTTCTATACCGTCGGAACTGGTGGAAGATCTCATTAGGAATAGCTTGGATCAGATAAGAGTAGGCTTTCTTCTCAGCATCATAAGCCTTCCTCTGATCGTCACTCATCTGATCATAAGGAACTTCGATATTCCCTTCACCTTTAGGCACGACATAATCAGCAGAAATAGCCCGGTGCAACCGTGGATCAACCCCATCGATAAATATTTCAAAACGTGGTTTCCAGAATGGGTAGTCTTCCATGGTTAACAGTCTAGGCACTTTGTTAATACCTCCTTGTTCATTATCCATAATTAAGTTACTTAGGGCAGTTATGGTTTGTTTGGCAGCCATAGCACTCATGTCAGACATTATGATTAAAGCCTAAAATAAACTGAAAATACTACGCACGTAGTGGAAAGTACAACGCACGGAATGAAAACTTTCACACAGACTCTGGTACGTACGAAATGGATACTCACTACGCACGAGGTGAACAACACCACGTACGGAATGAAAATGGTCTCAAAGGATCACACAGGAAAAGGTACGCACGGACTGATGGTTAACTACGCACGTGGTAAATACACTACGTATGTGGTGAGTAACTTGCTACCCAAGATTAAGATTAACACAAAAATTCAGAACGCACGAAGTAAAAATCACTACGCACGGGTTGATTATCTACTACGCACGGACCAAACACGGGTTACGGAAAATTCTAGAACACCAAACACTTATTACGCACGGACTGCTGGGCTGTACGTACGTAATGCTAGATACTACGCACGCGCAAACTTCAACGATTAGGAACTGATTTACGTAAAAACACAAACCTTTAACGCAAAAAAAACCTTATTTCGACGAAACGTACGATAAAACACTTAGAAAACGGCAAAAACGAATGCACCTAAATGACCAAAACGACACCTAGATCACGAAACCTAAGGAAAAGTGACCAATCACAGCACAAGGCTCTGATACCACTTTGTAGGACCGTGGGGGTTCTAAACTAAAACACCCTAATGCTATGACTGATCTAGGATGAGAAATAGTGCGGAATATCTATTTCCCAAACCTCCTAAGGATTCTAAGATCTGCTTAGGTGTCCGGCACACAGTTAACACGAAGAACACACAGAGTAGGACGAAGAACAACTCTAAGAACTCACATAGAATGCTTAAGGCTGCCCTTGGATTCGAGATTAACACTAAGTTCGCGATTACCGAGGTTAAACGTACGATTACGAAGGCTCACTAAGGCTTAAGGTCGATTTCCGGTAGTTATATGCGGTTACGGACGACTACCTCACGATTACCCGTCAAACTCTGCGATTCTCCACGCTAATACGCGGTTAATGAGTATTTATAGTGTAATTAATTTCACTACGCACGTAATGTATCGAACTTTGCACGAAGTGAATCCAGTACGCACGTACTAGGTGTTTTAATAATAATTAATTTAACTTTAACCGACCACCTCACCACGCACGTAGTGAGCTTCACTACGCACGTAGTGAACTCATCACGCACGTGATGACCTTCACTCATACTTAAACTTCCAAACACAAATCAACACATGAATAAGTACTTGTAAGCTTAAGACAAACATAAGTAACCACTTAGAATGTATAAACATGCAAACCATTAATCAAAACACATTTGAATTAACATTTCAAGTAAACATGTATGTATTGGATTGATAAGAACTAGGGATTTACAATTATGCACCAACAGTTATCAATTAGAACCATATAATATTTATAACCAGAATTGCTAAGAATAGGAGATGTCCACAAGTCATAATGAATAATATCAAGTGGAGCAAAAGTAGTAGTATTAGAATCATGAAATGGCAATCTTTTGTTTTTCGCTAATTGACAAGCATGCCAAACCGAAGTGGGTTTGAGTTTATTACATGAAAGAAATAAATGAGTACGTAAAAAATCTAAAACTGGTGCGCCGGGATGTCCGAGACGATTATGCCATTGATCGGTGGAAGAAGTAGCTAAATGGCCTGAATGGATCGGTTCAGGTGAAGTGAACGGGTATAGGTCACCCGGACTAGTGTGGCATGACAAAGTCATCCTAGTCTTGAGACCCTTCACAGAAAAACCGCACGAGTCAAATTCAAGTGAGACATTGTTATCACGAGTAAATTGACAAACAGAAAGGAGATTTTTTATAATATTGGGTGTGTAAAGAATATTTCGGAGATGAAAAGTATTATGTGGTGTGGTGTAATGGGCATCGCCGGATCCTTTGATTGGTATACAAGTACCATTGCCAACAAAAACAGTACGTATAGAAGATGATACTAAGGGAGATTGTATTTTACCTGCATCGGATGTCATATGAGACGATGCACCGGTGTCTATGTACCAAGCGGAGTCGGGATAGTTGAGATGCATAGCTTGAAAAGAACTTCCAAGATCAGTTGGATTAAGGGCATTAAAATTCGGCATCTGTTCATGGAGATTGGTGGATTGGGCCGCCGAGTTGGGCTGTTCACTGAAGGCCGGTTGCTGGACAGCGACATGGGCCGTAGCCTGTGGGCCTGAGCCTACTGGTTTTGGCAGTTGGTTAGGCCAATTGTTTCCCAAAGGTTGCATCGGGTAAGGGCAAAGAAGCGGAGCCCACCAAGTCCACGGTGGGTAAGCATTCGGCGGTGGTCTAGGCGCAAATGATCGGCCACGGCCTGGGTGAGAGGTGTGACACCCTCGTGATGTTTTGAGGATGAGCGACCATGACCTCGGCCCTTGCCGTACGATCGTGACCCAGCAGGCGGGGTGGATGGCGGCGCGTCAACATGCGGTGCAGTCGGAGCAACCATGGTCGATTGGGTGTTGTTTTGGTGAGCCGATTGACGGTGTTGTTCTAGTTGAAGCATACTTTGAGCAGTATCCCAAATGGGAGAGCTTTGATTGATGAATGAAGCAAGGGTATCATATTCAGCAGGAAGGCCACGAACAAGGTGAAGAAAAAGTCTTTGTTCACTAACCGGATTGTCAACATCGGTTAGTTGATCGGCAATGTCTTTAAGTTTTTGGCAATACTCCGTCATAAAGGAGCATGTGGCTAGGGTTAGATTGGGAAACTCGTGCTCAAGGGCAGCGGCTCGTGAGCCTTTGTTGTTGAGAGAAATATCCCGGATTTTGATCCAAGCGTTTCCAGCGGTAGTGTCCGTGTCAAGAAAACTAACATGGAGATCATTAGAAAGGGTGACGTATATCCATTGTAACACGATCGCATCTATCTCAACCCATGTGTCATATCCAGCGGCGGTCTTGTCTGGTGGCGGCGTGCCGTCGATGTGATCAAGAACCTTGTAACCACGTGCATGAGCTTGAAAAGTTTCACCCAGGACGAGTAAGTAACCTTCGTTCCATCGAGGATACGAACTTTGTTTTGAATGTTCATAACCCTGTAAACCGGATGAAAACTTGGTTGTTTCGGTGTAGTTTCTTGGCTGCTGGACATGATTGGGAGTGATCGAAAAGAGTTCTGCCGTAGCAGAGATCGGCGATGGTAGGGGTTAGGGAGGTCGACGGCTAAGGTTTATCAAAGGAGGCTCTGATACCATAAAAGTGTATATGGTATTGTATAATTGATGATTACAATTACAAGAGAGATCCCTTTATATAGGGATGATAAATACAAGGAAATAATATACAAAATATATATCTGCCTAAAATAACAAACTTGCTATAAAATCTATATTGACTAATACCTTGGTCAACGGGTCAATGATGAGATAAATCTCGTCGTGACCTCGGAAGGTCTCTAGCAACTTCGTCACAAAATCTATCATAATGTGATTCCACCTCCGTACACTTGGTGTTTCACAGATAACGCCGCCATCATTTCAACGCGAAAACTACAACCGCCAACTCAAGATCATAGGTCGAACAATTGCCTTCATGGAGTTTCAACTGCTGTAGAGCATGGTCAATCACTTCATCGCATTGCATCTACACACACCCCAATCCGGAACACGAAGCATCACGACATACAATGAAATCTTTAAATCCATCGGACAAAGAAAGAACTGAAACTTCACACAACAACTGTTTCATAAACTAAAACGCTTGCATCGAAACCCACAATAGACACAATAAGGAAGGAAATAGGAAAACTATTACCATTGACACCAACGACCGCTTGAGGAACACTAACAATAACTGGAACTACCTTACCGCTAGCAGTTTCTACTTCAAGTGGCTCGGTCGACCCAGACACAGGCACATGCAACTTACCACATAAGGTTACAGATACAACAAAATAAGCAGTTCCCGAATCAAACAACACACATGTTAGGGTAGGATAAACAAGAAAAGTACCCGTTATCACGTCATCATCAGCTTTCGCATCCTCCGCTATCATTTGAAATGCTCGCCCTTTAGCACGGGGAGCACCATCTTTCTTCTGCCCTGAGGTAGATCCACTAGCACCGGTACTTTGCTTCGACCAGCAATCAGCTATTCTATGCCCTGGCTTGTGACACTTGTGTAACACCCGGCCGGCGCCTACCGGTCTCATACCGGCGCTACCAACTCCGGCGTGTCAGGTCTGCAGCCCAATACACCCCAACTCTTCCCTCAGATCATTATCCAGAGTAGGTTGTTGGTGAGACTTGAACCCAAGACCTCACCCTTTAATACCTCTCCTTCCAGAGTGATATCACCAATTGAGCTGGTGATATCACTCTGGAAGGAGTGGTATTAAAGGGTGAGGTCTTGGGTTCAAGTCTCACCAACAACCTACTCTGGATAATGATCAGAGGGAAGGGTTGGGGTGTATTGGGCTGCAGACCTGACACGCCGGAGTTGGTAGCGCCGGAATGAGACCGGTAGGCGCCGGCCGGGTGTTACAAACAAGTGCACTTTTTTGTAACACCCGGCCGACGCCTACCGGTCTCATACCGGCGCTATCAACTCCGGCGTGTCAGGTCTGCAGCCCAATACACCCCAACCCTTCCCTCTGATATCATACCAGAGTAGGTTGTTGATGAGACTTGAACCCAAGACCTCACCCTTTAATACCACTCCTACCAGAGTGATATCACCAATTCAGCTTTGTAACCCCCGGCCGACGCCTACCGGTCTCATACCGTCGCTACCAACTCCGGCGTGTCAGGTCTACAGCCCAATACACCCCAACCCTTCCCTCTGATATCATACCAGAGTAGGTTGTTGGTGAGACTTGAACCCAAGACCTCACCCTTTAATACCACTCCTACTAGAGTGATATCACCAATTGAGCTGTGATATCACCAATTGAGCTGCAGCTCAATTGGTGATATCACTCTGGTAGGAGTGGTATTAAAGGGTGAGGTCTTGGGTTCAACTCTCACCAACAACCTACTCTGGTATGATATCAGAGGGAAGGGTTGGGGTGTATTGGGCTGCAGACCTGACACGCCGGAGTTGGTAGCGCCGGTATGAGACCGGTAGGCGCCGGCCGGTAACAGACATCCTCTTTGAACTCACACTTCGCAACCACGTGCCCCTTCTCTCCGCACCTTAAACATCGAGTGGTAGCTTTGGAACAATCACCACTATGATACGTACGGCAAGAAGCACACCAAGGACGATCCGACCTAGACTTCTTTTAGGAATCAGACTTCCCACCTGTAACAAATTGTTCTTTTGAAGGACCCGACTTTAATGCCCGTTGAAGCTTTCTCTTGTGACCCTCACCAACTTGGTCACCTTCACTTTGTAGACGATCACCTTCTGTCTGCCGAGAAACTTCAAATGCTCGATCTAAACCACCACCAGCTCTGATATGAGGTCGATACTCTACTAGCAACATACCAACAAATTTGCGAACTTTTGCAGCTTCATCCGACACCAGATGAGGAATAAACCTCACCTTATCAATAAATGAGTTAATCAGATTATCCACAGACTTATCTCCCTTACGGAGAGTGTTAAACTCGCTTTCCATCCTCTCCATATTGTTGTCCGTACAATACTTCTTCATTACTTTCTCCGCAAACTGCTCCCACATCAACGCAGCTAGCACTCCTTTGCTAACAGAATCTTTCACAGTATCCCACCAACACAGGGCTTGCCGTTTCAACATCCGTACCGCATATTTAACACGTTACTCAGGTTCGCAATCACATGATTCAAAAGTCTGATCTATCTTTCGCAACCACCGCATGGTATCTGAGGGATTATCACTACCCTCAAACTCCTTAGGTCCACAAGTAAGGAACTTCTTATACGAACACTTCTTTACTTTCTTTCCTTTCAACGCTTCTAGCAACAGCTCCTTTGTCAATCGGAGTTATTCTTCTATACGTCTAACATATGCCTGATATCCAGGAGTAAGCCTCAGGCCCTCGACATGATTTTGAGAAGACGCATCCTCAGCCTCGTGGTGAGTACGAGAAGCCTCGTCCTCCATCTGCTTTAGAGCTTCCTCAGTGGTAGCTCGTCCCTCGAACATTCTATATCAACTTAAAATACACACGAAAACAACATTTAACACACTACTTATCCAACAACTACTAACACTACAAGCTAGTTTACAACATGCAACTACCACACAACGCTCACACTCAACCCCAATTACCCAACTAGGAACACTTAACGATGGTCGGGCCCGAGTTTGAGATTGAATATCGTCAAACTTAGGCTCTGATACCTAATTGTCACATCGGTTTTCACGAGCTTAAAATTTGAGACAATTAAAACTTTTTAAACACATTTACTCAAAAGTGTGCAACGGAATAAACAATGTTACAAAAGCTTAGTAGTGCTTAACTGACTTGGCGGTTAAATTACAACAAAATAACCAAGTTCAGACTTACAGGTGTTGCTAACTAGCGATAACCGACCACCGGATCACATAATTACAACAACCAGTATTCCCAAAAGATATCTACAACTTCAACTAACAAGTTCCCGCCTCACAAGGCCAACTACTCAGCACCTACAAAAGGGAAAATCCTGCACCGTTAGCTACACTAGCTAGTGAGCACAGATTTACATATAAGTATCAATAAGCAGGTTATCACAACACAGGAATAACACACAAAGCTATCCTATCACATCACGGAGTTCCAATGTGTCAGTAAGAGTCACATCTCGCAGGGTGGGAAACCCCGCTCAACAACTCCAACTGGGGGTATCAGCTACAACCAACCGTACTGGAGGGGGAGCGAAGAGAAGTCCACCCAGCGCATTCATGCCAACTCGGATATTTATCATAAGCCAAGATCCCAACTCACGCTAAGGAACGGAGGTCCTGCAGAACCTGTAATGTACGGAATCCTCAGAGTCCTCACATACACCAAACATAATCATGTGTAAGCTCAATCAACACTTAACAACAACTAACACAGCTTAAAGCACAAGACTACAAAACTGTCAACAGAATACCCATGCTTGCGACTGCAAGAGTGTCCTTACAGCCGCAAGGGCCATCTCAACCATCCGCAAGGGGTTACTCCAACCGACCATGGCTTTTAGCCGCAAGGGTATCCCCTTACGTCCGTAAGCTTGGTCTTTTGGGTGCTTTTGGTCGCATGCTACATGCTTACGCCCCAAAAGCCATTTCTCTTTGTCCTTAAACGGTAATCACTTAAACACACACCTTGCGCCCGCAAGACCCAGTGCTTACGGCCACAAGGGCTTGACAAACATTAATTCATTGTACCTGCTTGCGCCCGCAAGGTTCCACCCTTACGGTCACAAGCAAGGTTGGCAGAACAGGTATCAGCTCTATTCGAAGAACAGATCTGCAAATCACCATTTTAATCGACAGAATTCCAAATTAGACTTTTCTTACATGATCTTTGACATCTTTAACATCTTTCCCCAACATTTCTTGACTCAAAACAACAACATGTACACACTTTGACTCCTAAATTGACTCATCTCTTTTGAATACCCAAGAACAAGTTCTAACAACAAGAATACTTACAAGAGGAATAGCTTGATGCCATAAGAACATATTACTACTCAAGTTTTGCTACTGAATTTCCTTACAAAGAGGTTTCCCTTTGAGTGGTCCTCTTCAAAGTGTCGAGAGTTGTGTGTGTGTGTGTGTTCTATGGTATGTTTGTGTGTGTTTTGATGTCTTCCAGGAGATAAGGGAGGACATAAGACCGACTTAAGTTGTTCAAATACCCCACACGGTTTGTTCCTCTATTCAACTTACAACATAACTTAGGTTTACCCGTTTCAACTAACGGAGATATTTTCGGAACCATTATCTAAAACAGTTCAATAAAATACCGACTTGGTCCACTTATGACACTTTACACGAAACCACATTTTTTATCTGCAATTAACACCAGTTAACATATAAAACACACCATTTAGCAACAAAACACCAATTAAAGTCAGGGTACAAACCAGAAAGCTACACGTACAAACGTTTACAACTAGGCCCCATTTTGGGGTGTTACATGTAAAAATCCTAAACTTTTAAAAGAGGAAACTTTAATCAATTAAAACTTTTTACCTAGATTTTTAAACCAAAATTTTCTACCCTTTGGAAATCTATGTTTTCAAGAACCATAATTAAAAGGAGACATTGTAGGAAAAACCCTAGAATTTTGTGTGTTTTATACAATCAATTTCCTGACTGAATGTATAACAACTCACCCAAACCAATTCTAGTGAAGAAAACGATAATCAAGTACTTGTACAATGAAACCGTGGCTCTGATACCATTGTTGGATTGTGTGATTTACAACAAAAGTTTTATAAAAGAATAACAGCGGAAGCAAAATCAAAATCACACAACCACCCATAGATCTAAGTTTCAATCAAATACAAGTAACAAGAACAACCAAAGAAGGGAAAGAATTAGACCTTTAGCAATGTGAAGAAACCAATAGTTGGAATCTCTCTACCAGGACCACACCCCAAAGATCCGGTTACAAAACCTTAGCTATCTCCTTCTTGATCCAAGCTCCAATATCAAATCACAATACTCTTTTGTCATATGAAAACTCACGGCCAATAAACAATTGTAATTGTATTCTTTTTTTTTCTGAAGCTCACGGCAGCAATTCAACAACAAATGTTATAGAAAATATATTGGATGCCACCAACTCAAACTCTATGGTATGAATATCAAAGTATCACCCCCTTTGCATGCCTTGAATATCAATGTAATGTATATATCTCGATCTATATAAATCATTCAGCCATGATACATATATAGGAGATAGGTTCAAGAGAGTTGTATTTGGTTTAGGTTATCTCTAAGATAAGATTAGATAAGATTAGGATAAGTTAATCTTATTCTTTAGTGTTTAAAATTTAAATCAATTATAAACAATTACAAGATTAGCCCCTTAATTAAGTAATTGTAAATAATTAATTTAAACTATCTAATATGAACTAATTATTACTAGAAACACCCTCTAGTAATTTCATATTAATTAAAACAATATTTATCATATAATCAATTAAAACACTTTTAATTCATTACTAAATGAAACCTATTACCGGACTTTGTGTGCGACCCAATAGGCACATGTGTTTTAGTATCGTCACTATTTATTACGACAGTGGGCATATCTCCAACAATATGATGTGTGTGAAGAGTTCATATCGGAAAAGGGACTTTATGGAGTACCATAGTTGTCATGGTACGAAACCTGAAGAGAGAGGTTTTGTCCACCTGGACCACCGTAACCTTGGTAGACATCAACACCATGAATGACATTAGAGCCACGAATCTCAGCAACAGGTTCTGCACCAACAACATACGGATCTTGGGATTTTAACCTTGTTCCTATAACCTGCATATAATAATATAAGATTACATTGGTTAATATATATAGTGTGATAAAAAGAGATGGTTGACAAATCACCATCCTTTTCAGAAAGTTGACTTCCAGATGATTGAGAAGCTGAGCTATACCAGATAAGGTGGTTCTCTCTAAATCGACCAAAAAGAAGCAAGGGAAAATAGTTTTTTCTTTTGCTAATCTATTGTAAAGTAAAATAGGTTCCCATCACTCAGCTATAAAAGTTGATTATGTGGACATTTTTGTGCACATCAAACTGTTGGCAATCAGAGTTGAAAGACGTGTATGGAGCACAAAAAATAACAGACTCTGGAAGAAAATTAAAGAAGAAAAAAAACACTACTTTGAACAAAATGAATATATGTTAGAATTTCATGTATATCTTTAATGGCCTGTCCAAATTCTTGTTTGAATCCAAGTTATGAGTTTAGTATAACATGCCTGTGTTCATGTTGATTTCCTGTTCTTGTTCCTGTGTTTGGGTCTTTGTGATCAGTCCAATTGTACATGTTCCTCTTGATTTCCGTATGTGTTCTTTGATGACATTGAACAACAAATAATCCCAATAGAAATCATTTTTTCAGTATGTACAATCAGGGACCACACCCTGTATTTATAGGTTTTGCCATGTAACTACCAAGAACCATCACTATGGCAGTTTACACCCAGGAATTCTACACATTGTCACTTTTAGTCCCTACACTTTCTTTTAGATACATATGTGTATTATATATGTTGTTTAGTCCACAACCTAACAATTTCCCACTTGGACTATACAATCATATACTCACATAGTCAACACTGTATCTAAACTGAATTACACGTGTAAGTAAACTTTGAAGAAAGTTATCCAAACCAATCTCGTCCATTAGTCATAATAACACAAGAACCAAGGAGGCATTCATTGTCGCTATGCAACTAAACCCACAATGATTACTAGTGTTATATAAACTAAATGACAGATTAAGTGTAGGTGTGTAGCATGGAAATTACATGTCAAATGATCAACACATGCCTATTTCCAACTGGTCCAACTTTAACCAAATGAGATCAGAGTTCAAAAATAAACTGAAACTTTAAAACCGTATATATGATCATATGTCAATATTTTGAGCATAAGTATACAAATCTATAATGAAGTCAAATACCATCTATTAACTTTATACCCATGTGATTGGCCATCTCTTAAAAATCATGGGTGGTAATGCCTTAGTAAGCAGATCTGCAAGCATAGATTTTGTCCTTATATGCTCAATACTTATGTAACCATTTTGAACTCTTTCCTTAACAACAAGAAACTTTATGTCTATGTGTTTAGACTTTAACAAGTTTCCGTTGTTATTCGAATAGAGGACTGCGGCGATGTTGTCACAGTACAACTTTAGTGGTCTTTCTACTCAAATAGTTATTTGCAGTTCCATAATGAAATTATGCAGCCATACCGCGTGATTTGATGCCTCATAACATGAAACAAATTCGACTTCCATAGTTGAGGATACGATAAGTGCTTGCTTTGAGCTTTTCCACGATATCGCTCCCTCAGCTAAAAGATAAACATATCCTGATATCGATTTGTAACTGTCTTGGCATCCAGCAAAGTCAGAATCAAAATACCCAATGATCTCAAGTTTTTTCGACTTCCTGTAAGTGAGCTTAAAGTCCTTTGTTCTCTAAAGATACCTCTTTACTCGTTTGGCTGCAACCCAATGTTCTCTTCCTAGATTGTTTTGGTATCTACCAAGCATTCCCACTATGAAGGCCAAGTCTGGACGAGTTCAGACTTGCGCATACCTCAAATTTCCCACTTGCTGATGCATAGGGAATCTCTTTCATAAACTTGGAATCAACCTCATTTTTCGGACATTGCTTTAAGCTAAACTTAACTCCCTTAGAAACGGGAGTATCGTGTTGCCTACAATTTTGCGTGCGTGGGTGCGTGCGTGCGTGAACCAATCTGAGCCGTCAAATTCCCCCTCATTCAATGTCATTGCCCACCCATGAATTCCTCACATGCACCCTGCCACACTCTATCCCTCCACGCTCACCATCCATGAAACTTTCCATATCCAAGGAACGGACGAGATTGGTTCTCGCGGTTCTCGCACTAACAACGGTTCTCGCATGAACCTTCCCATATATATATATATATATATATATATATATATATATATATATATATATATATATATATATATATACTACCTCCGTCCCAATTTAATTGTCCAGTTTTGACTTTTTAAGTCTTTCTTTTTCAACTTTGACCTTAAATATTTTTATTTGTGTTATATATTATTTAATAAAAATTATACCAAATGAATATACATTTAAAACACAATTTATTCATATATTTTACATCAAGTACTATATAACATAAACAAAAATACTTAAGGTCAAAGTTGAAAAAAAAGACTTAAAAAGTCAAAACTGGACAATTAAATTGGAACGGAGGAAGTATATTGGAAGCATAAATATTTATTAACTTTTCCAGCTATGCAATTAATCACGTGAACCCCGTAAATAATGATTAATCCAACGCAAACATCATAGCTAGCATGTTGGTATTTACAGAAAGGAACTTTTCAGACACGTCAACGTTTTAGATATTACAGAAAGTATTAACCACTCTACCTGATAGGCATACCCAATTCTATGTGTTTAATATCCCCTGAAAAAA
Source organism: Pulicaria dysenterica (assembly GCA_947179395.2). Taxonomy (NCBI): domain Eukaryota; kingdom Viridiplantae; phylum Streptophyta; class Magnoliopsida; order Asterales; family Asteraceae; genus Pulicaria; species Pulicaria dysenterica. Next base: position 52,137,807 of record OX359293.1, read on the forward strand.
TTAACACAAAGGCATTAAATATCAACACACTATACTGAAATTCCTAAATCTAGCAACTAACTAAAAATTTTGAGAATAAGTTAACAACGCATCTTATTCTCTTGAAAAGATAACAATCTTTTACCTATAAACCAGCTAAGAACTAACAAGCGGTTATTTTCTTTTCCTCTTGGATATATTAACAACACAACAGATAAGAGTAAAAACTGTAGCAAATAACAACATACTATATGCTCATTCTGATTCTGATTTCTAGCAACCAACTATGGATTTATGCAGATACAGTAACAAACTTCCATTCTTGTTGCAAAAAGAGCACTCTTTTGCCTAATTATTACTAGGTAACCGGTCAAGTTCAAATGACTGCCTTTTTCTGATCATCTGATGTCATCTAAGTTTATGCTGACGCAACGGATTTATAATTTTTTTTCCACCAATTTATTTAAACTTCTTTATTCAAAGCTTTAATATTTATTTCAATTACAAAGTCTATTAGCACTTTATTTTATTTTTCTGTTCAATTGTTGACCCCTAGCAATCAGAGCCCCTTCACACTGCCACCCACCTCCTGCACCATATATTTCGCTTTGCTGATCAGACCATCTGCTTCAGACATTCACAACCACCACCTTCCGCAACAACTACCTTCATCACCCCATGTAACTGGATGACACATATCATGGAAAGGCATAATCACTAGAACTTGACTGGTTACCAGTGATAAGTTAAGATACTGATATTTTTGCACCAAAAAAATGTTACTGTATTAGTATACTTGCAAATTTTCATAGTTTGTTGCCAGAACGAGGGATGAGCTTATACAAAATTAAAATGGAGCAGAGATGACCTTTCTTTTTAGAAATCTTGCATGATAACAACAAAAAGATACATGCCAGAATATAAGCTTCAACATTAAAAGAGTATATAGCCTAACCAATTCATTGATCTCCAGATACATAAATAATAACAACTAAATTAGATGCATGTGTGATACACGGATTCTTTTAAAAAAAGTTGTTAAATAATAAGATATTAAATAATTGTTAAACACGAAATAAATGAGAATTTTGAAAAATTGCGACAGAAGGCGTCAACACTTAAACCAGCGGTGGAAGCGTCGACGCGAGGTTAATGGCTGACGTGATGGCAAAAACGTGGTATCATCATACAAAGAGACATGATTATATTTTTTTGTACAGATCATCAATCATTATTGTTATAATTAGGGCAATGAGGTCATATCTTTATTTGTTAAAGAACTTTAAAATGACTATAAAATGCTTTAAAATGATAAAATTAATAATTTGGTTAAATATGATATTTTGATCATTTATAATGTAAAAATATGATATTTGTAAATTGGGATGGGCAAATTAGATATTTTAAAGTTTAAGAATGACATATATAAATTTTTCTAATAATTTTGATTCAATTTTGACCAAGAAAAGTCAAAACTAGAATTCAAAATTTTGATTAAATGGATGGTCAAAATTGAGCAATTAAATTAATTTTATTAAAGGAAGAGTTAGGATCATCCAATAAATTTGATGCATCATGCATGTTAATCTTTTATTTATATTAGAAGATATACACAAGCTACACACAGCCACCAAGCTAATAGATGCTAATGCATGTAACAAAATAATAATTAAGAGATCAACAAAAGTAGAAAGTTGAAGAACTGACCTCAATAATGTTGTGAACTCCGGGTGCCATACCAGCAACTCGTATACTGTTTGGTGTGGTCACATCTGTGAGGCCCGGGTATCTGAACATATCGTTAGCAACTTTCTTTCCCTTGGTGTTTTTGTCTTTCCATCTACTCTCAGAACATATCGGACAACTTTGCAAATCTTTGTATTCATCCCAAAATAAAAAGCAGTCGTTGATACAAGCATGGATAGGTACGTATCCTAACCCGACCGTTCTCATTATCTTCCTAACTTCGTAGTGTGATGACGGGATATTAGATGTCGGATATGCAGCCCTAAGCAATTCTAACAATTGGTCAAATGAAGTATCGGTCCATTTATTGATAACTTTCATGTGCCTCAGCTTTGCTAAAAAGTCAAGCGAAGACATCCAGTCACAACCAGAGTATAGCTCCGTGCCGGCTAACTTAAATAATTCACCAAGTTTGTCATTTGTATCACTTGGGCTTTCATGTGGATCATCACTTGGGCCTTCAGCTGGCTCATCACTTTCTGTGTTGTGTTCGTTGACAGTATTCTCATGGCGAACGTCATTGAGGTAATCATGCAACTCATTATTCGTTTGACCAAGACCGCCACGTGGTGCTTGAGGAACAAATGGTTCTCCGTGAAAGATCCAATTCGTGTAGCCCTCGCTAAACCCATTTTCATATATGTGAACCCTAAGTGCCCTAAGCGGGTAATAACGGGTGTTATCACAATTATCACACGGGCAACGAATATTACCATAGCTATTTACATAGTCTTTACACCTATCGAGGAATGCCTCAAGACCAGTATGAAATTCAGGACAATTACGGTTTGCTAAAATAATCCAACTCTTATCAATCGTCATAACTGCGTTCAAAGCATATCATACTTATTAAGAATACAAATCATATACTAAATTTTTATACTACGAAATTGTGAGTGGTTTTTAGCAGGGTGGCCGTCCTAACCCACTTTTTGAATACCTTACCTCATATGTGAATACATATTACATGATCGGTTGTTTTAGAAAAATTCGGCAGCATTTACCCTTAGCTCCCAAGTATATAAAGAAATATATACCCGGGAAGCATAGAGTAAATGACAACCGAATCTTTCTTAAACACACAACCATATAACAAGCATTCACATCCTAAATGAGATAAAGTATTCAAATAGCAGTCCCAAGTCCCATCTCTATTATATTGTGTAAAGCCCACCAGAAAAATTAGCCCGAGACAAATTCAATGATCCATAGCAAAATCTCGTAAAAGTAGTATCAGCCATCATCCACCATATAAACAAGATGAAAATTTTAAACTATAATTGCGAAAAATTACCCTTGTGAAGAATTTGAACCCCATTTCCAGAACGCCTCAAAAAATAGGCACACGTGGTTAATTTCGTGGGATGAGGGGTTCAACAGCCTATAAGAAAAAACTAGAAACTTCTTGATAAAGTTGATTAGCTTCAAATGCTTTAGATACGTAGCTGATCAATGCGTACGTAGCTGATCAATGCATGTTGATCAATGTCCCTAGATTATTTCAAGATTAACCAACAGTTTAGTCATGTTCCCTAGATTTCTAAGATTATTTCAAGACCATTTATTTGGAAATCAAACACAATGTGTTCCAAGAGTTGAATTTGGGTAGTAAAGAAAAGAAAATAGAATGATTTTGGAAGGAAAAAAATATTACTCATGTTCCCTATATTTTTACCCCCTCCTCAAACTGTTGGTTAATTTCCAATTATTTAGTTTTTACCCCCTTTCAAGCTTGACTAATGCATGCTGAACTGACCAAACGATCAGCTGATCAGTGTCTCCTAAACGATCAGCTGATCAGTTCCTCAAACTGACTTTTGATTAGCTGCAGAAGACATCAGCTGATCCTCGTAACTTTTATTTTCTAAGTGTTTTACCCTAGGTTTAGTCTGTACTTACTCTGTCTGTGTTAACAGCTATAAGGCTTTCCGTTACTGTCAGTCTCTGTAACTGTTGTTCCTCGTCTTCCTCACAAAACCTCTCGATGGCTCGCAAATCAACTTTCATCGCTTCTGCTGAACTTAGAATTGTAGAACAAGTGGGACAGGGGATGGTCATGCATATCTCTCCGAACAACCATGTTGTGTGTCTCGCTATTCCTCAGAATCGACAGAATATTGGTTACAACGAAATGGTACAATTTCTAACTGCACATCCTCTGTGTGATTGTCTGTTACATACTCCCACCATCATGTTCCCCGATCTTTTGGATGAGTTCTGGTACACAGCTAGGTACAATAACATAAATGACACTATTTCTGGCACTATCCTCACAAACACAGTCACCATAAGCATTAAGTTACCCTTCCTTAGACAAACTCTCCTCATACCAAACTTCGAACCATTCACTCCAATCCCATCCTATCCTGTGGCCAAACAAGTCTTAGAAAGAATTGGTTATGTAGGACAAATAGAAAGAGGAAACATCAATCTGTCCTCCCTGGCTTACCCATGGGCTTATCTTGCCCATGTGGTTAATAAATGCTTTGGTCCCAAATCTGGCTTTTACTCTCTTTTGAACCTAATGGAAGTCAGGGTGCTAGATGCATTGGTAAGGGGGCTTAACTTGAATTTTGCCCAGATTGTCTTCATGGATATGATAGAGAAGGTTACCCCGGACTCAAAAAAGAAAAATACGAGGGAACAAGTACCTTACCTATTTTAGCCTAATCTTCAATGCTGTCCTTGGTGAAGAAAGATACCTTGCCCTTAGAAACACCCAAGGCCACATGCCCATTCCTGCAATGACAGATAGGATCTTCCTATAACCCATTTCAGGGGTTATATAGGAGGACCCCTTGGACCATTGTGGGCAGAGAAGATCCTATCTGTCATTGCAGGAATGGGCATGTGGCCTTGGCTGTTTCTAAGGGCAAGGTATCTTTCTTCACCAAGGACAGCTTTGAAGATTAGGCTAAAATACCTAAGGCGAGGTACTTGCTCCCTGGTATTTTTCTTTTTTGAGTCCTGGGTAACCTTCTCTATCATATCCATGAAGACAATCTGGGCAAAATTTAAGTTAAGCCCACTTACCAATGCATCTAGCACCCTGACTTCCATTAGGTTCAAAAGAGAGTAAGAGCCAGATTTGGGACCAAAGCATTTATTAACCACATGGGCAAGATAAGCCCATGGGTATAAGGGTGTTCAAAATAATCCGAATCCGAACATCCGAATGGATTATCTGAAAATCCGATTCGAAATTATCCGAAATTTCGGATACCCGAAATTCGGATATCCGAATTTTCGGATTCGGATTCGGATAGTTTTATTTTGAAGTTTCGGATATTCGGATATCCGATATCCGAAAATAATTTTTATTTTTTATTTTTTTTATTTTTATATTGCTTATTTATTTAGTTTTCTTAACATATATATTTTTATAAACATGTATTTTTTTTATTTTGAAACATACTTGAACTATTTTTGGTGATTAAAGTTTAAAATATGGTTATTTAGTAATTATATATTTTATAAAAATTATATAAAAAATAAATTTTTTGAAATTTTCGGATATTTCGGATATCCGATATCCGAATCCGAAATTTCGGATATCCGAATTTCGGATATCCGAAATTTCGGATTCGGATTCGGATACTGAAATCCACTATCCGAAAATTTCGGATATCCGAAATTCGGATATCCGAAAATCCGAATATCCGAAAATGAACACCCCTACATGGGTAAGCCAGGGAGGACAGCTTGATGTTTCCTCTTTCTATTTGTCCTACATAACCAATTCTTTTTAAGACTTGTTTGACCACAGGATAGGATGGGATTGGAGTGAATGGTTCGAAGTTTGGTATGAGGAGAGTTTGTCTAAGGAAGGGTAACGTGATGCTTATGGTGACTGTGTTTGTGAGGATAGTGCCAGAAATAGTGTCATTTATGTTATTGTACCTAGCTGTGTACCAGAACTCACCCAAAAGATCGGGGAACATGATGGTGCGAGTATGTAACAGACAATCACACAGAGGATGTGCAGTTAGAAATTGTACCATTTCGTTGTAACCAATATTATGTCGATTCTGAGGAATAGCGAGACACACGACATGGTTGTTCGGAGAGATATGCATGACCATCCCCTGTTCCACTTGTTCTCCAATTCTAAGTTCAGCAGAAGCGATGAAAGTTGATTTGCGAGCGATCGAGAGGTTTTGTGAGGAAGACGACGAACAGCAGTTACAGAGACTGACAGTAACGGAAAGCCTTATAGCTATTAACACATACAGAGTAAGTACAGACTAAACCTAGGGTAAAACACTTAGAAAATAAAAGTTACGAGGATCAGCTGATGTCTTATGCAGCTGATCAAAAGTTAGTTTGAGGAACTGATCAGCTTATCGTTTAGGATATAACATTATATAAAATTATAAACTAACAATATTACATTAATTTAACTATGGATAATTAAATTAACCAAATTCTAACACTAAATAACAATTATCTAACATTCAATAATAATAATCTAACAATAATTAATACTAATTAACAATTAATTAACTAAAATTATTACAACAAACTAATTATAATCTAATCTAGTTTATCAATAAAATTAATTAACTAAAATTATAATCTAATCTAAATAATAATATTAACACTAGAAAAAAATACCAAAAAAAAATACCTTAGAAAATGGAGGAGGAGGTCGACGGAGGCAGGAAGGTGGTCGACGGAGGAGGATTCCGACCGGCGGCGTCGGCGGCAGGAAGGTGGTCGACGCCGGCAGCAATGAGAGGAGGTGGAGGAGATAGCTTGTAACAAAACAAAACAAAAATAAGTTTCTAAAACTAAAACCCTATCGAGAAACACTAAATGGGGATGTTTACCTCAGAGAAGAAGGCGAACGGCGGAGGTCGGCGGCGTCGAGCGGTGGCTGAGGACAGAGGATACGACGGCGCGAGAGGGGAGACGGTTTGTTGCGGTGAAGGTTTGACGGCATGAGGGTCGACGGCGAGAGGGTACGACGGCGGCAGTCGTCTAACGATTGAGAGGAGAGGCAAAAACGGCTGAGGGTTCGTAAATGACAGAAAGGAAGGAAACAAAACCCTATATCGCCTAAGGCTTTTTGCGGCAACGCTTTTTGCGGCGACACATGGCTTTTAGCGGCGACACCCTATATTAATTAAATAAAGAAAATAGAAAATAGTTTAGATTAAATAAAGAAAATAGAAAATACCTTTAGCGGCCCTTTTGCGGCGACATAAGGCTTTTAGCGGCGACGTCCAATATTTTAGGTGAGAAAAAATCCCGCCATGGTTTTCGGTGCGGAAAAGGCTTATGTCGCAAAAACCTTTATTTCTTGTAGTGGAAAGATATCATCAAAGCCTTATCATGATAGAATAATAAATGCAAAGTGTTAAAAATTCAGACTACAATTAAAGTTGCATAGTCAATAAGTTTTATCATCGAGAACAACTTCAAAAGGATGTCTTTGTGATATGATAACAGAAACAAGAACCTTGGTTGGTGATGACCGATGAGTTTTTATACGTTTCAATAATTTTAGGGTCCTTTTTTGTTTTCGCCCAGGGCCTCAAAAATCTTTGGACCGCCCTGTGCTCTTCTTTCATTCATACAAAACAATTATATATTTTTAACGAAACAAATATAAGAGAATACTTTTACATAAATAATTATGATTACCCGTGTTTACACGGTTATTTAGACTAGTTCTGTTAATATAATAGAAACGATTTAAACCTTGTGTGAATTACGGTTGCCATTATAATTATTTTAGTGTCAAATTACAATTCTTACACCTCATTTGACAATTACAATCCTAAGTACAATTTCAATTACGATTCCCTCATGAATAAATACAAGCTACAATTCCTCACCTACCACATCAATTGTAATTACTTATGCACAATTACAAATTACGATTTCTCATGAACAACATAAATTGTGATTTCTCATATACAATTGCAAATTTCAATCGTCCTTCAAGGTCAATTGCAACTCAATAGATCATATTCAAATTACTATCTTGCCTACGGGAATGAATTACGATTCTTGCCTTGTCCCAATTACCATTCCTTCTTTCAAATATGAACTACGATTCTTTTCCTTCCCAATTATGATTCTTTTCTTGTCCCGATTACGATTTCCTTTTTTTTTTCAAATATGAACTACGATTCTTTTCTTGTCCCAGGTACCATTCATTTCTTTCAAATATCAACTAGGATTGTTTCCTTGTGCCAATTACGATTCCTTTCTTTAATATGAACTACGAAATATATTAAATAAATATGATAAAAAAGGGAAACAGAAACGGTCGACTATGCTTTCTTCCACTTTCAATAAATAAATAATTAAAAAGACATTATGGTGGGGCTCGAGGAGCATCACAAACAAATCGCCACAAACAATGGAACAAGATGTTCACGAAATGTTAATTTGATATCTAGGCGATCCTCTAAAAAAATAAAAAATCATGTCTCTCCATTTATGTTTTTAAGTTGTATTATGTTTTTATTTTTTATTTTAGATTCAGTTTAAGACTTTTTAATTAATCTCCCGCTTAAATTGCGTGGGAGTGTTAATATATCTTTATTTTTACTATTATATCCTTACTACTACATAATACATTTATGTTTCTCTCTTTTCAAATTATTAACACTACTTAAATTTAATGTATATATTGTCTTCGAAAACAAGTAAGCTTTTCAAAGGAGATATCAAAGATAAATAGTATATGTACTGCTGCAGAAATGAATCCATCAGCAAGAAAGGATACATAAATAGCTGGAGATAGACAGTATTGCAAGTTCGAAAATATCGACACAGATAAATTCAACAAATATAGAAATTATTGGCGGGAGCGATCGATGGCAAGCACTCCAAGTACCTTTATCGTGGAAATGCCTAGCTCTCCAAGTACCTCTAACGAGGAAATGCCTAGCTCTCCAAGTACCTCTAACGAGGAAATGCCTAGCTCTCCAAGTACCTCTGACGAGGAAATGCCTAGCTCTACAAGTACCTCTACCGAGGAAATGCCTAGCTCTCGAAGTACTTTTGCCTTCCATCCAATACAATTTGGTAATATTTTCTTCTACAATTCATTGTTAATTAACTATAGATTAAAGAGCTTATAGCCTAGCGGTACAAGAGCTATTAGGTGTTCTCTATGGTTGTTGGTTCAAGTTACATAATTGATATAATGTATAAATTTATTTAAAAAAAATCATTGTTGTTGCGTACAAACAAAATAAGCACTATTTATGTTTAATCTTGTTATTACATTGAAGGAAGTAGAGAAGACTACTTTAACTTTGGCGTTCCATTGTATGAAGCATCAATTACCGGTGATTGGGAAACTGCAAAGTCCATCCTTGACCATCGCCCAGAATTTGTACGCTTTGCTTTCGATAGTCTTTTAGAGACACCACTTCATGTTATAGCAATCGTCGTAGAGACCGAGCGGACTTTAAACTTTGTGAGGAATCTCGTAAGTAGGATGACAATGGAGGATTTGAAACTACAGAATTATAATTCCAACACTGCCTTTTCGGTAGCATGTTTAAGTGGAAATTTGAAAATGGCTATGATTATGTTGGAAAAGAACCACGGACTGCAGTACATCCGTGGTAGTAGTTCTTTCCAGATCTTGCCATTGTCCTATAGTGCTGCAAGAGGGAAATACGACTTAGTGAGGTATCTATATGATAAATCTGGAGAGATGACAGGTGATCATTGGACAGATAGAGATCGGAAGTTTACATTTTATCATTGTGTAGATCGTGATTACTTTGGTAAGAAATTTGGTAGCCATGATTATTATTGTGTTTTTAATTTTACTTCATAACTTCATGGATTTATTTAGATCTGTTGTTTACTATTATATATTTTGTTTATTTCCGAAATTCATATATTCAATAGATGTTGCGCTTCAAATCGTAAAAAAACATGAAGAGGTCTCTGCGAATGAACATGTACTCAAACTTTTGGCTCGCAAGCCATATGTACTTAATACAGCAGAAAAGAAATTACGCATGAGAATCATAGATCCAGGTAATTAATTAAGCATAATAATTCATTTACAGATCGACAATATTCCTAAATAATAGTAGTCCAGATTTTATTTATAGTAGTGTATTTGGTTGTTCTTACTTAGTTGCTACTTGATTCTAGTTACTAGATGTTTTGGTATTAAATCACAAAATGTGGACGAGGAGGACAATAATGCAGTGAAGCTACTAAAAATCATTTGGGGATACACTAGTAGAATGATGTACAATGACACAAAGGATATAAGGACTATGGAATTATTTGCAGCCGCAAAAATGGGTAACACCAGATTTATAGTCGAGGGGCTTCGAACGTATCCCCATTTTGTGTTTTTGAAAGATAACGATGGGCACACTATATTTCATATAGCTATTATGCACCGTCATCAAGGTATCTACAATCTACTATATGAGATGGGCTCAAAGAAGGAGGATGTGTTCATAATTAAGGACAAGGAAGAGAATACCATGCTTCATTTACTTGCGATGACTACAAAGAAGATGAGATCTTGGACGTCCGGAGCATCTCTGCTAATGCAAAGAGAATTATTATGGTACAAGGTATAGTCTTATCTTTAATTTTTCCTCGAACTACTTAAATGAGTGTGCTCTGTTTGTTGCCTTTATAACTTATGTGTTGTAGGAAGTTGAAGATAATATACCACCTAATTTGCGGGAAACAAAAAACAAACTTGGGCAAACACCTCATGAGTTATTCAGTAATGAAAATGAAGATCTTGTTTCTACAAGTTTAGATTGGATGAAAGACTGCATGGTCGTTGCCACACTTATTGTAACCGTTGCTTTTGCAGCAGCCTTTACCGTTCCTGGTGGCTACAACCAAGAAACCGGGATTCCTATTCGGATTCATGGAACTAGTTTCTTAGTTTTTGTTATAGCCAACGCCGTTTCCTTGTTCTCTTCCTCAACTTCACTCCTAGTGTTCTTATCTGTCCTTACATCTCGTCATTCTCATCGTGAGTTCTTATACTCACTACCCAAAAAGCTGATGATAGGTCTAATAGCACTATTCATCTCAGTAGCAGCTTTGATGGTCACTTTTAGTGCTAGCTTTTTTGTATTATACCACAAAGGGTTGAAATGGGTACCTATCCTTATTTCAACATTTTCCTGCATCCCGGTTATTGTATTTGCTATATTGCAATTTTCATTGTTGGTGGATATGTTCCGCTCTATGTACGATTCTCGGTATCTCTTTAAGCCCACACAGCGTATACTTTACACCACAAACCCAAGGTTACCTTTTAAACACGCTCCTTACCGGTGGTTCCCATTTAAAAGATTTTTTAGAAGGATTTTCTTTGGGATATAGTGATGCAAACTTGTATTATCCATTTCATTTTACAACTTTTCGTGTGTTGTTGATAATTTTGTTATCTACGATTGATTGACAACGAAATTATGCCTTTTCTTGCAACTCCAATTATGTTACCAATTAAATTTACGATGGTATCTTGTCTTTCAAAAAAAAAGAGAAATTTTATGATGGTATCTTGAACATAACTTCTTTCGTAAATTATAGTGTGCCTATATTTTCTAATCCTTTAGCTGATATATATTGCCAATTTTTTTTAAAAGTTCATTTAAAATTATGGGATGGGTAAATGGTAATTGTATGGGTTTTCATCACAAGATCTGTCTAAGTTATTAGGAGCTTTAGTTATCAAACTTAGGGATGCAAGGAATTGGTTTGATGGTCCAATGGGTGGTAAAGATTTACTTTTACTGATGATGGTCAAAACTTAGTCATTTTGATATATTATTGGTTTCGATGGATTTTCAAAGAAGATGTGATCATGGGGATTGTCGTATTGGCGTATTGGATATTAAAAGTTAAGATCATTGTCTAATAATGATCCAACATTTAGAGATAAATTTTGGTCCAAAACCATTTTGAGTGTTTGATAGTTGATTACAAGAAAAAGATCTTCATAATGTTGTGAAGGAAACATTGATAGTGTAAACAAAAGTAAGGTCCTGGATTGGATTTTTGTCGAAAATAACATACATATAATATGATTCCTCATTAACATTTTTGATAATTCACATTTGCTTCCTCATGGTGATTTGATCATTAACATTTGCTTCCTCACAAATAGTGGTTTGATCATCATTAACCCATTTAAACATTAATCTCTTAACAGGTTTATCTTTTACATTACTATCATCTCTTATTTATTCTATTATCACTTTGAAAGAATTTTGGAAGGTAAATTAGATATATCTTAATTTGTTTCACATGTTCAATATATACATAGATAAACTTGGACTTAGAAATATGCTTAAATAAGTTCCTTACACATCATCATTGCCAAAAATAATTCAGGAACAGAAAATAGTAATATATCGGTTCATTACCCGTGCAACCTAGCTCTTGCATCATAATTAGGGATGGCAAAAAATCCGCACCCGACGGGGAACCCGTTCTCCGACCCCGATTTGAACGGGGAATCCCGGAGTTGACCGGGGATGGGGACGGGGATAGGGAATCTCCGAACTTAGAAACGGGGATGGGGGCGGGGATGGGGATACCCTTCTGTTCCCCGACCCCGTACCCATCCCCGAACCCGTACAAATATATATATATATATATATATATATATATATATATATATATATATATATATATATATATATATATATATATAATTTTTAAAGTCAAATTTCTCATATAAATATACATTTGAATTTAATTATCTTACACAATATACATATCAATAAGATTGTTTTTTCTTCAAACATACATGATAGTTTTATACGGTTTATTAAACATATAGAACGAAAGAAAACTAATACGACGAAATTACTAATATAGTTTTTGTAGAATTATCTTGAAAGTATTATAAGCGTCTTTCATTGACATATATGTTAGAGAAATCATCTATTTGATTGATAATGTTATATGTATCATAGAATGATTTATTAAATATATTATTTCTTAACATTATCTATCTTACAAAACTATTAAAATATTTGATTAAGTACATTTTGATGTGTACCGATTGGAAAGGTTAAGTTAGATTCGTAATTCTAGTTTTGTTAAATATATATATAGAAAAATAGATTTTGTAGACGAAGAAAATCCCCGATTCCCCGCGGGGATCCCCGATACCCGACAGGGATGAGGATGGGGATGCAAGTCAATTCGCCGGCGGGGATGGGGACAGGGATGGGGATTGGGGGTGGGGAACGGGGATGGGGATGGGGATGGGAAGATCGATCACCGGTACCCCCGACCCCGTTGCCATCCCTAATCATAATATCATATAGCCAAGCTTAATGCTTGAGAATGCATCAATATCTACCAAATCCTCATTATTTTTCTTCTCATTCACATACTTCCAGCCTGGGTATTTCATAAACTTGTCTACATGATGAATAACAAACGAAAATAAATTACGATAATGACTTGCATTAGTCACAGAAATAGAAAATCATCAAGCTTGAAATCAATAAATAACATAAAAAACTTATAATATAAAAATATATTTCATTTGGAAACATACGGTACAAGGCATCATAATCATAATCATGCTCAACCACCTTTCGTATATGCCACATCGATCTTGACCACTGTCACTCACTCCTTAATTTAGGTTTTCAAGAGTATAAGAGCATTACAGTGTGTGTGTATGTGTGTGCGTGTGAGTTAGAGTGTAACAAAGAGTATGTAAGGAAGATGAAATGTCCAAATTTTGAAGAAAATCAACTTAAGTAGTAGGACTAAAGGTGAAATGACTTCTCCATTAAAACTTCGCACGTGATAGAGTAGGTAAAAGAAAAGCAAACGAACTTTTACCTAAAGGACTAAACCTATTACAATTTGCAAACCACAATGACTTTTAATGTACTTTTTAAAACTAAATGACGAAAAATAAAGATCTACACATCACGGGACAAAATTTATAATTTACTCTATTTAAATATAACAATTTAAGTTTTCAAATCTATATTTGTAGTGGCATAAAAATAAATGAAAAAAGTAAGAAGTAATTATTTATTTTCTACTAGTACATAACAAAATTAAATAAATAAAAAACAATTAATGAAGGTAAGTTGAAAATATATACCGGAAGTCATAAACACTAAAGAAGGTTTAAAGAAGAAAAATATGGGTATGGAGGCGGAGGAAAGAAGTTGAAACCAACCGTAATAAAAGATTAAAGGGTTAATTTCATCTATACTCTTATCAAATATTAAAATATTTTATTTGTCCAGGTTAATTTATAAATATCATATACATACCCTTTTTAATCTTTCGTAATATCTTATTTGCTCAACTTAACTTATAAATATCATATATACCCTTCTTAAACTTTCATAATATCTTATTTGTCCAAATCACTATTTTTATCCATTTTTAATCATTTTAGATTAATTGTAATTATAAGATATAATTAAATGACTATTATATCCCTCTTTTAAATATATTAATAATATTTCACCTATACCCTTACTAAACTTCGTAAATCTATATTTGTGGAAGGAGCAAAAATATTTTTTTTTAAAAATTATGCCTCCAAAGCATCTGACCATTTACCAACCGAGTCCAATACATCTCCAAGATTGATCTTTGCTAATGCTTGTCCCTGCAATAACCATCATTCCAAATAAAAAGCCAGAAAGTGTGAACAAATGAAAATCAATATATATATATATATATATATATATATATATATATATATATATATATATATATATATATATATATATATATATATATATGCCATTAGTTTCTAACATGACATTGACATTAAATCAATATATAAACATTTACTTTAGTTAACTCGTTATCTATTGAAGCTGAGATATGATTGTATTCGAAGAATTTATTAGATTCAATTCTTTAATACTTTTTGCATCTTGAGTTTTGTGCATCAACTAGTTTGTGTTTTGGTTAATCAGATTCATAAAATAAGCACCACATACCTCCATATTACCAATTGACTTGTATGTACCATTTTCGAAGCTTTTGGTATGACTCACCATATGAATTGCCCAGCTTTTCTTTGTCAGAGTTCGCTTGCTCTTTCTTCTTTTTGGCAGACTCATCCACCCAGGTTCAATTGCTTCAAAGGTCATTCCATTGCTACTGATCGTCTGATCCATCATAGTTTCTCTTCCAAAACATACCTCGTTTTCAATTAAAGGGTTAATGGTCTTCTTCTAAAGGGTCCTGCAATAGACAATGCATATCAGTGAAAATAGCAAACGTTTTCAGCTGATGAGTTAACTTTGTGACAGAAATGAGATTGTATTTGAAAGCAGGTACATACAATACTCCTTTTAAAATGATAGACTCGTGTATTTTGACATCACCAACGAAAGAAACAAAGGAATTATGACGATCAGGCAGCCCAATCGTGTGTGGCTGAGTAAGTTTAGTCATAGATGAAAACGAAGACTTATTAGAACACATATGATCAGTCGCTCCAGTATCAACAATCCATGATAAAGATTCATGTAAAAGTGTGGATGATTTATAAGCATTAGCAGAAAAATGTTTAAATAAGAAAGTTTTACCTTCATCATTCAATGCTCCATGAGTGAATACCGAATGAACATGGCTTGTAGAAGCATCATTCTTATCGGTGATTTTCAAATTCTGCAATATATCCATTAGATTCTGATATTGTTCATTAGTTATAGGGGATTGAGAGATAGCATTTTGAACTGTGGACTTAACATCTTCTTTCTTGTTTTTACAATGAGCTTTGATGTGTCCATTTTTCTTACAATGACTACATACAAGGTTCTTCTTAGTAGTAGTGTTATTGCTGGAAACATGCAGAGCAGTAGTGTCATTCACAAAATTTGAAGGCAATTGAATATCTCATTGGTGTTCTTCTTGAATGATTAAAGAATATGCAGTTGCCACAGTAGGTAATGGTTTCATCATCAAAATCTGACCTCTAATAACTCGATATGAGTCATTTAATCCCATAAGAAGTTGAATAAGCCTTTGATCTTCAAGAAACTTGTGAATTAAAGCAGCTGTACCACAAGAACATGCAGGAAGACTCTGAACTATACGCAATTCATCCCATATTTTGGACAATTTCGTGAAGTATGTTGAAAAATCATCAGATCCTTGTGAAAGAGAATAGAGCTGCTGTTGAATCTGGTATATCAAGGCTCCATCAGTTTGCTCAAAACGTTGATTGAGTTCTTTCCAGATTTTGTGTGCAATTTGTAAAAACAAAACACTATCAGCTATGCTCTTGCTAAGAGAATTCAAAATCCAGCTAATAACCATAGAATTTACTTCATTCCAGTTCGCATAAGATGAAGAAGTGACAGGAGGTCGATCGATTGATCCATCAACAAATCCGAGTTTGTTTTTGGCTGAAAGTGAAATAATCATCGATCTCTTCCATGCAAAAAATCCAATTCCATCAAACACATTAGACACAAGAATCGAATTAGGGTTATCAGAGGATCCAAGAAAAAGAGGATTAGATGCATCGATGACATTAGAATTGGCTAAATCATCTGATTGAGGCATGATGATTTTTAAGAAACTAAGATTGAAATGAAGAATTGATAAGAAGAGAATAAACGGTAATCGAAATCACTACTCTGATACCATGTCAGAGAATATGAAGAAGAAGAAGGAAAGGGGACTACTATATACAAAGTATCCGTGCTAACAACTTCACAACAGATTAACAACTAATCTAAAAATACTGTAAAAATACTGAAATACCCTTAAAGAAATATAACAAATACTACCTCCAAAACTTGCATAACTAAACCAAAAGAACGTATGCAGAATAAAAAAGTACTAAAGCCCCTTTGTTTTGATAGCCTCATGAAGTCATGCTTATAAAATCCATGATCAAGAAATGCAAAGGGCGGTATAATATATATTACTAGAAAGTTAAAAACATGTAATTAGTACTCAATAAAGAAAAAATAACTAGAAATTCTCTTGCTTGCGGTTGCTAAAGGGTCTGTTTGGATTAGGCTATGTTTCGGCTTAAGAAATTATAACTTCTAGTAATCTCATAAGCCATCTTTTTACATCTTATCAACATGAACAAGTAGCTCAAACTAACACAAACATCCGCTAAAGAAATACTAGACAGATAACGAAATCAGGCAAAGTTTTTGTTTAGTGCTTCCAAATTATAACCAAAATTCAATTTACAAAACCATTTAATTGTCTAATAAAATACTTCTTTAACACTAAGCAAGTGATAACTACGTTGAAGTATGAACATATAATCATTATACATCATAAATCTACCAAAAATACATAAACTGATAACTATGGCTCACACAAGCAAACTGATAAATACATTAAAGTATGAACAATTATACATCATAAATCTACAAAAAAAATACATAAATTGCTAACCATAGCTCAAACAAGCAAATTGATAACTATTAAGTTTAGCTACTAGAAACAAAAGTATTAAAAAATGAAATATAAAAAACTCACCTGTAACCAGAAGCAATCCAGATGTAAGCTGCTTCAAGAACACAACTCTCTTCACGTTAAACCCCCCAGACAATATAATCAACACAGTTCCTGGAGCAATACTAGCCCTAAACATCATAGAATCATCACACATCAAAGCACAAATAACAAATTTATCAACAAAACATCTCGATGTAAATGTACCTAAGCTTAGTAGGCTTAGCTTTGCGCTTTTAACAAGCGGTTTCTAGACATCATCGGCTGGGTAAAACTTCGGTTTCTTGACATAATTACTAGTTTCTATTTCATATGGATGAGTTATAGTGATTTTACTGAAATAAGATCGATAATCAGTTTAAAAAGAATATTGTTATTCATGTGATATGAACAAACCTGCAAATCAGTAGGTCCTTGCCACTTAACTGGTTGTTGCCAGTAGTTGTTGTCGAGTTAGCATGAGAGAGGTTATCGGGGGGTAATGAGGACAGGAAAGAAGAACTCGAGAGAGAGAGAGAGAGAGAGAGAGAGAGAGAGAGACATACAATTGCAAAAATATTTGGGGGAGGGGGGGAACAACATAGGTTTAGGGTTTAATTGGGGCGGGAGATTGAAAATATTTATGCTATCACATAGTCACATCAGCTCTACATCAGCGCCACATCATTTCCCCACCATTCCCTCACCCCATCACACAAACCCCGCATCCATCACATTCTTCACATCACAAAAAATAAAAAATAAAAATCCCCTCCCTCACACAATCTCCCTCATACCATCAGCATACATCACATGTTTCACACAGCCATATCAGTTCCACATCAGCGCCACATCATTCCCCCACTATTCCCTCATCTCATCACACAAACCCCGCATCCATCACATTCTTCACATCACAAAAAAGAAAAAAAAAACTTCTCTCTCATGAACTCTCCCTCACACGCGCGATGGCTATCACGTTCGTGACTTGATAATCTCGTGAAGGAGGCTGTGCGATGGTGCTCACAGCTGCTCACCCTCGTGAGCAGCCTTCACATGGCTGCATCCGTGACGGACGCGGATAGTCTCACACAAGCGACGGTGGTCACGTATGTGACCGTGAGGGCGCTGACGTATGGTAATACATACATATTTATTCGCTCAAGTTTTAAATTTATAAAACCTATAATTTACCATAATCTAAAATACCACATGTGATACAGGCAAGTATAACCCGATCGTATAGTAATATAGAGTAATGGCAAGTAATGGGTATCGATCTACAGGGAACGGAACTAAAGATTAAATACTAGAATTTTGATAAATTAATATGGAAAAAGCTTATTTTTGTTTTGGTCGAAACCAAAGATTTTACAAGCAATGAAAAGCATAAATAACACAGATAAATCTACAGAAATTAAATATAAACTATATTCAGAAATAAGGTGGAAACTTGATCCAACGGGAAAAGATATATTCATTATGATTTCAATCCCCATACTAACGGATTCGTATGATTAAACTCGATTAGATCAAATCTCTAGGAGAATGGTTGGTTGACTTATGTCACTCCTACCATAATATTTGACTCACAAATCTAAGATGTTAATCATAAAATATGTAAGAAATACTCTCCTGTTTATCATGCATTCGTGGGATAGGAGGTCTCGTCGCCCTCTAATCCAAGGACACGGTCATCTCAAGAATTAGACCTTTAAATAATCAACTAGGTTATCAGTGCCTGATTTCAATTCCTTATGTTCGGGTAATTGACTACTACGTCACTTGCGTGAAAAGTAGAAAAGATCACACAACTACGGCCAAGGTCCGGTCCAATAGATACATGTAAATCAGCAAATCAAACAACCGAAGGTTTAAGCTAAAGATTTTAAGGGATCTTTGAATGAAACATGATAAATGTTCAAGATAAAAACATAATCCAAAATATAAACCAAATATGTTTTCGGGTTCATTACATCATAATGAATATAAACAAACTAGCACATAGACATACTAGATTTGATCGACAACAAAGATAGACTCGAAATGATAAATATACGAAAGTATATATTAACAAACCGAGTAGATCGTGATGATGACGGTGGTTCAAAAGAGGTTCCTTGAAGATTGGTAGCGATTTCTCCTCCTTCTTCACTTTCCCGTGAATTAGAATCCTCCCGATTCCCGAATTTATTAACTAATCTAACCTACTACTAAAAACACACTAAATATTACATATTATAGAGAGAAATTCGGAGAGTGTTTGATAGAATTCGTGTATTGAAATGAGAAGAAAATGGCTCTATTTATAGGCCAAAAATAGGGCAATCTTGGCGAGATTGGGTAGATCTCGGCGAGATTGTTGGGTATATCCACTTCCGAATTGTTTTATCGATTATCTCGGTGGAAAATGTTAGGTCGGGATCTCGGCGAGATCTCCCGATCTCGGCGAGATCACCCGATCTCGGCGAGATCACCCAATCTCGGCGAGATTCTTTGACTTTTGTTGACTTTTCCATTTTGTTCCTGTTTTGCGCGTGTTTTCCGCATTTCCTCTCATTTCTCGTCCAAGTTACCTGTAAAACATGGGAATTCATTATATGGCATATATTTTATCTTATTTAACCATATTTAACATTTATTAAACCAAATATTTCCGTAAATCACGTATATTTATATGTATAAAACCGGCAATATCATATTCCCACACTTGAACCTTTGTTTGTCCTCAAACAAACTATCCAATCATATCTGAAAATCAAGTCAATAAATTATAAATCCCGACATTATATCAGAACATATTAATCAAGCAAACTCGAATATAACTATAATATTTCTAAAGAATTTAGTAATTGATCAAACATAACTTCTCGTTTCTCACCAAGGAATTCACTCAATCACACAAGTTTTTAGGCATGAATTTTATGGTGATCACTCATCAAATCCAAAAAAAAAAAATTACTATCACAAGCTTGAAATTGTATCTTATATCCACCGCTAGAGTATCAACCGTCAAAAGGACTTTGAGGGTTGTAACACTAAGTTAGAAGTTAGACACAGGGTTAATGTAACAAAAATCCAGGATTTTATTAAAATAGAAAATGACTATTTATTTACTGAATTGAAATACAATAACATGAATCTACGAACTTGTAATGCACGAATTTTCTCCATATTTTTTTTTATTTTCTTTTAATTTTTTAATTTTTTAATTTTTTTACATGCATATGTTACAAGTTTTTACAACATAAATAGCAACAACAACATTCTAATCTATTTTTGAGCCAAAACGTTTTTGATATACGTTATCAACGTTTTTGTCTTATTTGTAAAAAATTTGCATCTACCACAAACTAACATACTTAGACACTAACTATTTAACTTAATCCCGAGTTTAAGTTACGGCCAAAAGATGGTCAAAACGGAAGGTTAAGTGTTAGGCTAAGAAATAAAAAAGCTAGGCTTCAACAAGTCTACAAGGGTATCGAGTGCTAAAAGTAAGCACTACGCAACACAAAGACTAGAGTTAATCAAAAAATTAGTTTGTTAGAAACAAAGAAAGTCTTTATCAGTGCAATGGTGATATTAATCTCATTTTTGCGGTTTTAACAAGTATAACAAAATCAAGTTCTGAAGTTATAAATTTTTAATTGTGTCCTCACGAAAAGAAAGATTCATAGTTAAAAAAACTATAATCATTAGGCTCAATCTCTCTAAATAAGTGTGACATTATTGAGAAGTTACGCGTCTACTAAAATTTTTAGAAAATAAAATAGAAACATTCAAATTTACTTCAATAATTTGTTCTAAATAAAATGTTGAAATTGAAAATTTTTACACACAAACAAAATTAAATCACACAAACAATATAATTTTTTTTTGTATTTTTGGGTTTTATAAATTTTTTTGTATTTTTGGGCAAATAATTATTTTTAGAAAATGGCCAGGCAAGTCGATCAGAAGGCAGGATCCTTTCGGTATTTTACCTTTAGGAAAATCCAACAACCTTACTGATTTTATCATTCTAGACACTATTTCTTTAAATAATCTTCACAGAATAAAAAAAAACACAAACAAAATATTATCAAACCAAACCAAAATATATCACACCACACCATATAAAATCAAATCAAACCAAACCATAATTCAAATCCAGTTCTTTACGTCTGCCCGTAAAAGACTATTCTATCGGGTTAACTTCCGATAGAATTACTCTTTTTATTCCCGAGTCTCGAGCTTGATTCGCCTTTTAGTTAAAAATTACTCAAAGTAGATAACCAAGATCTCCTCTGGATTTGGTTCTAGCACAAACTGAACATGTTCAGAATCTAGTTCCACAAATCCCATTGGTGATAAATTTATTATCGTGTAAGGACCAATCCAACGGGTTTTCCACCTGCAAAAACTAAAACATAAAACTAAATAAACCATACCTGCACTAAATAAAGGAAATAAAAACTAAAATATATTAAAAATAACTTAATCAAGAATAAATTCTCAACTAAGGATCTATTAACTAATGTAACTCTAGCAAATCTTAATTGCCATTCTCCGGCAGCGGCGCCAAAAACTTGACGTGTGGTAATACATACATATTTATTCGCTCAAGTTTTAAATTTATAAAACTTATAATTTACCATAATCTAAAATACCACATGTGATACAGACAAGTATAACCCGATCGTATAGTAATATAGAGTAATGGCAAGTAATGGGTATCGATCCACAGGGAACGGAACTAAAGATTAAATACTAGAATTTTGATAAATTAATATGGACAAAGCTTATTTTTGTTTTGATCGAAACCAAAGATTTTACAAGCAATGAAAAGCATAAATAACACAGATAAATCTACAGAAAATAAATATAAACTATATTCAGAAATAAGGTGGAAACTTGATCCAACGGGAAAAGATATATTCATTATGATTTCAATCCCCATACTAACGGATTCGTATGATTAAACTCGATTAGATAAAATCTCTAGGAGATTGGTTGGTTGACTTATGTCACTCCTACCATAATATTTGACTCACAAATCTAAGATGTTAATCATAAAATATGTAAGAAATACTCTCCTGTTTATCATGCATTCATGGGATAGGAGGTTCCGTCGCCCTCTAATCCAAGGACACGACCATCTCAAGAATTAGACCTTTAAATTATCAACTAGGTTATCGGTGCCTAATTTCAATTCCTTATGTTCGGGTAATTGACTACTACGTCACTTGCGTGAAAAGTAGAAAAGATCACACAACTACGGCCATGGTCCGATCCAATAGATACATGTAAATCAGCAAATCAAACAACCGAAGGTTTTAGCTAAAGATTTTAAGGGATCTTTGAATGAAACATGATAAATGTTCAAGATAAAAACATAATCCAAAATATAAACCAAATATGTTTTCGGGTTCATTACATCATAATGAATATAAACAAACTAGCACATAGACATACTAGATTTGATCGACAACAAATATAGACTCGAAATGATAAATATACGAAAATATATATTAACAAACCGAGTAGATCGTGATGATGACGGTGGTTCAAAAGAGGTTCCTTGAAGATTGGTAGCGATTTCTCCTCCTTCTTCACTTTCCCGTGAATTAGAATCCTCCCGATTCCCGAATTTATTAACTAATCTAACCTACTACTAAACTACTACTAAAAACACACTAAATATTACATATTATAGAGAGAAATTCGGAGAGTGTTTTGATAGAATTCGTGTGTTGAAATGAGAAGAGAATTGCTCTATTTATATGCCAAAAATAGGGCAATCTCTGTGAGATTGGGTAGATCTCGGCGAGATTGTTGGGTATATCCACTTCCGAATTGTTTTATCGATTATCTCGGTGGAAAATGTTAGGTCGGGATCTCGGCGAGATCAACCAATCTCGGCGAGATTGTTAGGTCCAATCTCGGCGAGATTCTTTGACTTTTGTTGACTTTTCCATTTTGTTCCTGTTTTGCGCGTGTTTTCCGCATTTCCTCTCATTTCTCGTCCAAGTTACCTGTAAAACATGGGATATCATTATATGGCATATATTTTATCTTATTTAACCATATTTAACATTTATTAAACCAAATATTGCCGTAAATCGCGTATATTTATATGTACAAAACCGGAAATATCATATTCCCACACTTGAACCTTTGTTTGTCCTCAAACAAACTATCCAATCATATCTGAAAATCAAGTCAATAAATTATAAATCCCGACATTATATCAGAACATATTAATCAAGCAAA
This sequence comes from Pulicaria dysenterica, assembly GCA_947179395.2. Lineage (NCBI taxonomy): Eukaryota > Viridiplantae > Streptophyta > Magnoliopsida > Asterales > Asteraceae > Pulicaria > Pulicaria dysenterica. Next base: position 52,161,216 of record OX359293.1, read on the forward strand.
CTCGAAATATAACTATAATATTTCTAAAGAATTTAGTAATTGATCAAACATAACTTCTCGTTTCTCACCAAGGAATTCACTCAATCACACAAGTTTTTGGGCAAGAATTTTATGGTGATCACTCATCAAATCCAATAAAAAATAATTACTATCACAAGCTTGAAATTGTATCTTATATCCACCGCTAGAGTATCAACCGTCAAAAGGACTTTGAGGGTTGTAACACTAAGTTAGAAGTTAGACATTAGACACACGGTTAATATAACAAAATTCCGGGATTTTGTTAAAATAGAAAATGACTATTTATTTACTGAATTGAAATACAATAATATGAATCTACGAACTTGTAATGCACGAATTTTCTCCATAATTTTTTTTATTTTTTTTTAATTTTTTAATTTTTTAATTTTTTTTACATGCATATGTTACAAGTTTTTACAACATAAATAGCAACAACAACATTCTAATCTATTTGTTAGCCAAAACGTTTTTGATATACGTTATCAACGTTTTTGTCTTATTTGTAAAAAATTTGCATCTACCACAAACTAACTGTGAGGATCGGATATAGATTATATCAAATAACAAGAACTAACTTTTAAATAATAAATCAGAGTAAAATAAAAGTTAATCTTTAACTATGATCACAATCAACTAAGAAGTTGCGGAATCACACTTAATTGATTAAAGAAGGTTTTAAACACAGAGCAATTCAATCAAACAGTAGTTTTATTAACCAACCAAAATGATTACAAAAGCAAACTTCACCCCCAATCTAACTTATTATGTTAGACGAAGAACACAGACTGTTCTTAGGTTTCAACGAGAAACTTAGAGGCTTAGCACTATTCAGAAAGCAAATCACAAATTCAAGAACAAATGCAAAAATATAATCAATGAGTAGGTACGTACAAATTATGAATTCTAATATATTATATATACTCCTTGATCTTCCTTGATTTGCTGACAGTTAGGTAATCTTCTATCTTCTGAGATAATCTTGATGATCTTCAAAATATTTCGAGATATCTTCAAAGATAGGATTCTTCCATATATAGCTCAACAGAAACTATTTAATGAATACAACAGTTCTTGATTCTTCTAACAGTCTTCAGCTTCAAGGTCTTCAAACAGTTGTAGACATTTACACTAACATTTCTCAACTGTTTTCATATTTTCAACAAACAGTTTTAAACTGTTTCACCAACCTTCATCAAACAGTTCTCATTTTTTATGTTCAATAACTTAGATTATTTCCCAACAATCTCCCCCTAACTTAAAGTATTGAACAATACATTTAAGTTGTTGGTTCGATCATAGACAAATTAATATAAGTAATGAGTCACATTTCTTCTAACCTCCTTTTGAATCTGTTCAGTAAGTCTTCCTTCTGTTTTGAGTCCCCATGGAATTTATCTTTAATCAAAAACTCCAGCTTAGTCTTGTGATGCTCAATGAAGTTCAAATCAAACCACTCATGCATTGTATTTCCCATCACCATGTAGTATGTCCTTGATTTTGCATATACCTTCACTGCCTTTATGGGAAAAGCTTCCTCTGCTGTCAGTTTGGGCATAATCTTCAATGGGTTGCAAATGCTGGTAAGATATTCCATCAGAATCTTGATTCCTTCATTTGAGTCACTAAAGTGCTTAATTCCATATGCATACAATTCTTGTACATCTTCTGGTGATATTCTTGTCATCATTTGTACAAAATTGTCATATACCTCAACAGATCCATCTTCCCTTGCAATAGTAATGCAATGTTTGTCACTTGCTTTTTCTTTAAACTTCCATTCAACAACATGAGACTTTTCACCCAATTCTTTTTCCAATTGGTCAATCCCTTGCTGAACGTCTACTGTCAGTTTATCTTTCAGAATTTTATGAACCACAGCAGCTTTGTTTGAAGTGGGAAGTTTCTTGGTTGGCTTGACTGTAAATGCTTTACCTTTTATTACCCTTTTTCTTTTCACACCTTTCTGAGATCTTTCCTCCTCATCAATTTCAGCTGTGATTTTCTCACCTAGCTGAAGAGCCATAGCAAAATCTTTTTCTTCTTGTTCTTTCTTCTTGGCAGCAAGCAATTCTTGATCCCTTTCTTCAGCTGCCAGCCTCCAAGCCAACTGATAATCATCTTCAAGTTGTTGAGGCTTTTTAAGAACTTTAGTAGGAAGAACAGCAACTTCCTTTCCTTTTCCTGAACCAGAAGGCATTTGATCAGCAATTCTTTCTTCCTGAATTGCAATGCCTTTGAATCCTTTCTTTGGTGGTAATGGTTTCAGCTCCTTCATACCTTTGAATTTACCTTCCAACCAACCATCCTCAATACTTTGTGCCATCCTCTTGGTGTTAAATCCAGTAGTTTGAGCACATAGGTCAATCAAGTAATTTTGTTTAACCTTGGACCATGACTTGAAGACTTCAGTAGTTGGATAGCTAGCAGTAACAGCCATCTTGTTTATCATCATCCTATCCTCAGCTGACAAAGTTTCTTCATCTTCAGTAACAGCTGTTGGGTCAATGGTTGCAACTGTTTGTTCAGTTGTAGTAACAACTGTTTGTTGATCCTGTGGAACTGTTTGTTGAACTCCTTCCTGCTTTGATTTTCTTCTTCCTTTAGCTTGAGCAGTTGAAGAGGTTCTCACCAAAGATTTGGGTTTAAGCAGCATCTCATGAGTATGAAGAACATTGGTTTCCTTCTTCAGATTCTCATCAAGAAAGTTCAGCTGCTTATCTTGCCTTATAAGCACCTCATTGTGAATTGCTACTATCTTGAGTACTTCAGTTGCCTTCTCCAACTTTTCAGTCAGTTCTTTTATCTTCTCATCTTGAGTAACTATTCTTTTGTTTTGAAGGGCAATCCTTTTCTTTAGGTGTATATGAGCAGCAAGGTAAGGTGCAAAGTTAGGATCCGTCAATGCATGTTGTTTCAGTCTAGTCTCAATGTCAGTTAGTGTTTCCACTGTGACCATATCATTGACAGTTTTCACTGGTGGTTGACTCCCCTGAGTCTCACCATCAGTACCCCTCTGTTCTTGGTTCTGGGGATTACCAGAAACTGTTTTACCAGTCTCTGTTGCCATGGTTGAGGTCTTAGCTATGTTAACACTATCCTGGTTATCCCTTGCGGATAAAACAGTAGTGTCAGCCTCAAAAACCATATGATCACCCTCAAAAGGAGTGATCACCTCCTCATTGTGCCTGGGAGACAGCACAAGGGATTCCCTTTGGATATTCTGCACAGGTGAATGCACCTGTTCAGGGCTAACAGTTTCAGTTTCAAGAACTGTGGTGGAAGGAGCACCAACAATTCTTTTCCTCTTCTTTTGAAATATTTTTAGTGCAGGGGCTTGTGTTGTAGCTTTTTCAAAGGAAGCAGGTTGGGAATTTTGAGTATCATGAGCTGTGGGTTCCAGAGGTGGTGGTGTAGCAATAAGTTGGGCTTCATGCTCACCCCTGGCAGCTCTGTTTCTTGAAAGGAACTCCACCATTTCAGAGAGTGGAGGAGTTATGGCACCAGAGAAACTCTTGCCATTAACCAACAGTTTGCTCAAAGTGGAAGCCACATGAGCAGAGGGAATAATGACCCTCTTGTGTATTTTAAGGTTTGGAATCAAAAAGTTTAAACAAGTTTGCACAAACCGTGGATACATCAAAAGTAGACCATACTTGGTCCCCAGATGTTTTACCATTAAATATCAATTTTGAAAAATTAAAACATCTGTTGTTAGCTAGACAGATGAGTGCGAGAGCAATGTTGCTCCCAAACTCATTCCAGCCCGTTCTCTTAGTGCTTATGCACTGCTGGAGAGTATGGATAATGAACTTCCAGTGTGCGCAAAACTTCCCTTTGTAGAAGGTACCCTTAACCCCAGAGCCCTCATACCCAAGTTTTAGTAACTCAGTGTGTAGATATTCTAATGCAACCGAATCAGAATACTCACCATTAAGATCATTCAGTTGTAGTGCATGGCGAATAGTGTCTTCGGTTATAGAAACCTCCATATCATCAACAGTTGTAGAAATCTGTTGCACTCCATCAACTTCTTGGACTTTGGCATTCTTCCAGAAGTTCTCAATATGTGAGGTATAGATTGTGGGGTTGGCAGTTAGAGCATAATGAATGTTTGATACCGTGAGATAATCAATCATGACGTGGAAAGCGTCAAGATTGTCTGGTTTTTCAAGATAAGCGATCACATTGTGCTCTTTGACAAATGGAAGAGGAGACATTTTGATTTCGATCTCTGAGAGTTGTTGAGGGTTAGGGTTTGTTTCAGATCGAAGTTCGTTTTGGACGTGTGAGTTGCTTGATAAGGAGGGAATTGCCTTATATATGTTTCGACTGTTGAATGCAATCCAAAAGTTTCCAAAATTCTGCAAAGACCAAAGCACCCTTTAATAGCTTAACAGTTGACGGACAAAATGACATAACAGTTGAGGAACTGTTTTCATAAGATGTAACAACTGTTATTCAAAAGTTAACTCCCTTTTGTTTGATCATTTATTTGGATTAACAGTTGTTTAGTGTTTACAACTGTTCTCATATCTCCCCCTTGGTTGTCGAATTTCTCCCCCTCAGTTGCACATGGACTTTGCCTAACAGGTGTGGAGGCCATATACTAACAGTTGAAAACTGTTAGTATTGATTGAAACAGAATTGTGCAACTGTCAAACAAACTTTAGCTCATATAAGTCAAATGCTGAAGCAACAATAACAAATCATTAGAGAACACATGCATCAACATAAGATGTATTTTATTCAAGATAATCAGAATTGAGCTACAATAATTTTGAGAAAACAATATTGTCTTTTGCTATAGATCTAAACACAGCTTATATGAACTGTCTTAACTCCGAGATCTACATGTGACAAATTATCGTTAACATTTTGTAGCATCAAATCTGAACTTTAAGGGAAGACAATCATCATCACATTCTTGCTCGAGAAAATCTTCATTATTTAAGAATCGAGTTCAGAATAGCCTCTACAGTGCCGCCATAGCCTTACTGAGAAGCCTGTCTTCAAAGAATGGTCATGTAATGCATAAGCCATTGTTGGTACTGCTTATCTAATTGTGCAAGGCCGTCTCGTAGGTGTGGGAGAACAATGATCTACACCGTAAGTGTAGACAACTTTCTCCGCGAACAGTTGACATGCCTTAAACAATTTTCAAAACATACAACCCACCAATGGGTGTGCAGTATACCTTCTCATCATATGCACCACCAGAGACGATTGTCATAATTTGCCTCTTGGGAAGATGGTGAATGATACCAATTCAACATCAGTGGAACTAGTCATCTATTACAATGACTTCCACTGCATCATCATCCGAGGCCCTCTGGTGGTTATGAGTATTATATCTTCGAACATTGAACCACACTACGGAGTTTGTAGTGCCTGCCAGGTTCAAGACGAATCTTAGACAACATGGTGTAGGCAATTCATGGAAGAGAGTGAAAATTTCAAAATCACCTCTTATACGAATATGATCAATTGGTTTATTTGGCCTACGTGGATCTGGATGCTGTGTCAAGGTGAACCTATCTCGATCATCATGCATCTCAAGAACACATGATGAGTATTGCCAAAGCTCATGCATTCTTACAAATGGGGCAGGGATGGTTACATAACTTTGTCTAACATTAATTTCTTTGAAGTTTATGAGAAAGAAGTTAGTAGCCATTTGCAGAGAGAAGTGTGTGCAAATGTAGGTGTGATTTGTGAAGTATGGGTGCAAGGCTATTTATAGAGAAACTGGGAGGCATTAAAGTCCATTAATAGTCATTAATGACCATTAATGTCCAGTAATTTCCATTAATAGCATGCAGTGACTTGTCATATCAAATTCACTATATTACAAGCAAAATGACTCACCTTTATCAGTCTGGAACTGTTGTTTCAAGAAAGTGAATTTACCTTTACCTCTTAACAAGGACAGTCACGGGTGTGAAACTGTTTGTGAGACAGGTAAGCAGATATGGCCAAAACTGATGTGTGAAATTGCATTTCCTTCTCTGAATACTTAAAAGATAACAGCTGTTAGAAAACGTAACTAACAGTTGCAAACTGTTAGTGTGAAAAACATGGAATAATAAACAGCTGTTAGTCCAAGTTGATAATTCCAATGTTGGAAATCAAAAAGTTGAATCTGCTCACATCAAAAGCTTTAGTGAACAAATCAGCTAATTGATCATCAGTATGAATTTTCATAACTTGGATTAATCTCGTTTCATTGCAGTCTCTTATGAAGTGAAATCTGATTTCAATGTGCTTGGTTTTAGAATGCTTTACTGGATTATTAACTATGCTAATAGCACTAGTGTTATCAACATAAATAGGGGTATTTAAGAAAGACAAACCATAATCCAGAAGCTGATTTTGGATCCATAACACTTGTAAACAGCAGCTTGATGCAGCAATATATTCAACCTCAGCTGTTGAAGTTGAAACTGTTGTTTGTTTCTTGCATTGCCATGAAACCAGCCTTGATCCAAAGAATTGACATCCTCCAGAGGTTGATTTTCTGTCCACATTGGCTCCACCATAGTCACTATCAGAATATGCCACCAAATCAAAAGGTGAATCTTTAGGATACCAAAGTCCCAATTTTGGTTGGCCTTTGAGGTATCTAAAGATCCTCTTTACAGCAAACAGGTGTGACATCTTTGGACTGCATTGAAACCTGGCACAGACACAAACAGCAAACATTATATCAGGTCTAGAAGCAGTTAAGTACATTAATGAACCAATCATTGACCTATAGAGGTGTATATCAACATCCTCCCCCTCAGAATCTGCTCCCAACTGTTTGTGTGTCTCCATTGGAGTACTTGCCACCTTCACATCTTGATAGCCAAACTTGTCCAATATGTCCTTGACATACTTAGATTGGCTTAGAAAAATACCAGTGGGCTTCTGTTTGACTTGTAATCCCAAGAAAAATGTGAGTTCACCCATTGAACTCATCTGAAACCTTTTGTGCATAATGACTTCAAATTCTTTGCACAAGCTGTCATTAGTGGATCCAAAGATTATATCATCAACATAGATTTGAACAAGCAAAATCTCTGTTTTAACAATCTTTGTAAACAATGTTTTGTCAATTGTGCCTCTCTTAAAACCATTCTCAAGAAGGTAGGATGATAATGTCTCATACCAAGCTCTAGGAGCTTGATGTAGTCCATATAGAGCTTTATCCAACTTATATACCTTGTCAGGGTACTTTGAGTCTTCAAAGCCAGGGGGTTGACACACATATACCTCCTCATCAATAGTTCCATAGAGAAAAGCAGACTTGACATCCATTTGATACACCTTAAATCCTTTGAAGCTTGCAAAAGCAAGAAATAGCCTAATGGCTTCAATCCTTGCAACAGGTGCAAAAACATCATCATAGTCTATTCCTTCCTCTTGTGTGTAGCCTTGTGCAACCAGTCTTGCCTTATTCTTGATTACAATCCCTTTTTCATTTTTCTTGTTTCTGAACACCCACTTGGTGCCAATTACTCTTTTGCCTCTTGGAAGCTCAACCAACTTCCAAACTTGCTGAATTTGAAATTGTAAGAGCTCTTCTTGCATTGCTTCCACCCATGAAGGGTCTTTCAATGCCTCAATTGCTTTCTTTGGTTCTATTTGAGATAGAAAGCAAGCATTCACATCAAATTGGGCAAGATCCACACCACTGTTTTCATTTTGCAGCATATTCCTTGTTCTGATAGGAGTGGTTGGATCACCAATTATTTGTGATATTGGATGAATCTTGTGAACTCTCGATGTAGGAATGTTTTCTTCAGTCAGTTCATTTCCTAGATTAGACAGATCAAACTCACATTCACTTGAATTTTCAGCATTATCACACACTTGATCAGCAACTGTTTGGGATGCAGAGTCAGTGTGTTGTTGAGGATCATGAGATTCCATGTCCTTTGAAGATTCATCATCAATCAATGGATCAACAGCATTGGAGAACTCTTGTTGAAGCATAGGAATCACAACAAAGTCTTCAGTAACTTTGTTTGAACCAACAGTTGTTGGTTTCGAGCTAACAGTGTCAAAACTGTTCGGGCTGGTGGAAGCTGTTTGATGATTTTCACCAGCAGTTGTTGGGGTACCTGTAGCTGTTTTAGTAGAATACTCAAAAGAAAGAGATTTAGACAATACATCAATATCAAATAACCAATCAGGTCCATTACCTGCAATATTGATCCTATTCTCATTGAAAGAGACATTCATACTCTCTTCTATGATTCTAGTGACATTGTTAAAAACTCTATAAGCTTTACTTTGAGTGGAATATCCTACAAAGAAACCTTCTTCAGCCTTACTCTCAAACTTGCCTAATTGTGATTTGGTATTAAGGATAGTGCAAGGACACCCAAATGGTTTGAAGAAGTTGATTAAAGGTTTTCTCTTGAGGAACAACTCATAAGGAGTTTTCCCTTTGGACTTGACTACTTGTACTCTATTCTGAACATAGCAGGCAGTGTTCACTGCTTCTGTCCAGAATGTCATTGGAAGCCTAGAATCAGCTAACATGGATCTAGCAGCCTCTATCAAAGTCCTATTCCTTCTCTCAGCAACTCCATTCTGTTGGGGAGTCCTAGGGGCACTAAACTGTCTCTCAACACCTTTACTTTCACAAAAACTGTTTAGCTCATAGTTCTTAAATTCAGAACCATTGTCAGATCTAATGACTTTCACCTTCAAATCAGATTGATTTTCAATTTTAAGAATAAGAGACTTAACTAACTCAGCAGTTTCATCCTTAGTTCTAAGAAATTGAACCCATGTGAACCTGGTGAAATCATCAACTATGACTAAATAATACGCTTTCTTCCCTATACTCACCACATATGTAGGACCAAAAAGATCCATGTGTAACAATTGTAAAGGTGCAGTAATAGAAGAAACTTCTTTGGTCTTATAAGAAGTTTTGTGTTTCTTGCCTTTGAGACAGGCTACACAATGATCATCACATGAGAATTCTTTTTGGGGCAAACCTCTTACCAAACTGTTTTTAGCTAACAAGTTCATGGTTTTAAAATTCATGTGACACATCCTTCTATGCCAAATGGCAGACTCATCATGAGATGCCTTTGAGAGTAAACAGCTTAACACATTCTGTTTAGCAATCTTTTGTGTATCAAGACAGTATACATTATCTTTTTTAGGTGTTCTTAAAAGAACATCCTTCTCATTTAGTTTAAAATCTTTTGAAAGAATAATGCATTCTGAATCTGTAAACAAAACTTTGTTTCCATTGTCACAGATTTGAGATACACTTAACAGATTGTACTTAAGCTGTTCAACAAAGAAAACATCATTAAATGTAAGTGTACCTGCCTCAACAGCTCCTTTACCTGTGATTTTTCCTCCCTTAGCATTTCCTCCAAATGCTACAAATCCACCATTGACGCTTCTGAAATCCTTCAAACAGTGTGGATTTCCAGTCATGTGCCTTGAGCATCCACTATCCACATGCCAGATAGATCCATGATTGGCCCTATGAATGCTCTGCACAAATAAAATCAGTTAGTAGCAGGAAGTACCCAGGCCATGCAGGTCGTGGGTACACCATTCAAGTCATAATACTTAAACATAGTTTTGTTCTTTTTGATTTCATCCAAATTAGATTTCTCTAATTTGTGTGAAGAATACTTTGTAAGAACATGTGGTTTCCAACTGTTGTGATTAACAGTGGACACCTTTGAACAAACAGCTGGTGGAGTTGGTAAAACAGATGAATCAACTTGTGATTCCTTTTGATTTTCAGTTTGAAGAACAGTTTTACCTTCTCCAGAATCAGTTTGTTTTTGAATTTTCATCCAAGCCAAACCAGCAGTTTTTGGTTTTGTTAAAACAGTTTTGGAACTGTTAGTTGGTTTCGATGTAACAGTTGTAGAACTGTTTGCCAGTTTTGGCTTAGCAGTCTTAGAACTGTTGATCTGCTTTGACTTAACAGTTTTAGAACTGTTATTTTGTCTTTTGGGACTTTTGTTTTGAGTGCCATTGGTCTGTGGGTTATAGTAACAATCCTGAACTAAATGATTAGATCTCCCACAAATGTAGCACTTTTTGGTTTTCACAATAGGTAAACCAGTTCTTTGTGACCAGAATTGGTTTTGATTTCTTTGATTTCCTCTAACAGCTACAGATTGAGGAAACTTTTGGACACCATGTTTTTGGCATGTGCATGCAGGCATTTCAGTATGCCTTTTCTTAGGCTTGGGTTTAGCCTGAGATTTTGAAGCTTCCATCTTCTTCTTTGCATTCACAACCTCACCAACTTTCTCCTTTCCTTTGGCTTTTGTACTAACATTTGGGCTTTTTAGCTTAGAACCGTTTGGGTTCTTGTTGGAACTGCTAGTGTAAAAATGGGGACTATTGGCAACAGTTGTGGAACTTTCAATGGATTGGATAGCTTTTGAAGGTGTTGGCTCAGTGATGAGGGATTCTGTGGATGCTTTTACAAACACCACAGGCTTGAAAGATGGTTTTGTGGAAATGGGTTCACAACAGATGTGATTTTCATATGGAATCACTTCATCTTTCTTCACAACTATCTCAATATCTTCAACACTTACTACAGACAGAACTTCATCTTCATAACTCTCAAACTTTGTATCAACTGACTTTAATTCATCTGCCAAAGGTTCATTGACATATCTATCAGCTGCCTCAGACAAGGGTGTTATGTATGTGTGATTGTATGGAGGTGGGGTTTCCTTATATCCAAGTCCAGTTTTCACCTTGTCTCTCACTTGAGATTGTAGCAGAGTCTCAAGCTTAAGGTTTGCAGCCTTGAACATTCCAAGATCAATGTCCACACCCTCCAATTTCTCTGTGAGTTCATCCACCTTGCTTTCTTTTTCAACCAATTTCTTTTTCAGACTATCAATCTCATCTTGAAACTGCTCTTTCTCCCACTTATGATATTTTCTATCATAGTCCATTTGCAGTTCATTAGCCTGATAGTCTTTAATTTTCTTTTCAAGATCTTCTATCACAGCAGTATACTCATACCTTCTCTCCTCCATTTTACTTAGAGCAGCACATACTTTCTTATTATGCTCTCTAAACCTCTTAACAATAGCTCTACATTCACCAGGACATAGTTTAGAAGATACCTGTATGTCCTCAGATTCTGGAGAATCCATCTTGATGGAGGAGTCAGTCAATGCCATCAAAGCTTTGTTGCTGGTAGCCTCCTCTGCTTGATCACTCCAATCAAATCCATGGCCTTCTTGTGAAACCAATGCTGAGGAGGTATGATTCTGAGTTGGCCTCTGACTTTGATTCTGAACTTGTCCACCAGATCTGCATTCTCTTGCAAAGTGGCCAAGTTGTTGACATTTGAAGCATCTCACCTTTGACTTGTCAAATCCAGCCTTGCCATCAGCTCTGAAATTCATGTTTTGCCTTCCAGTCCTTTTAATGAACCTCTTGGCTCTAACAGTAAGCATGGCCATCTGCCATTTGAGATCCATCTCCTCAAGATCATCAGGGTGCACTTGTTCAAGATCCTCATTGGTGAGGGTTGAATGTGCATGGCTAGCAAGAAAAGCTTCAAGAACAGCATCTGGAGTGTTCGTATCTAGTCCAACAGCAGAACTAGTACCTGCACAACTATCAATAGAGTTAGTTAATGAATGGTTTGATTCCATACCTGAGGAAGACAGGAGAGCAGCATTGTGGCTAGGGATAACAGTTTTTCTTTTTCCCTCTATCTCTCCCTCAAACACTATCAAACTATTATAGAGGTCATCTAACTCTATGTCTTCAAGAGAATCCTTGGTTCTCCATTGTGCAGCAAACACAGTCCATTCATCGCCTAGAGACCTAAGAAACTTTCTATTTATCTCATCTTGATCAAGCCTAACCTTAGCACTCTCCAGTTGACTCACCAGTTTGTAAAACCTATCAAAGATTTGGGTGATACTCTCATTCTTCCCACTGGTGAAGTTCTCATAGGCTTGTTTAAGAAGATCTCTTTGGTTTCTCTTAGAACTAGCATTCCCAGCAAACCTCTTCTCCAGAGCATTCCAAAGTTCATGAGCATCATCAAATTTCTTGAATTGATGTTGATACTCATTGGGAATTGCAATCTGGAGGATGCTGAGGGCTTTCATCTCAATCATTCTATCCTTCTTTTCAGCATCTGTCTTTGGTGGAGGTTTCTTCTTTGGTTTTCCATTCTCATCAAGTTCAATGGGATTAGTGGGAACAGTTTCAATGATTTGCCAAACAACATAGTCCATTAGTTGGACATGCTGTTTAATTCTTAGTTTCCACATCTCAAAATCAGATGGTTTGAGCATGGGAACACGAATGCTGGACCCTGACCCACTGTTATCAGAAGAACCTCCCGAATCTATTGAAACAGATTGATTAAAAAAAACAGTTTTGAAAAATAAAGCAAGGTAATGCAAAAACCTTCAACTGGTGATCAAAGGAACCTTAATGATAAGGCTCTGATACCACTTGTCAGGATCGGATATAGATTATATCAAATAACAAGAACTAACTTTTAAATAATAAATCAGAGTAAAATAAAAGTTAATCTTTAACTATGATCACAATCAACTAAGAAGTTGCGGAATCACATTTAATTGATTAAAGAAGGTTTTAAACACAGATCAATTCAATCAAACAGTAGTTTTATTAACCAACCAGAATGATTACAAAAGCAAACTTCACCCCCAATCTAACTTATTATGTTAGACAAAGAACACAGACTGCTCTTAGGTTTCAACGAGAAACTTAGAGGCGTAGCACTATTCAGAAAGCAAATCACAATTTGAAGAACAAATGCAAAAATATAATCAATGAGTAGGTATGTACAAATTATGAATTCTAATCTATTATATATACTCCTTGATCTTCCTTGATTTGCTGACAGTTAGGTAATCTTCTATCTTCTGAGATAATCTTGATGATCTTCAAAATATTTCGAGATATCTTCAAAGATAGGATTCTTCCATATATAGCTCAATAGAAACTGTTTAATGAATACAACAGTTCTTGATTCTTCTAACAGTCTTCAGCTTCAAGGTCTTCAAACAGTTGTAGACATTTACACTAACAGTTCTCAACTGTTTTCATATTTTCAACAAACAGTTTTAAACTGTTTCACCAACCTTCATCAAACAGTTCTCATTTTTTATGTTCAATAACTTAGATTATTTCCCAACACTAACATACTTAGACACTAACTATTTAACTTAATCCCGAGTTTAAGTTACGGCCAAAAGATGGTCAAAACGGAAGGTTAAGTGTTAGGCTAAGAAATAAAAAAGCTAGGCTTCAACAAGTCTACAAGGGTATCGAGTGCTAAAAGTAAGCACTACGCAACACAAAGACTAGAGTTAATCAAAAAATTAGTTTGTTAGAAACAAAAGAAAGTCTTTATCAGTGCAATGGTGATATTAATCCATTTTTGCGGTTTTAACAAGTATAACAAAATCAAGTTATGAAGTTATAAAATTTTAATTGTGTCCTCACGAAAAGAAAGATTCATAGTTAAAAAAAACTATAATCATTAGGCTCAATCTCTCTAAATAAGTGTGACATTATTGAGAAGTTATGCGTCTACTAAATTTTTTTAGAAAATATAATAGAAACATTCAACTTTACTTCAATAATTTGTTCTAAATAAAATGTCGAAATTGAAAAATTTTACGTGATCTTCCTGAAATTTAATCCGGATAGCATGCTTTTAAGATTCACAAAGATTAGTGTTCATGAAAATTCAATATAACTCCCTTGATCCCTTCCCACACTTAAAATTTACATTGTAACCAATGTAACAATTTAAACAAGAGAGTAAGATAGTTGAAGTAGAAATACTTCCTGTTCGTATTGAATTTTTCCACATGTATCTTGGATGTATTTCCTTTCTATTCCGAAATTTCTGTTCATCGGCATCATCTTTATCACACAAACAAAATTAAATCACACAAACATTATAATTTTTTTTGTATTTTTGGGTTTTATAAATTTTTTTGTATTTTTGGGCAAAGAATTAATTTTAGAAAATGGCCAGGCAAGTCGATCTGAAGGCAGGATCCTTTTGGTATTTTACCTTTCGGAAAATCCAACAACCTTACTGATTTTATCATTCTAGACACTATTTCTTTAAATAATCTTCACAGAATAAAATAAAAAAAAAAACACAAACAAAATATTATCAAACCAAACCAAAATATATCACACCACACCAAATAAAAACAAATCAAACCAAACCATAATTCAAATCCAGTTCTTTACGTCTGCCCGTAAAAGACTATTCTATCGGGTTAACTTCCGATAGAATTACTCTTTTTATTCCCGAGTCTCGAGCTTGACTCGCCTTTGAGTTATAAATTACTCAAAGTAGATAACCAAGATCTCCTCCGGATTTGGTTCTAGCACAAACTGAACATGTTCAAAATCTAGTTCCACAAATCCCATTGGTGATAAATTTATTATCGTGTAAGGACCAATCCAACGGGTTTTCCACCTGCAAAAACTAAAACATAAAACTAAATAAACCATACCTGCACTAAATAAAGGAAATAAAAACTAAAATATATTAAAAATAACTTAATCAAGAATAAATTCTCAACTAAGGATCTATTAACTAATGTAACTCTAGCAAATCTTAATTGCCATTGCCCGGCAGCGGCGCCAAAAACATGACGTGTGGTAATACATACATATTTATTCGCTCAAGTTTTAAATTTATAAAACCTATAATTTACCATAATCTAAAATACCACATTTGATACAGGCAAGTATAACCCGATCGTATAGTAATATAGAGTAATGGCAAGTAATGGGTATCGATCTACAGGGAACGGAACTAAAGATTAAATACTAGAATTTTGATAAATTAATATGGAAAAAGCTTATTTTTGTTTTGGTCGAAACCAAAGATTTTACAAGCAATGAAAAGCATAAATAACACAGATAAATCTACAGAAAATAAATATAAACTATATTCAGAAATAAGGTGGAAACTTGATCCAACAGGAAAAGATATATTCATTATGATTTCAATCCCCATACTAACGGATTCGTATGATTAAACTCGATTAGATAAAATCTCTAGGAGATTGGTTGGTTGACTTATGTCACTCCTAACATAATATTTGACTCACAAATCTAAGATGTTAATCATAAAATATGTAAGAAATACTCTCCTGTTTATCATGCATTCGTGGGATAGGAGGTCTCGTCGCCCTCTAATCCAAGGACACGGCCATCTCAAGAATTAGAACTTTAAATTATCAACTAGGTTATCGGTGCTTGATTTCAATTCCTTATGTTCGGGTAATTGACTACTACGTCACTTGCGTGAAAAGTAGAAAAGATCACACAACTACGGCCATGGTCCGGTCCAATAGATACATGTAAATCAGCAAATCAAACAACCGAAGGTTTAAGCTAAAGATTTTAAGGGATCTTTGAATGAAACATGATAAATGTTCAAGATAAAAACATAATCCAAAATATAAACCAAATATGTTTTCGGGTTCATTACATCATAATGAATATAAACAAACTAGCACATAGACATACTAGATTTGATCGACAACAAAGATAGACTCGAAATGATAAATATACGAAAGTATATATTAACAAACCGAGTAGATCGTGATGATGACGGTGGTTCAAAAGAGGTTCCTTGAAGATTGGTAGCGATTTCTCCTCCTTCTTCACTTTCCCGTGAATTAGAATCCTCCCGATTCCCGAATTTATTAACTAATCTAACCTACTACTAAACTACTACTAAAAACACACTAAATATTACATATTATAGAGAGAAATTCGGAGAGTGTTTGATAGAATTCGTGTATTGAAATGAGAAGAAAATGGCTCTATTTATAGGCCAAAAATAGGGCAATCTCGGCGAGATTGGGTAAATCTCGGCGAGATTGTTGGGTATATCCACTTCCGAAATGTTTTATCGATTATCTCGGTGGAAAATGTTAGGTCGGGATCTCGGCGAGATCACCCAATCTCGGCGAGATTGTTAGGTCCAATCTCGGCGAGATTCTTTGACTTTTATTGACTTTTCCATTTTGTTCCTGTTTTGCGCGTGTTTTCCGCATTTCCTCTCATTTCTCGTCCAAGTTACCTGTAAAACATGGGATTTCATTATATGGCATATATTTTATCTTATTTAACCATATTTAACATTTATTAAACCAAATATTGCCGTAAATAGCGTATATTTATATGTACAAAAACGGCAATATCATATTCCCACACTTGAACCTTTGTTTGTCCTCAAACAAACTATCCAATCATATCTGAAAATCAAGTCAATAAATTATAAATCCCGACATTATATCAGAACATATTAATCAAGCAAACTCGAAATATAACTATAATATTTCTAAAGAATTTAGTAATTGATCAAACATAACTTCTCGTTTCTCACCAAGGAATTCACTCAATCACACAAGTTTTTAGGCATGAATTTTATGGTGATCACTCATCAAATCCAATAAAAAATAATTACTATCACAAGCTTGAAATTGTATCTTATATCCACCGCTAGAGTATCAACCGTCAAAAGGACTTTCAGGGTTGCAACACTAAGTTAGCAGTTAGACACACGGTTAATGTAACAAAAATCCGGGATTTTGTTAAAATAGAAAATGACTATTTATTTACTGAATTGAAATACAATAATATGAATCTACGAACTTGTAATGGACGAATTTTCTCCATATTTTTTTTTATTTATTTTTTAATTTTTTAATATTTTTTACATGCATATGCTACAAGTTTTTACAACATAAATAGCAACAACAACATTCTAATCTATTATTGAGCCAAAACGTTTTTGATATACGTTATCAACATTTTTGTCTTATTTGTAAAAAATTTGCATCTACCACAAACTAACATACTTAGACACTAACTATTTAACTTAATCCCGAGTTTAAGTTACGGCCAAAAGATGGTCAAAACGGAAGGTTAAGTGTTAGGCCAAGAAATAAAAAAGCTAAGCTTCGACAAGTCTACAAGGGTATCGAGTGCTAAAAGTAAGCACTACGCAACACAAAGACTAGAGTTAATCAAAAAATTAGTTTGTTAGAAACAAAAGAAAGTCTTTATCAGTGCAATGGTGATATTAATCTCATTTTTGCGGTTTTAACAAGTATAACAAAATCAAGTTATGAAGTTATAAATTTTTAATTGTGTCCTCACGAAAAGAAAGATTCTTAGTTAAAAGAACTATAATCATTAGGCTCAATCTCTCTAAATAAGTGTGACATTATTGAGAAGTTATGCGTTTACTAAAATTTTTAGAAAATATAATAGAAACATTCAACTTTACTTCAATAATTTGTTCTAAATAAAATGTCGAAATTGAAAAAGTTTACTTGATCTTCCTGAAATGTAATCCGGATAGCATGCTTTTAAGATTCACAAAGATAGTTCATGAAAATTCAATATAACTCCCTTGATCCCTTCCCACACTTAAAATTTACATTGTACCCAATGTAACAATTTAAACAAGAGAGTAAGATAGTTGAAGTAGAAATACTTCCTGTTCGTATTGAATTTTTCCACATGTAACTTGGATGTATTTCCTTTCTATTCCGAAATTTCTGTTCATCGGCATCATCTTTATCACACAAACAAAATTAAATCACACAAACATTATAATTTTTTTTTGTATTTTTGGGTTTTATAAATTTTTTTGTATTTTTGGGCAAAGAATTATTTTTAGAAAATGGCCAGGCAAGTCGATCAGAAGGCAGGATCCTTTCGGTATTTTACCTTTCGGAAAATCCAACAACCTTACTGATTTTATCATTCTAGACACTATTTCTTTAAATAATCTTCACAGAATAAAAAAAAAACACAAACAAAATATTATCAAACCAAACCAAAATATATCACACCACACCAAATAAAAACAAATCAAACCAAACCATAATTCAAATTCAGTTCTTTACGTCTGCCGTAAAAGACTATTCTATCGGGTTAACTTCCGATAGAATTACTCTTTTTATTCCCGAGTCTCGAGCTTGACTCGCCTTTGAGTTAAAAATTACTCAAAGTAGATAACCAAGATCTCCTCCGGATTTGGTTCTAGCACAAACTGAACATGTTCAGAATCTAGTTCCACAAATCCCATTGGTGATAAATTTATTATCGTGTAAGGACCAATCCAACGGGTTTTCCACCTGCAAAAACTAAAACATAAAACTAAATAAACCATACCTGCACTAAATAAAGGAAATAAAAACTAAAATATATTAAAAATAACTTAATCAAGAATAAATTCTCAACTAAGGATCTATAAACTAATGTAACTCTAGCAAATCTTAATTGCCATTCCCCGGCAGCGGCGCCAAAAACTTGACGTGTGGTAATACATACATATTTATTCGCTCAAGTTTTAAATTTATAAAACCTATAATTTACCATAATCTAAAATACCACATGTGATACAGACAAGTATAACCCGATCGTATAGTAATATAGAGTAATGGCAAGTAATGGGTATCGATCCACAGGGAACGGAACTAAAGATTAAATACTAGAATTTTGATAAATTAATATGGACAAAGCTTATTTTTGTTTTGATCGAAACCAATGATTTTACAAGCAATGAAAAGCATAAATAACACAGATAAATCTACAGAAAATAAATATAAACTATATTCAGAAATAAGGTGGAAACTTGATCCAACGGGAAAAGATATATTCATTATGATTTCAATCCCCATACTTACGGATTCGTATGATTAAACTCGATTAGATAAAATCTCTAGGAGATTGGTTGGTTGACTTATGTCACTCCTACCATAATATTTGACTCACAAATCTAAGATGTTAATCATAAAATATGTAAGAAATACTCTCCTGTTTATCATGCATTCATGGGATAGGAGGTCTCGTCGCCCTCTAATCCAAGGACACGGCCATCTCAAGAATTAGACCTTTAAATTATCAACTAGGTTATCGGTGCCTGATTTCAATTCCTTATGTTCGGGTAATTGACTTCTACGTCACTTGCGTGAAAAGTAGAAAAGATCACACAACTACGGCCATGGTCCGGTCCAATAGATACATGTAAATCAGCAAATCAAACAACCGAAGGTTTAAGCTAAAGATTTTAAGGGATCTTTGAATGAAACATGATAAATGTTCAAGATAAAAACATAATCCAAAATATAAACCAAATATGTTTTCGGGTTCATTACATCATAATGAATATAAACAAACTAGCACATAGACATACTAGATTTGATCGACAACAAAGATAGACTCGAAATGATAAATATACGAAAGTATATATTAACAAACCGAGTAGATCGTGATGATGACGGTGGTTCAAAAGAGGTTCCTTGAAGATTGGTAGCGATTTCTCCTCCTTCTTCACTTTCCCGTGAATTAGAATCCTCCCGATTCCCGAATTTATTAACTAATCTAACCTACTACTAAACTACTACTAAAAACACACTAAATATTACATATTATAGAAAGAAATTCGGAGAGTGTTTGATAGAATTCGTGTGTTGAAATGAGAAGAGAATGACTCTATTTATAGGCCAAAAATAGGGCAATCTCGGCGAGATTGGGTAGATCTCGGCGAGATTGTTGGGTATATCCACTTCCGAAATGTTTTATCGATTATCTCGGTTGAAAATGTTAGGTCGGGATCTCGGCGAGATCACCCAATCTCGGTGAGATTGTTAGGTCCAATCTCGGCGAGATTAGGTCAATCTCGGCGAGATTCTTTGACTTTTGTTGACTCTTCCATTTTGTTCCTGTTTTGCGCGTGTTTTCCGCATTTTCTCTCATTTCTCTTCCAAGTTACCTGTAAAACATGGGAATTCATTTTATGGCATATATTTTATCATATTTAACCATATTTAACATTTATTAAACCAAATATTTCCGTAAATCTCGTATATTTATTTGTATAAAACCGGCAATATCAGGCGCCCTGACGGAGGCTGGCGATGGTGTGGCGCGACCGTGAGCCCTCCTCACACACTCCTTGGGCGATGGATGCGGCCGGTCTTAGACATTTTTGTAGTAGTGGAAAGTGCCGCCATCTTCTCCAGCGGTGTTGAATCGATTGGGGCTCTTTTTGTTTAGATGAGAAAAGTGAAATAAAATAAATGGATAGGTTTATAATTTATATTATATTATATATTATATATAGTCAAAAAACGAAAGATGAGTAATTTATATAAAAAGATATGTTTATAATGTGTTTCTAGGAGTGTAAAAATAATCCTTTTTTTATTTTTATGGTTCTACAAAATACTCGATAAGGAAAATACTCCTAGTTGATCTAGTTGAGATCACTGGGTTTGCGGTTTGGTTTTATTCCGCTGTGCTTATTTGTTTTGATCCCACAAACTCCAATAAAAATGAACGTTGAGTTTTTTTAAAACATCACATGCTTCACCTCAATCTCTTTGGTATTCAAATACGGAAGCTTTTTAATAATTTTCGATACGAGTACATTGGAGGTGGTCTGCTCCTTGGTACCAAGGCTACACATCAACGTACCATCATGGTATGCTTGATTTATATCCATTTCTCTAACTAATTAGTTTCCCAAGTCCAGAATTTGGAGTTCTATATTTTAAGTCAACTCACTTGCGACTGAACAATCAATTTATAGGAGAAAATATATATAGTTTTGGCAGCACATATCTTTGATATTTGCTTATATACAAGTAAATATTTTATACGAGGGTATGTTAGACGTTTCATAATTTACTCATCTAAGTATTTATAACTATAAAAGCACATATATATGTTTCTACTTTCTAGCTACACACATTTTTTATCACATATATAACCATTAACCAATAACTTATATATAGTGACTATTCAATGTCTATACATTTCAAATGATAAACGTATGACTATTCACATTTTATATCCTGCTTATACAAGATTAAGTAACGATGTTATTTGTTAATGTTTAATGAGGTACGTCATAAAAAGCAATGTTTGTAATTTAATTTAAAAAAGAAAAAGAAAAAGAAAAAGAATTTGTAACACCGGGTTTCACAAGCTTAAAATTATCCGAAATTAAAACTTTATTTACACAAAAGGTTTGCAGCGGAATAAACCACTGATTACATATTAAGTACTGTTTATCGACTTGGCAATCAAGAACAACGAATCAAGCCAAGTCTTAAAATTCGAGCCAGTGTTACCAACTACGCACTGACCATCGCCACAAAGTATCAGAGTTAACAACAAGTGTTTCAAAAGATATATACAATAACACTACACAAAGTAACCCGCCTCGCCAGGCCATCTGATCACTAACCTGCGAAAAGGGAAATATCACGAAACATTAGTGTTGGAAAAATGATCTCATCAGTTTAGATTTGTTGGAAAAATGATCTCATCAGTTAAGATTTGATGAGACAAAGTTAAGTTCGTAAAATAAGTTCTAAATACAACTTAAACAGAATTATGAAGCTTAGTCAGACTGAACATTTATAGTGATTCAGACTGAGTATAAGCTGAGCATATGTTCGACCAGCTTAGACTATATCTTAGTAAGATTATCACTATGTGAGATAAGTTGTGTATGTCACCTAAGATATATTGAGCTTTCAGGTTGATGTGTTTCAAGCTGAGTGACTCAGCGTGAATACTAAGTCAACTCAACATAATTGCTAAATAAGTTCTAGCTAACTCTTAAGACTTCTAAGGATGAGTTTATTAATATACATATTAGTTCATGATGGTTTTCGAGTTTGTTCTCGAAGAACTCAGCTTGATGAGTTTCAAGATGAGTAACTCAGTCTGAGTAAGAAGTAAGTTTAAAGAAAATTTAAATATGTTTTAAATTTATCTTTTTAACTCTCTATATCTACGTGAAGGATAAAAAGATTCTAGAATCAAGATTGAAGATTGAAGACTCAAGATAAGAAGATTCAAGATTCAAGATTCCGAGTTATCCGATAGTTAGTTAGCAAATTAGGCTGAGTCTTAGTTTGTTAGATTCCGTAGGCATAGAATTATAAATACTTATCTCCTGATAAGTTTAGAGGTACGAATCAGAAACAACAACGACGACTAAGTGTTGCAGAGCCAAATACCTCACCTCAACCGTATGTGTTACGATTCTTGAATCACTGTTTGTCAGTTCCACGTGATCAAGAAACTTACAGATTGCCAAGCTATTTGTGTGTTCGAATACTCACATTAGTTGTGAGATTGGTAAGTTTTCAATCTGTGATTAAATCCTGTTTAGAGAGTCGTCAGTATCTAGAATCATAAGTTGATTATAGATAGCTAAGTTTGAAAGATTGAGAGATTTATATTAGGTGTTTACATATCAAGAGTTGCTTACTTAATAGAATCTGTAATCATCTTCTTATTAATGAAAAGGAAAGCATTCGATTGTGGTTTGATTTACTTTGTGTGACACTTTTCATTGATTTGTTCAATTTTCACAGAAAGTGTATTCAACCCCCAATTCTACACATCTTTTGCTTGTTGTTATTCTCACCAAGGGACCAACAACTGGTATCAGAGCAGGTTGAACGATTTCATAAGTTGAAAGTTCAAGATTCTGAGAAAGTTTACAATGTATACAAGCAACAATTCTTCAAACTTTCCACAGATGTCTGCCAAAGGCTGTCCCGTGTTTGATGGACCTGACTATCCTATGTGGAAGTTCAGAGCCATGTTGTTCCTCAAGTCTATTGATAATCGTATGTCCGATGTCATTATCAAAGGACCGATAATCCCCAAGATCTCTGCTGTTGTCAGTGATACGTCCGCTGATAAAATAGATAAGAGTGAAAAAGAGGTAAAGAAGCATGTTGCATCCTGGACAGATGAAGATTGGAAACTATTCAATCTGGATGACAAGGCTAAAAGTATTCTGGAAAATGCCCTGACTAACGAGATCTTGCACACAGTGGCTGGGTGTCAATCTGGGATACTCTAAGTATTACATATGAGTGCACATATCTGGTCAAACAGCAGAAGAAGAACCATTTGAACAGATCATATGAAAACTTCTTCTCAAAGAAGAATGAAACCTTGGCTGATTTGTTTACCAGGTTTCATTGCTTGATTAATGACCTGCTAAGTGTAGGCATTAAGAAGGATGAAGCTGAACTCGTGCTGAAGTTTCTGGATGTATTACCAGAAAGGTTCAATGAAGTGACCACAACACTGAGGGCTGGAGGAACATTGCATTTGTATAACCTGCAGTCCATTTATGGGTTCTTGCTAAATCATGAACAGATCACTGAACACAAAAGAACTTCTCAACAATAACTCAAGGAGTCTTTGGATAAAGCTGAAGTTGCATTGGTTGCACAGAAAAAGAAGAAAAGTTCCAAGGCACTGGTTGTTGAATCTGAGATTGAGTCAGAATCTCAAGCTGACCACTCAGACTCAGGTGATACTGATGATGCTCAGACTATCACTGAGCAGATGGTCATGCTAGCCAGACGCTTGAGAAGAGCTCAACGGGGAAGAGGAAGATCTGACAGGGGCAAAGGGAAGAGTTCCTTTGATCCCAAGAAGGTTGTGTGCTTTAACTACCAGAAGAAGGGACACATTGCTGTTGAGTGCAGATTAAAGAAGGAATAATCAGATAAGAATGCTTACTGGGCTGATAAGTATAAAAAGAAATATACTCAGCTCAAGAAAGCAAAGCCAGAAGACAAAGGACTTTACGCTGAAACCTGGGATACTGAATCATCTACCTCAGGTGATGATGTATGTCTAATGGCTCAAGAAGATGAAGAGTTTGAAATTAACGAAGTTGATTATGGTTTGTCCGAGTCAACTTTTGAAGCTGACATGAAGGAAGCTGAGGAAAACAACAAGCTCAGTGATTTGGATCCTGCTTCCATGTATAAGGTTAGTAATTTCAACTCTTACACCGATGAAGAAAAGGGTCTTGCCTTTGACTATTTGCTAAATGATTTGAAAACCATCCTTAAGTCTCAAAAGGACCTTAAAGCTGAGATAGCTAAACTGAAGAATGAGATTAAGGAAAATAAATCTCTCATTGATGTTGGTAAGAAAGCACAGTGTGATCTTGAATGTCAAAGACACATTAATAACGTCTAAGTGAAGAACTTCAGGAAGCTAAAGTTAAAGCTGACCAACTTCAAAACGTCACCGAGTCTTGGTGTAAGTCATCAAAGCTTGCTGAAAAGTGCATAAACCAACAAATTCCTAAACAGGTACAAGCTGTACTTGGAGGTGACTATCAAACAGCAGCTTATGTAGCTGATGATGAGATAGCAAGTACAAATTCTAAGGAGGATAGACAATTGATTGAGTCTCAGAAGTCAGCCTTAGAGATAAGACATGATCCAAAATTGAAATACAATATGTTTGTGAAAGCTAAAGATCATGGAAATGAGTTCTCAACATCTAAACAACATGGTAAGTCTGTGCTTGACAGATTAGGACCTCAGCCTATTCAAAGAACTTCAGTCATAGAAAGGCTTAACCCAAATCCTTTCAAAAGACAACATTCTCTATCTGGCTCGGAGAGAAGTTACAAGAATAGGAAGACCACTGTCAGTCAGAGGTCAAATCACAACAATGGTAAGTCCAAAGTTGTAGATCTTGGTAAGTCCAAGAAGATCAACAGTGGTAAGTCCAAACCTGTTGAAACTGGTGAGTCCAGTAAGCATGACAAAGGTAAGTCCAAGGTCATGGAAAAGAAGTTTGTTGGTCAATATTCTAATCAAAAGGATAACAAACAAAGATTTGACAAAGGTAAGTCCAAAGTCAGTGAGTACCAAGTGAATCAACTTGCAAAGAAAGTTGAAAAGTTATCCACTACATATAATCCCAAGACTGAAAGCAAGTTCTCACAAGGATTATTAGACACTCTACCTCCTGTAATAATTGGAAGAAGGAGATGCTACAAGTGCAGAAGTAGAGGTCATGAGGCTAAGTATTGTGATGTTGAAATCTCAAGGCCTGAACAAGAACAGACTGATCAGTCTACACAGGACTCAGCTCCTGCTCAAGCCGAACAATCAGTTCAACAAGATGGAGATGCTAAGTGCTCCTCATCTGAACCCACTAAGAAGTGGGTTCCCAAACAAAACTAATGTGTTTAGTTTTCATATCATGTGCAGGGTTCAAGTAAATGGTACTTGGATAGTGGATGCTCAAGGCACATGACCTGGTGGAAAGGACTTCTTAGTGATTTCAAGAAAGATGAAGGTCCTAAAGTAACTTTTGGAGACAACTCCCATGGAAGAACTAAAGGCTATGGGAAGATGCATGCTAGTAAGGTGACTTTCAAGAAGGTTGCATATGTTAAAGGTCTTAAGCACAATCTGATCAGTATCAGCCAGTTGTGTGATGAAGACAATATAGTTACTTTTAGGAAGAAAGCATGAACAATATATAATGCTAAGGGAAAGCCTGTATTAATAGCTAAAAGAGAAAGAGATGTGTATCTACTTGATCTTAATTCTGCTGATCCATATACTGAAACCTGCTTGTATTCCCAATCTGTTCCTAAGCTGAGTTGGTTGTGGCATAAACGATTATCACATTTGAATTTTAAAAATATAAATAAGCTATCCAATAAAGAGTTAGTCTCTGGATTACCAAATATCACATTTGTCAAGGATAAATTGTGTTCAGCTTGTGAACAAGGGAAACACCAGAAAGGGTCTTTTAAATCAAAGCAAAATTTTTCAATAACAGACCCATTGCATATGTAGCATATGGATCTATTTGGACCCATAAGTACTCCAAGACTAAGTGGCAAGAAGTACACACTGGTGATAGTAGATGTGTTCATAAGATTCACCTGGGTAATATTCCTTAAAGCCAAAAGTGAGGCTGCCCTAGAGATAATTAGTTTTATCAAATAGGAAGAGTTACAGAAAGGTAAGTCTGTAAAGCAACTCAGAAGTGATCATGAGACTGAGTTCAGAAACTCTACCCTTGAAAGCTTCTGTGAACAAAAGGGAATATTACAAAATTTCTCATCTGTCAGAACTCCTCAACAAAATGGAGTTGCTGAGAGGAGAAATAGAACCCTAATTGAGGCTGCTAGAACAATGCTGTGTGAGGCAGGATTGAAACTCTATTTTTAGGATGAAGTTGTCAGTACAGCCTGTTATACTCAAAATAGATCAATCATTGTCAAAAGACATGGTAAAACATCATATGAGTTGTATAAGTCTAGAAATCCCAATATAGGTTATTTCCATGTCTTTGGTTTAAAATGCTATGTGCTGAATGAAAGAGATCAGCTCCATAAGTTGGAACCTAAAGCTGATCCTAGAATATTCGTTGGTTATTCCTCAATCTCTAAATCGTACAGAGTGTATAACACTAGGAGAAAGGCCATAGAAGAATCAATTCATGTTTCATTTGATGAAGACAGTTTTTATCAAGCTGAGAAAAGACAAGCTGACTCGGTCAGTCTGAGTGAGCTTAAAAGGCCTGAGGAAACCAATATGTCAAATCCCATGTATGTCATGGGAGATGATAGTGATGATGATGTGTTTTCATCAAAGAAATCACCACAAGCTCCAAGAAATTCTCAAGCTTAGAAGGATGATGTGTTCATCAACCCCTTTGGAGCTGACGTCACTCAGACTGAGGATCTCAGTGATCATCAGTTTGTTGACAATGCTGCGGTTGAGACTGAGGAGATAAGTTCACCTCAGGACTCTCCACCTCACTCAGATCCAGAACCAGATTCTCTAACTACAACATTCAAATTCCTCAAAGACCATCCTCAAGATCAGATCATTGGAAATGTCCAAGAAAGGGTCATGACCAGATCAAAGGCTACAGCTAACTATGCCGCGTACTTTGGTTTCCTATCTCAAATGGAACCAAAGAAGACTGAAGAAGCCTTAGAGGATGAGGATTGGGTTGAAGATATGCAAGAGGAATTAAATGAGTTTGAGAGAAATAAGGTCTGGAACCTTGTCCCTGCCCCAAAGATCATTCAATTATAGGCACTAAGTGGGTCTATAGGAATAAAATGGTCAAGGATGGAGTGATAGTTAGGAACAAAGCCAGGCTGGTAGCACAAGGGTATAAGCAAGAAGAAGGAATCGATTATGATGAGACCTTTGCCCCTGTTGCTAGAATTGAAGCCATAAGGCTGTTCCTGGCTTATGTAGCGTATAAAGACTTCAAAGTCTATCAAATGGATGTGAAGAGTGCTTTCCTAAATGTAAAACTTCAGGAGGAAGTCTATGTTAAACAACCTACTGGCTTTGTCAGTTCAAAGTTTTCACATCATGTCTATAAGTTGGACAAGGCTTTGTATGGTCTTAAACAAGCTCCAAGAGCTTGGTATGATACACTGTCCACTTATCTACTATCAATGGATTTCACCAGAGGTAGTATAGATAAGACACTCTTTATTAAAAAGAGTAAATGACTGGTGATTCTTGTACAAATCTATGTGGATGACATTATCTTTGGTTCTACTAACGAATCTCTATGTGAATGGTTCTCCAAAATAATGTCACAAAAGTACAAGATGAGTATGATGGGTGAGATGACTTATTTCCTAGGCTTACAGATTCAACAAAAGCCTGATGGAATTTTCATCAATCAAAGCAAGTATGTTCTTGATTTGATAAATAAATATGGTTTTGATTATAGTTCAACCATGAGAACACCCATGTCACCAGCTGTCAAGCTGAGTAAAGACTCAGATGGAAAGAGTGTGTGTCAGTCTACCTATAGAGAAATGATAGGTTCATTACTCTATTTGACAGCTAGTAGACCTGATATCATGTTTGCTACATGTGTTTGTGCAAGATATCAGGCAGATCCTAAAGAATCACATCTTCAAGCTGTGAAAAGGATATTTAGGTACCTTAAAGGTACTCCAAATCTAGGTCTTTGGTATCCAAAGGACTCTGGGTTTGAGTTAGTTAGTTTTTCAGATGCTGACTATGCTGGGTGCAAGTTAGATAGAAAATCAACAACTGGAGGATGTCAACTGCTTGGAGGGAAGTTAGTAAGCTGGACCAATAAGAAACAGAACTCAGTGGCTACTTCAACTGCTGAAGCTGAATATGTTGCAGCAGGAAGCTGTTGTGCTCAAATTCTATGGATGCAGCATCAGCTTCAAGACTTTGGTATGAGTTTCAAGAAAACTCCTATCTTCTATGATAACCAAAGTGCTATAGCCATAACTTACAATCCAGTCTTCCACTCAAGAACCAAGCACATTGAAATTAGACATCACTTCATCAGGGACATCGTGGAAAAAGGTAAAGTTGACACTAAATTTATCTCCACTGATGACCAATTAGCTGATATCTTCACTAAACCACTTGATGAAAAGAGGTTTATGTATCTGCTAAGTGAATTGGGTATGCTTAACCCCTAGCTAAGTGTCTAGAATCTGAGTTTTCAGTTTGATAGAGACTAAGTGTCTTAAGATGAGTGCACAGTTTATCAATAAGTTTTCATAAACTGTATAACCTATCAAGCTGAATGATGAGTTCACACGTTTGGTGAGTTCCAAACATATTTTAACTGCTTAGTTTAGTTATGATATAGTTTGAGTGAGTCTTAAACATAAATGACTAAGTGTCATTGAGTCTGAGCTATGTGCTTCACTCAAGCTGAGTGATAATTTCACATGTTTGGTTGGTCCCAAACAAGTTTTAAACTACTCAGTGTAGTTAGAAACAAGTTTGAGTCAGTCTCAAACATATATGATTAAGTGTCATTGATTCTGAGCTGAGTGTTCAAAATCGAGCTGAGTGCTCAAAATCAAGCTGAGTATCAATCTCAACCTGAGTGATGATATCTAGCCGAGTGCTTGATTCACGCTGAGTGATTCATTTCCTCAGCTTGGTATGTCCAAAATTAGATTTAATTACTCTGTATGATTAGGTCATTGTGCATTATGTTGAGTCTCTCTCACATTTTGCGCTTACACTGATTATGTATCGTGTAACATAACAAGTGACAAGTTATATTATTGTAAGTCAGTAATATAATTCTATAAAGTTATCCGTTGGAAGATGATATGTTTCATCTCAATCACTGTTCCATTGCGTCGTAAATTTGTTACGTGTAACGGACAAAAAGGGATTTCAAACGGTAACTTTTCTCTCTCCTCGGAAAGGTATAAATAAAGACCTAAACCGACTTTCGGAGGTTTACGCTTACAATTCGCAATTCTAAACCTCTCCTTCACTTACATACCTTTAACAAACACTTCCAATTGCTCAGTGCAATCTCTCGTTCATCTCTTTTCTAAACCCTAATCGCTCAGTGCAACTTTAGAAATTACTCAGTGTTACTCAAGCTTAATGCGACGATGGACGGAATCATTCTAAATCACGGTGATAGGATGGTTAGAGGTGCTACGTTAAAAAACAACGGGATGCCGGTTCTTAAAGTAAACAATCAACGTGCATGTTTGACAATCCCTGAATGTAAGAGGAACAGAGGCTATGAAGCCTGGGTGGATTATATCCGAAAATGCTTTCACTGGAGCACCACTGCATATTGTTCCACAACACTTATTGGAGTTCTGGTACACTTGCGTCTATGACCAGAACAGGGGAGAGATCGCTGGCACTGTTCTAAATGGGGATAGAACAGTTGTCATAACTGTACAACGGCTAAGGGATGTTCTTCAACATCCTGAAAGTGATATGTTCGAAGCTGCTGTTACTAGGCAAGTGGCGAGGTCAGTCCTACCCAACATGGGTCACCCGCACACTGAGGGTGTTATAAAGAAGGCCACTTTTCCAATCAGCTGGGGTTTTCTGGTGTCAACAATGATTCGTTCACTAGGTACCAAGGTTGGAGGACTGGACCACAAGGGATCTTCATGTACCTTTCATAAGGTACCTGTCCTTGGCATTTGAAGACGAGCTAGGGACAACACTCTACGAAGCTGATCATGATGTGTTCCTGTTTCCTACACTCAGCTCCAAGATGTTCAATAAGGACATCTTCCCCGAGCAAGAGGGTCTGAGTGATCCCATGCTGCTGATAGCTGAGGCAACTTCATCAGAAAGTGAAGAAGAGGGATCCAATCAAGGGGGAGCTTCTCAAGATGACATAGATGTTCAAGCTGAGTACTCTGCTCAGGCTGAACTAGCAAATATTGAAGCTGCTTCACGTAAGACCTCTCCACTTTCTCTTTCTTCTCATTATTCTCCATCCATTTTTGGAGATAAGGCTGTGGTAAACCCAACCCAGTCTAACCCATATCCTCCACCTTCATTCCATTTACAATCCCACTCTGAAGCCACACCTAGTTTGCCCACTGCTGCTAGGGAGAATATCCGAACCTATACACGAAAAACTGCCATAGGTGGTGCCACTCCTAAAGGCATCACTGGAGCTGAGATCACTTTGATCCCTCCACAGGCAGGAGTTGAGGGGGAGATGCCTACTCTTAAGGTGTCAACCTCAAGGCTCATTACAACCCAACAGCCTAAACCGGGTGTGGTGTCTACTCAGCCCACACTCTCCAGTGCTATGGGAGAGCCCATTACTGTGCCTAAGCAGGCACACTTAGGTAACATTGAATATCTGACCAATCCCCATGGTCAATCACTCCCCTCCAAACCAATCAGCCAACCACCTACCCATACACTTCACGTCTCGAGCCCCATTACTTCTCTTCACTTCTCACACCCACACACACAACCTGTCAATGTTTTATCTTCAAACCAAGGTGATTCACAGGGTCCAAACTCTAGTGCAAATGAATTTGAAGGTAAACACCAACCTTTAGATGATGCACCCAAATTCCAACCTTCTCAGGCTGACTTGGATGATTTAATGAATTTCTTTAAAAGTCAGTTTGACAAGCTGCACCTCAAGAGAAAGCAGACTAAGAAGGATATGCTGATGATTCTAGATTCTCTGGCCGATGAGGTGCTGCATTTAAAATCTGTTGTCGCTGCCCTTCAACAACAAAAGCCTTCAACCCCTGTTGATGATGACAAAAAGGGTGAGAATGTTCAAAAGGTTGAAGCTGAGTCAGTCAAAGCTGAAGTCTTATTACTATTGGCAAAGGGAGCAGATCAGATTGAGGGGGAGAAAGAAACAGAGAAAGAACCTGAGCCGACTGAGAAAGCAAAAGGCAAAAGACCAGTAGTGGTCAGCTCAGATGAATCAGAAACCCCTCAACAGAAAAGAAGAAAAATGATTCTAAGTGAATCAGCCTCAGATGAAGACTCTGCGGATAAAATGACACTACCAGAAAGAGCTTCTCTGCTGGCAGTAAGGAGATTGGAACAAGAAGATGCTGACCAGCATGGGATATCTGTTGAAGAATTAAGAAGAAGACAATTGGATGCTCAAGCTGTGTTAGTTGATGAGAAAGTGGCAAGAGAACAGGCCTGGGCTGAGCAAATCAGAAAGCAGAATGAGGAATTAGCCAAACTCAAGATGCCTATTGTGCCTAAGGAGGAAGAGGTAGAAGAACCTCCTGTTCAAGATCAACAAGAGGAGGAGAACATAACTCAATGTTACACAAGAACCTACTTCTCTTCTCAGATTGATTCACTCAAGTTGAGTTCAGTTCAAGGGATTATCATCATGGAGTTCATCTTAAAGAATGGTGAAACACTTTCTCTGGAGCTGAATCAACTTCATAAACTGGGATATGAAGAGTGGAAGCAAGTGGCTATTCTTATCAAGCAGATGGAAAAGTCTTCTGCCAGAACTCAAGTTAAAGACGAAATCTTAAGGCTACTTGCAAGAGCTGATGCGATGCAAATCATACCCAGATTTGAGATAGCTACCCTACTAACTTCTTTTCATAAAGTTGGAAAGAAGAAGCAAACAAAGCCAGCTGGACTAGCAAATCTAGACACGTACAGTCTCATTCTTCTTGAAGGCTTAGAGTTCAAAGAAAACACCTATGTGGAAAAGCCTGAGAAAGGATTCATGTACCTAGATAGAAATGAAGAACAATGCTTCCATTCTGACGCAAGCATATACACATGTGGGGTATCTCAAGTGTTTGCTCTGAGAAAAATTGTGGAAAAGACTAAACAAACTGTAAAGTTCAGATACAGATAAACAGAGCAATCGGATCTCAAAAGGATCAGCTTCAACACTTACCTAATCTGCAAGAAATCCTTGAAGAAATCAACAAGGAGATCAAAGAGTTTGAAGAGCTGCATCCTGAATAGATTAGTCCTATTATAAATTAGATTAGTTCTAATGTAAATATTAGATTAGTTCTAATATTTTTGTAAGCACTTAGTGTGCATGATCTAAGTGATAAATATTTTTGTATTATGATTAGTTCAATTAATACAAGTATAAGTTTGATATGTTCAACTGCGTTATGATATGTTCATAATTATTAGTCTGTTAAGTTCAGCTTAAATGAATAACTGATTAGTTCTTATTCACTAATGTATTTAGTTGGTGTGTTCAACTAAAAGTTGGTTTGTTCCACTTATAATTGATAAGTTCAATTAAAATTGATAATTTCAATTAATATTTGATTAGTTCATACTTAAAATCTTGATAAGTTTAAGATTTAAAACATAATTATGTTAAACAAACTTAATAACTATTTGATGGTTCTATCATCATCAAATAGAGGGAGTTTGTTGGAAAAATGATCTCATCAGTTAATATTTGATGACACAAAGTTAAGTTCGTAAGATAAGTTCTAAATACAACTTAAACAAAATTATGAAGCTTAGTCAGACTGAACATTAATAGTGATTCAGACTAAGTATAAGCTGAGCATATGTTCGACCAGCTTAGACTATATCTTAGAAAGATTATCCTTATGTGTGATAAGTTGTGTATGTCACCTAAGATATATTGAGCTTTCAGCTTGATGTGTTTCAAAGTGAGTGACTCAGCGTGAATACTGTTGCTAAATAAGTTCTAAGGATGAGTTTATTAATATACATGTTAGTTCATGATGGTTTTCGAGTTTGTTCTAGAAGAACTCAGCTTGATGAGTTTCAAGCTGAGTAACTCAGTCTGAGTAAGAAATCAGTTTAAAGAAAATTTAAATATGTTTTAATTTAATCTTTTTAACTCTCTATATCTACGGGAAGGATAAGAAGATTCCAGAATCAAGATTGAAGATTGAAGACTCAAGATAAGAAGATTCAAGATTCAAGATTCCGAGTTATCCGATAGTTAGTTAGCAAATTAGGCTGAGTCTTAGTTTGTTAGATTCCGTAGGCACAAGATTATAAATACTTATCTCCTGATAAGTTTAGAGGTACGACTCAGAAACAACAACGGCGACTAAGTGTTGCAGAGCCAAATACCTCACCTCAACCGTATGTGTTACGATTCTTGAATCACTATTTGTCAGTTCAACGTGATCAAGAAACTCACAGATTGCACAGCTATTTGTGTGTTCGAATACTCACATTAGTTGTGAGATTGGTAAGTTTTCAATCTGTGATTAAATCCTGTTTAGAGAGTCGTCAGTATCTATAATCATACATTGATTATAGATAGCAAAGTTTGAAAGATTGAGAGATTTATATTAGGTGTTTACATATCAAGAGTTGCTTACTTGATAGAGTCTGTAATCATCTTCTTATTAATGAAAAGCAAAGCATTCGATTGTGGTTTGATTTACTTTGTGTGACACTCTTCTTTGATTTGTTCAATTTCCGCAGAAAGTGTATTCAACCCCCCCCCCCTTCTACACATCTGTTGCTTGTTGTTATTCTCACCAAGGGACCAACAAGATTTGACGAGACAAAGTTAAGTTTGTTGGATATGTTCTAGATATAACTTAAACAGAATTATGAGGCTTGATCAGACTGAACACGCACAGTGTTTCAGACTGAGCATAAGTTGAATATAAGCTGAGCATATGTTCGATCAGCTTATACTATATCTTAGTAAGATTATCACTATGTGTGATAAGCTGTGCATGTCACCTAAGATATATTGAGCTTTCAGCTTGATGTGTTTCAAGCTGAGTGACTCAGCGTATATACTGAGTCAGCTCAACAGAGTTGCTAAATAAGTTCTAGCTAACTCTTAGGACTTCTAAGGATGAGTTTATTAATATACGTGTTAGTTCATGTTGGTTTTCGAGTTTGTTCTCGGAGAACTCAGCTTGATGAGTTTCAAGATGAGTAACTCAGTCCGAGTAAGAAGTCAGCCTAAAGAAAGTTTAAATATGTTTTAAACTTATCTTTTTAACTCTCTATATCTACGAGAAGGATAAGAAGACTTCAGAATCAAGATTGAAGATTGAAGACTCAAGATAAGAAGATTCAAGATTCAAGGTTCCGAGTTATCCGATAGTTAGTTAGCAAATTAGGCTGAGTCTTAGTTTGTTAGATTCCGTAGGCACATGATTATAAATACTTATCTCCTGCTAAGTATAGAGGTACGACTCAGAAATAACTACAACGACGATTACAACTAAGTGTTGTAGAGCCAAATACCTCACCTAAACTGTATGTGTTACGATTCTTGAATCACTGTTTGTCAGTTCAACGTGATCAAGATATTCACAGATTGTCAAGCTATTCGTGTGTTTGAATACTCACATTAGTTGTGAGATTGGTAAGTTTTCAATCTGTGATTTAATCCTATTTAGAGAATTGTCAGTATCTATAATCATAAGTTGATTATAGATATCTAAGTTTGAAAGATTGAGAGATTTATATTAGGTGTTTGCATATAGTTGCTTACTTGATAGAGTCTGTAATCATCTTCTTATTAATGAAAAGCAAAGCATTCGATTGTGGTTTGATTTACTTTGTGTAACACTTTATTTTGATTTGTTCAATTTCCGCAAAAAGTGTATTCAACCCCCCTTCTACACATCTGTTGCTTGTTGTTATTCTCACCAAGGGACCAACAACTGGTATCAGAGCAGGCTAAACGATTTCATAAGTTTAAAGTTTAAGATTCTGAGAAAGTTTACAATGTTTACAAGCAACAATTCTTCAAACTTTCCACAGATGTCTGCCAAAGGTAGTCCCGTATTTGATGGATCTGACTATTCTATGTAGATGTTCAAGTCCATTGACAATCGTATGTACGATGTCATTACAAAGGACCTATCATCCCCAAGATACCTGCTATTATCAGTGATACGTCTCCTGGTAGAACTAAAAAGGATATGAGAAAGCCTGCTGCATCCTGAACTGATGAAGATTGGAAACTCTACAATTTGGATTACAAGACAAAAAGTGTTCTGGCAAATGCCCTGACCAACGAGATCTTGCATACTGTGACTGGGTGTCACTCTGCAAAAGAGATATGGGATACTCTGAGTGTTACATATGAGGGCACAGATCTGGTCAAACAGCAGAAGAAGAATCATTTAAACATATCATATGAAAACTTCTTCTCAAAGAAGAATGAAACCCTGGCTGATGTGTTTACTAGGTTTCATTGCTTGATTAATGACCTGCTAAGTGTAGGCATTAAGAAGGAAGAGGCTGAACTCGTGCTGAAGTTTCAGGATGTGTTACCAGAAAGGTTCAATAAAGTAACCACAGCACTGAGGGCTGGAGGAACATTGCATTTGTATAACCTACAGTCCATTTGTGGGTTCTTACTCAATCATGAACATATCACAGAGCACAAGAGAACTTCTCAACAACTTAAGGAGTCCTTGGATAGAGCTGAAGTTGCATTGGTAAAAAGAAGAAAAGTTCCAAGGAACTAGTTGTTGAATCTGAGACTGAGTCAGAATCCCAAGCTGACCACTCAGACTCAGACTCAGGTGATATTGATGGTGTTCAGATTATCACTAAGCAAATGGCAATGTTAGCTAGACGTTTGAGAAGAGCTTAACGGGGAAGAGGAAGATCTGACAGGGGCAAAGGGAAGAGTTCCTTTGATCCCAAGAATGTTATGTGCTTCAACTGTCAGAAGAAGGGACATATTGCTGCTGAGTGCAGATTAAAGAAGGGAGAACCAACATCAGTTGCTGATAAGAATGCTTATAGAGCTGACAAATACAAGAAGAAATACACTCAACTCAAGAAAGGAAAGCCAGAAGACAAACCCAGTGTAAAAGGACTATACGCTAAAACCTGGGATACAGAATCATCTACCTCAGATGATGATGTATGTCTTATGGCTCAAGAAGATGAAGAGTTAGAATTAGATGAGGTTGATTATGGTCAGTCCGAATCAATCTTTGAAGCTGACATGAAGGAAGCTGAGGAAAACAGCAAGCTTAGTAATTGGGATCCTGCTTCCATGTACATGGTCAGTAATTTCTACTCTTACACCGATGAAGAAAAGGGTCTTGCGTTTGATTATTTGCTGAATGATTTCAAGAACAGCCTTAAGTCTCAAAATGACCTCAAAGCTGAAATAGCTAAACTCAAAGATGAGATTAAGGAAAATCAATCTCTCATAGATGTTGGTAAGAAAGCACAGTGTGATCTTGAATGCCAAATACACATTAATAAACTTCTAAGTGAAGAACTTCAGGAAGCTAAAGTCAAAGCGGACCAACTTCAAAAGGTCAATGAGTCTTGGTGTAAGTCATCAAAGCTTGCTGAAAAGTGCATAAACCAACAAATTCATTAACAGCAGCTTATGTAGCTGATGATGAGATAGCAAGTACAGATTCTGAGGAGGATAGACAACTGATTGAGTCTCAGAAGTCAGCCTCAGAGAAAAGACATGATCCAAACTTGAAATACAATATGTTTGTAAAAGCTAAAGATCATGGAAATGAGTGCTCAACATCCAAACAGCATAGTAAGACGGTGCTGGATAGATTAGGCACTCAGCCTATTCAAAGAACTTCAGTCATAGAAAGGCTTAATCCAAATCCTTTCAAAAGACAACATCTATATCTCGCTCGGAGAGAAGTTACAAGAATATGTTGGTCCCTTGATGAGAATAACAACAAGCAACAGGTCTGTAGAAGGGGGGTTGAATACACTTTCTGCGGAAATTGAACAAATCAAATAAAAGTGTTACACACAGTAAATCAAACCACAACTAGTCGAATGCTTTTATTAATATGAAGATGATTACAATGCTTTGAATAAGAAGATGATTACAGTAACTATCAAGTAAGCAACTCTTGATATATAATCACCTAATATAAATCTATCAATCTCTCAAACTTAGCTATCTATAATCAACTTATGATTATAGATACTGACGACTCTCTAAACAGGATTTTCACAGATTGAATCAACTAATGATTACTTACCAATATCACAACTGATGTGACAATTCGAACACACGAATGATTTGGCAATCTGTGAGTTTCTTGATCACGTTGAACTTACAAACACTGATTCAAGAATCGTAACACATACGGTGAGGTGAGGTTTTGGCTCTGCAACTCTAAGTTATTTTCTTTGAGTCGTAGTCATAGTCGTACCTCTAAACTTATCAGGAGATAAGTATTTATAATCCTGTTGCTACGGTTCCTAACAAACTGGACTAATCCTAATTTGCTAACTAACTATCGGATAATTCAGAATCTTGAATCTTGAATCTTCTTATCTTGAGTCTTCAATCTTCAATCTTTATTTTGAAGTCTTCTTATCCTTTCCGTAGATATAGAGAGATAAAAGATAAATTTAAAACACATTTAAATTAACTTTAAACTGACTTCTTTAGTCAGGCTGAGTTACTCAGCTTGAACTCATCAAGCTGAGTTCTTCGAGAACAAACCGAATTCAAACATGAACTAACATGTATAATTATTAACTCATCCTTAGAAGTCTAAAGAATTAACTAAAACATATTTAGTAACTCTATTGAGCTGACTCAGTCTTCACGCTGAGTCGCTCAGGTTGAAACTCATCAAGCTGAAACTCAATATGTATATCTTAGTTTACGCACACAGCTTATCAAACATATTGATAATCTTACTAAGATATAGTCTAAGCTAGTCGAACATATGCTCAACTTATATTCAGCATATACTCAGTCTGAATCACTATAAGTGTTCAGTCTGACTAAGCTTCATAATTCTGTTTAAGTTATATTTAGAACACATCTAACAAACTTAACTTTGTCTCATCAAATCTTAACTGATGAGATCATTTTCCCAACAGAATAGGAAGACCACTGTAAGTCAGAGGTCAAATCACAACAAGGGTATTTTCATGGTTGAACTAGAATCAAAACCATATTTCTTTATCAAATCAAGAACATACTTGCTTTGATTGATGAATATTCCATCAGGATTTTGTGGAATTTGTAGGCCTAGGAAATAAGTCATCTCACCCATCATACTCATCTTGTACTTTTGTGACATTATCTTGGAGAACCACTCACACAGAGATTCATTGGTAGAACCAAAGATAATATCATCCACATAGATTTATACAAGAATCACCTGTCCTTTACTCTTTTTAATAAAGAGTGTCTTATCTATACTACTTCTGGTGAAGTCCATTGATAGTAGATAAGTGGACAGAGTATCATACCAATTTCTTGGAGCTTGTTTAAGACCATACAAAGCCTTGTCCAACTTATAGACATGATGTGGAAACTTTGAACTTACAAAGCCAGGAGGTTGTTTCACATAGACTTCCTCCTGAAGTTTTCCATTAAGAAAAGCACTTTTCACATCCATTTGATAGACTTTGAAGTCTTTATAGGCTGTATAAGCCAGGAACAGCCTTATGGCTTCAATTCTAGCAACAGGGGCAAAGGTCTCATCATAATCGATTCCTTCCTCTTGCTTATACCCTTGTGCTACCAGTCTGGCTTTGTCCTAACTATCACTCCATCCTTGTCCATTTTAATTCTATAGACCCACTTAGTGCCTATAATTGAATGATCTTTGGGGGCAGGGACAAGGTTCCAGACCTTATTTCTCTCAAACTCATTTAATTCCTCTTGCATAGCTTTAATTCAATCCTCATCCTCTAAGGCTTCTTCAGTATTCTTTGGTTCCATTTGAGATAGGAAACCAAAGTGAGCAGCATAATTAGTTGTAGCCTTGGATCTGGTCATGACCTTTTCTTGGACATTTCCAATGATCTGGTCTTGAGGATGATCTTTGAGGAATTTGAATGTTGTAGTTGGAGAGTCTGGTTCAGAATCTGAGTGATGTTGAGATTCCTGAAGTGAACTTATCTCCTCAGTCTCAGCAGCATTGTCAACAAACTGTCGATCACCAAGGTCTTCAGCTTGAGTGACTTCAGCTCCAAAGGGGTTGATGAACTCATCATCTTTCTCAGCTTGAGAATCCTTTGGAGTTTATGATGATTTCTTTGATGAACACACATCATCATCACTATCATCTCTTATGACATACATAGGATTTGATAAGTTGTTTTCCTTAGGCCTTTCAAACTCACTCAGACTAACTAAGTCAGCTTGACTCTTATCAGCTTGATCAAAACAGTCTTCATCAAAAGAGACATGAATTGATTCTTCTACGGCCTTTCTCCTTGTATTATATATTCTATAAGACTTGGAGATTGAGGAATAACCAACGAATATTCTAGGATCAGCTTTAGGTTCCAACTTATGGAGCTGATCTCTTTGATTCAGCACATAGCATTTTGAACCAAAGATATGGAAATAACCTATATTGGGTTTTCTAGATTTGTACATTTCATATGATGTCTTTCCATGTCTTTTGACAATGATTGACCTATTCTGAGTATAACAGGCTGTACTAACAGCTTCATCCCAGAAATAGAGTTTCAATCCTGCCTCACACAACATTGTTCTAGCAGCCTCAATTAAGGTTCTATTTCTCCTTTCAGCAACTCTATTATGTTGTGGAGTTCTGACAGATGAGAAATTTTGTAATATTCCTTTATGTTCACAGAAGCTTTCAAGAGTTGAGTTTCTGAACTCAGTTCCATGATTACTTCTAAGTTGCTTTACTGACAAACCTTTTTGCTACTCTTCCCTTTTGATGAAACTAATTATCTCCAGGGCAGCCTCACTTTTGGCTTTAAGGAATATTACCCAGGTGAATCGTGAGAACTCATCTACTATCACCAGTGTGTACTTCTTGCCACTCAGGCTTGGAGTACTTATGGGTCCAAACAGATCCATATGCAACATATGCAGTGCGTCTGTTATTGGAAAATTTTGCTTTGATTTAAAGGACCCTTTATGATGTTTCCCCTTGTTCACAGGCTGAACACAATTTGTCTTTGACAAAAGTGATTTTTGGCAATCCAGAGACTAACTCTTTATTGGATAGCATATTAATATTTTTAAAGTTTAAATGAGACAAACGTTTATGCCATAACCAACTCAGCTCAGGAACAGAATGGGAATACAAGCAGGTTTCATTATAGGGATCAGCAGAATTTAGATCAAGTAGATACACATCTCTTTCTCTTTTAGCCATTAACACAGGCTTTCCCTTAACATTATAGATTGTTCCTGCTTTCTTCCTAAAAGTAACAACATTATCTTCATCACACAATTGACTGATACTAATCAGGTTGTGTTTGAGACCTTTAACATATGCAACTCTTTGGAATGTAACTTTGCCAGCTTGCATCTTCCCATAGCCTTTTGTTCTTCTATATGAGTTGTCACCAAATGTTACTTTAGGGCCTTCATCTTCTTGGAAATCACTAAGAAGTCCTTTCCACCCAGTCATGTGCCTTGAGCATCCACTATCCAAGTACCATTTACTTGAACCCTGCACATGAGATGAAAACTAAACACATTAGTTTTGTTTGGGAATCCACTTCTTGGTGGGTTCAGATGAGGAGCACTTAGCATCTCCATCTTGTTGAACTGACTGTTCAGCTTGAGCAGGAGCTGAGTCCTGTGTAGGCTGATCAGCTTGTTCTTGTTCAGGCCTTGAGATTTCTACATCACAGTCCTTAGCCTCATGACCTCTACTTCTGCACTTGTAGCATCTCCTTCTTCCAATGATTACAGGAGGTAGAGTGTCCAATAATCCTTGTGAGAACTTACTCTCAGTTTTAGGATTATATGTTGTGGATAACTTTTCAACTTTCTTAGCAAGTTGATTCACCTGGTGATTACTGACTTTGGACTTACCTTTGTCAGGTCTCTGTTTGTTATCCTTTTGATGAGAAGATTGACTAACAACCTTATTTTCCATGACTTTGGACTTACCTTTGTCATGTCTGCTGGACTCACCAGTTTCAACAGGTTTGGACTTACCACTGTTGATATTCTTGGACTTACTAAGATCCACAACTTTGGACTTACCATTGTCGTGTTTTGACCTTTGACTTACACTGGTCTTTCTATTCTTGTAACTTCTCTCCGAGCCAGAAAGAGAATTTTGTCTTTTGAAAGGATTTGGATTAAGCCTTTCTATGACCGAAGTTCTTTGAACAGACTGAGTGCCTAGTCTGTCCAGCACAGACTTACCATGCTGTTTTGATGTTAAGCACTCGTTGTCATAACCTTTTTCCTTTACAAACATATTGTATTTCAGGTTCTGACCATGTTTGTTATCTGAGGCAGACTTCTGAGACTCAATCAGTTGTCTATCCTCCTCAGAGTCTGTACTAGCTATCTCATCATCAGCTACATAAGCTGCTGTTTGATAGTCACCTCCAAGTACAGTCTTAACCTGTTTAGGTATTTGTTGGTTTATGCACTTTTTAGCAAGCTTTGATGACTTACACCAAGACTCAGTGACCTTTTGAAGTTGGCCAGCTTTGTCTTTAGTTTCCTGAAGTTCTTCACTTAGAATTTTATTAATGTGTCTTTGAAATTCGAGATCACATTGTGCTTTCTTACCAACATCAATGAGAGACTTATTTTCCTTAATCTCATTCTTGAGTTTAGTTATCTCATCTTTGAGGTCATTTTGAGACTTAAGGACGGTCTTGAAATCATTCAGCAGATAATCAAAAGCAAGACCCTTTTCCTCATCAGTATAAGAGTTGAATTACTGACCTTATACATGGAAGCAGGATCCCAGTCACTAAGCTTGCTGTTTTCCTCAGCTTCCTTCATGTTAGCTTCAAAAGTTGACTCAGACAAACCATAATCAACCTCATCTATCTCCAACTCTTCATCATCTTGAGCCATCAGACATACATCATCATCTGCGGTAGATGATTCAGTATCCCAGGTTTCAGCATATAATCCTTTTGCACTGGGTTTGTCTTCTGGCTTTCCTTTCTTGAGCTGAGTATATTTCTTCTTGTATTTATTAGCTCTGTAAGCATTCATATCAACCACTGATGTTGATTCCACCTTCTTTGATCTGCACTCAGCAGCAATATGTCCCTTCTTCTGACAGTTGAAGCACACTGCATTCTTGGGATCAAAGGAACTCTTCCCTTTGCCCCTGTCAGATCTTCCTCTTCCCCTTTGAGCTCTTCTCAAACGTCTGGCTAACATTGCCATTTGCTCAGTGATATTCTAAACATCATCAGTATCACTTGAGTCTGAGTTTGAGTGGTCAGCTTGAGATTCTGACTCAGTCTCAGACTCAACAACCAGTGTCTTGGAACTTTTCTTCTTTTTCTGTGCAACCAATGCAACTTCAGTTTTATCCAAAGACTCCTTGAGTTGTTGTTGAGAAGTTCTCTTGTGTTCAGTGATCTGTTCATGATATAGCAAGAACCCATAAATGGACTGTAGGTTGTACACATGCAGTGTTCCTCCAGCCCTCAGTGATGTAGTTACATCGTTAAACCTCTCTGGTAACACATCCAGAAATTTCAGCACAAGTCAGCTTCATCTTTCTTTACACCCACACTTAGTAGGTCATTTATCAAGCAGTGAAACCTTGTGAACAAATCTGACAAGGTTTCATTCTTCTTTGAAAAGAAGTTTTCATAAGATCTATTCAAATGACGTCTCTTATGTTACTTGACCAGATCCGTGCCCTCATATGTAACACTCAGTGTGTCCCAAATATCTTTTGCTGATTGACACCCAGTCACAGTACGCAAGATTTCGTTGGACAGGACATTTGCCAGAACACTTTTTGCCTTGTCATCTAGATTGAAAAGTTTCCAATCTTCATCAGTCCAGGATGCAATAGACGTATCACTAACAGTAGTAGGAATCTTGGGGATGATAGGTCCTTTTGTAATGATATCGAACATACGAATGTCAATGGACTTGAGGAATAGCATGGCTCTGAACTTCCACATAGGATAGTCAGATCCATCAAAGATGGGACAACCTTTGGCAGACATCTGTGGAAAGTTTGAAGGATTGTTGCTTGTAGACATCGTGAACTTTCTCAGAATCTTGAACTTTCAACTTATGAAATCGTTCAACCTGCTCTGATACCAGTTGTTGGTCCCTTGATGAGAATAACAACAAGCAATAGGTGTGTAGAAGGGGGGTTGAATACACTTTCTGCAGAAATTGAACAAATCAAATAAAAGTGTTACACACAGTAAATCAAACCACAACTAGTCGAATGCTTTTATTCATATGAAGGTGATTGCAATGCTTTAAATAAGAAGATGATTACAGTAACTATCAAGTAAGGAACTCTTCATATATAATCACCTAATATAAATCTCTCAATCTCTCAAACTTAGCTATCTATAATCAACTTATGATTATAGATACTGACGACTCTCTAAACAGGATTTTCACATATTGAATCAACTAATGATTACTTACCAATATCACAACTGATGTGACAATTCGAACACATGAATGATTTGGCAATCTGTGAGTTTCTTGACAACGTTGAACTTACAAACAGTGATTCAAGAATCGTAACACATACGGTGAGGTGAGGTTTTTGCTCTGCAACTCTAAGTTGTTTTCTTTTAGTCGTAGTCTTAGTCATACCTCTAAACTTATCAGGAGATAAGTATTTATAATCCTGTTGCTACGGTTCCTAACAAACTGGACTAATCCTAATTTGCTAACTAACTATCGGATAGTTCGGAATCTTGAATCTTGAATCTTCTTATCTTGAGTCTTCAATCTTCAATTTTGATTCTGAAGTGTTCTTATCCTTTCCGTAGATATAGAGAGATAAAAGATAAATTTAAAACACATTTAAATTATCTTTAAACTGACTTCTTTAGTCTGACTGAGTTACTCAGCTTGAAACTCATCAAGCTGAGTTCTTCGAGAACAAACCCGAATTCAAACATGAACTAACATGTATAATTATTAACTCATCCTTAGAAGTCTAAAGAATTAACTAAAACATATTTAGTAACTCTATTGAGCTGACTCAGTCTTCACGCTGAGTCGCTCAGGTTGAAACTCATCAAGCTGAAACTCAATATGTATATCTTAGTGTTCAGCATATACTCAGTCTGAATCACT
The DNA here is from genome assembly GCA_947179395.2 of Pulicaria dysenterica. Classification (NCBI taxonomy): domain Eukaryota; kingdom Viridiplantae; phylum Streptophyta; class Magnoliopsida; order Asterales; family Asteraceae; genus Pulicaria; species Pulicaria dysenterica. Next base: position 52,205,388 of record OX359293.1, read on the forward strand.
ATAAGTGTTCAGTCTGACTAAGCTTCATAATTCTGTTTAAGTTATATTTAGAACACATCTAACAAACTTAACTTTGTCTCATCAAATCTTAACTGATGAGATCATTTCCCCAACAGAATAGGAAGACCACTGTAAGTCAGAGGTCAAATCACAACAATGGTAAGTCAAAATTTGTAGATCTTGGTAAGTCCAAGAAGATCAACAATGGTAAGTCCAAACCTGTTGAAACTGGTGAGTCCAGTAAGCATGACAAAGGTAAGTCTAAGGGCATGGAAAAGAAGTTTGTTGGTCAAGCTTCTAATCAAAAGGATAACAAACAAAGATCTGACAAAGGTAAGTCCAATGTCAGAGAGCATCAAGTGAATCAACTGCAAAGAAATTTGAAAAGTTATCCACTTCATATAATCCTAAAACTGAGAGCAAGTTCTCACAAGGATTATTGGACACTCTACTTCCTGTAATCATTGGAAGAAGGAGATGCTACAAGTGCAGAAGTAGAGGTCATGAGGCTAAGGATTGTGATATTGAAATCTCAAGGCCTGAACAAGAACAGGCTGATCAGTCTACACAGAACTCAGCTCCTGCTCAAGCTGAACAGCCAGTTCAACAAGATGAAGATGCTAAGTGCTCCTCATCTGAACCCACCAAGAAGTGGGTTCCCAAACAAACCTAATGTGTTTAGTTTTTATATCATGTGTAGGGTTCAAGTAAATGGTACTTGGATAGTGGATGCTCAAGGCACATGACCGGGTGGGAAGGACTTCTTAGTGATTTCCAGGAAGATGAAGGTCCTAAAGTAACTTTTGGAGACAATTCCCATGGAAGAACTAAAGGCTATGGGAAGATGCATGCTGGCAAAGTTACTTTCCAGAAGGTTGCATATGTCAAGGGTGTTAAGCACAAACTGATTAGTATCAGCCAATTGTGTGATGAAGACAACATTGTTACTTTAAGGAAGAAAGCATGAACAATATATAATGCTAAGGGAAAGCCTGTATTAATAGCTAAAAGAGAAAGAGATGTGTATATACTTGATTTTAACTCTGGTGCTCACTATACTGAAACCTGCTTGTATTCCCAATCTGTTCCTAAGCTGAGTTGTTTGTGGCCTAAACAATTATCACATTTGAAGTTTAAAAATATAAATATGCTATCCAATAAAAGTTAGTCTCTGGATTACCAAAGATCACATTTGTCAAGGACAAATTGTGTTCAGCTTGTGAACAAGGGAAACACCACAAAGGGTCCTTTAAATCAAAGCAAAATTTTTCAATAACAGACCCATTGAATATGTTGCATATGGATCTGTTTGGACCCATAAGTACTCCAAGCCTAAGTGGCAAGAAGTACACACTAGTGATAATAAATGAGTTCTCACGATTCACCTGGCTAATATTCCTTCAAGCCAAAAGTGAGGCTGCCCTGGAGATAATAAGTTTTATCAAACAGGAAGAGTTGCAGAAAGGTAAGTCTGTAAAGCAACTCAGAAGTGATCATGGGACTGAGTTCAGAAACTCTACCCTTGTAAGCTTCTATAAACAAAAGGGAATATTACAAAATTTCTCATATGTCAGAACTCCCCAACAAAATGGAGTTACTGAGAGGAGAAATAGAACTCTAATTGAGGCTGCTAGAACAATGCTGCTGTGAGGCAGGATTGAAACTCTATTTTTGGGATGAAGCTGTCAGTACAGCCTGTTATACTCAAAATAGATCAATCATTGTCAAAAGACATGGTAAAACATCATATCAGTTGTATAAGTCTAGAAATCCCAATATAGGTTATTTCCATGTCTTTGGTTCAAAAAGCTACGTGCTGAATCAAAGAGATCAGCTCCATAAGTTGGAACCTAAAGCTGATCCTAGAATATTCGTTGGTTATTCCTCAATCTCCAAATCGTACAGAGTGTATAACACTAGGAGAAATGCCATAGAAGAATCAATTCATGTTTCATTTGATGAAGACAGTTTTGATCAAGCTGAGAAAAGACAAGCTGACTCGGTCAGTCTGAGTGAGCTTAAAAGGCCTGAGGAAACCAATATGTCAAATCCCATGTATGTCATGGGAGATGATAGTGATGATGTGTGTGTTCATCAAAGAAATCATCACAGGCTCCAAGGAATTCTCAAGTTGAGAAGGATGATGAGTTCATCAACCCCTTTGGAGCTGAAGTCACTCAGACTGAGGATCTCAGTGATCATCAGTCTGTTAACAATGCTGCTGTTGAGACTGAGGAGATAAGTTCACCTCAAAATTCTCTACATCACTCAGATCCAGAACCAGATTCTGCAACTACAACATTCAAATTCCTCAAAGACCATCCTCAAGATCAGATCATTGGAAATGTCCAAGAAAGGGTTATGGCCAGATCAAAGGCTACAGCTAACTATGCTATCCACTTTGGTTTTCTATCTCAAATGGAACCAAAGAATACTGAAGAGGCCTTAGAGGATGAGGATTGGATTGAAGCTATGCAAGAGGAATTGAATGAATTTGAGAGAAATAAGGTCTGGAGCCTTGTCCCTGCCCCCAAAGATCATTCAATTATAAGCACTAAGTGGGTCTATAGAAATAAAATGGACAAGGATGGAGTGATAGTTAGTAACAAAGCCAGACTGGTAGCACAAGGGTATAAGCAAGAAGAAAGAATTGATTATGATGAGACCTTTGCCCCTGTTGCTAGAATTTTAGCCATAAGGCTGTTCCTGGCTTATGCAGCATATAAAGACTTCAAAGTCTATCAAATAGATGTGAAGAGTGCTTTCCTAAATGGAAAACTTCAGGAGGAAATATATGTGAAACAACCTCCTGGCTTTGTCAGTTCAAAGTTTCCACATCATGTCTATAAATTAGACAAGGATTTGTATGATCTTAAACAAGCTCAAAGAGCTTGGTATGATACACTGTCCACTTATCTACTATCAATGGAGTTCACCAGAGGTAGTATAGATAAGACACTCTTTATCAAAAAGAGTAAAGGACAGGTGATTCTTGTACAAATCTATGTGGATGACATTATCTTTGGTTCTACTAATGAATCTCTGTGTGAATGGTTCTCCAAAATAATGTCACAAAAGTACAAGATGAACATGATGGGTGAGATGACATATTTCTTAGGCTTACAGATTTAACAAAAGCCTGATGGAATTTTCATCAATCAAAGCAAGTATGTTCTTGATTTGATAAATAAATATGGTTTTGATTATAGTTCAACCATGAGAACACCCATGTCACCAGCTGTCAAGCTGAGTAAAGACTCAGATGGTAAGTCTGTGTGTCAGTCTACCTATAGAGGAATGATAGGTTCATTACTCTATTTGACGGCTAGTAGATCTGATATCATGTTTGCTACATGTGTTTGTGCAAGATATCAGGCAGATCCTAAAGAATCACCTCTTCAACCTGTGAAAAGGATCTTTAGGTACCTTAAGGTACTCCAAATCTAGGTCTTTGGTATCCAAAGGACTCTGGATTTGAGTTAGTTGGTTTTTCTGATGCTGACTATGCTGGGTGCAAGTTAGATAGAAAATCAACAACAGGAGGATGTCAACTGCTTGGAGGGAAGTTAGTCAGCTGGACTAGTAAGAAACATAACTCAGTGGCTACTTCAACTGCTGAAGCTGAATATGTTGCAGCAGGAAGCCGTTGTGCTTAAATCCTATGGATGCATCATCAGCTTCAAGACTTTGGTATGAGTTTCAAGAAAACTCCTATCTTCTGTGATAACCAAAGTGCTATAGCCATAACTTACAATCCAGTCTTCCACTCAAGAACTAAACACATTGAAATTAGACGTCACTTCATCAGGGACATCGTGGAAAAAGGTAAAATTGACATTAAATTTATCTCCACTGATGACCAATTAGCAGATATCTTTACTAAACCACTTGATGAGAAGAGGTTTATGTATCTGCTAAGTGAATTGGATATGCTCAACCCCTAGCTAAGTGTCTAGAATCTGAGTTTTTCAGTTTGACAGATACTAAGTGTCTTAAGCTCAGTGCCCAGTTTATAAATAAGTTTTCATAAACTGTATAACCTGTCAAGCTGAATGATGAGTTCACTCGTTTGGTAAGTTCCAAACAAATTTTAACTGCTTAGTGTAGTTAAGATATAGTTTGAGTCAGTCTTAAACATAAATGACTAAGTGACATTGAGTCTTGCTATGTGCCTAAGTCAAACTGTGTGATTGGTTCACATGTTTGGTAAGTTCCAAACATATTTTACCTACTTAGTGTAGCTAAATTTCATGTTTAAGCCAGTCTTAAACATAAATGACTAAGTGTCATTAAGCCTGAGCCGTGTGCTCTACTCAAGCTGAGTACCAATCTCAAGCTGAGTGCTCAACTCAAGGTGAGTGCTTGAATCAAGCTGAGTGCTTGACATAAACTGAGTAATAAGTCTACTCAGACTTGGTATGTCCAAAACCATGTTTTAATTACTAAGTGTTATTGATTCATGTGTCTTTGCGTCGTTGAGTCAGTCTCAAATCGCATATTATACTAATTCGGTATTAGTGTAATACAACAATGTTAATCATATTTGTGTAGGTCACTAATATTATTTTACACTTGTATCCGTTGGAAGATGATGTGTTTCTACCCTCTTACTATTACATCAAGCCGTAATTTTTCCGACGTAACGGATAAAAATGGGATTCTAACGGTAACTTTTCTCTCTCCTGAGAAAGGTATATATACCACTCATAACCGGTTTAGAGAAGTTTACGCCTACAATTCTGACTTCTCACCTTCTACAATACCTTCTGCAACCACCTCAATTTCTTAGTGCATTCGTCCGTTCCAAACCCTAAATTGCTAAGTGCAGTTTCTGAACTGCTCAGTGCAAATTACAAATTACTCAGTGTAATCAATCCAAAATAGACGGAATCACATTAGTTCTCGGTGATCAAATGGTTCGAGGTGCTCAGTTTAAGAACAATGGAGTGCCGTTGCTTAAAGTCAACAATCAACGGGCCTGTCTTGCAATTCCTCCAAGGAAACAAGGCAGAGGATATGAAGTCTGGGTGGCTTACATCCGTAAATGCCCCCTGGAATTCGCCTTCTGTGGCGCACCCCTCCATATTTTTCCTCAACATCTACTGGAGTTCTGGTACACATGTACGTATGACCAGAATAGGGGAGAGATTACAGGGACTGTTCTTAATAGCAATAGAACAGTGGTCCTATCCGTGCAGCGGCTAAGGGATATTCTTCAACTCGCTCAATCTGATGAGTTCGAGCCTACTGTCACGAGGCAGGTGGCAAGGTCAGTCCTACCCAGAATGGGTCACCCGCAGACAGAGGGTGTTATAAAAAAGGCCACCTTACCAACCAGTTGAGGTTTCATGGTGTCCACAGTGATTCGTTCACTTGGTACCAAGGTTGGAGGACTGGACCAGGTCAACGAGTTCGAGATGCAGCAGTTGTACAACATGTACATTGCCATAAACTTAGATTATGCTCAGCTCATCTTCAACGAACTCAGGGTCCAAGTGATGAAGACCATAAGGGATCTTCATGTACCCTTCATAAGGTACCTGTCCTTGGCATTTGAAGCCGAGCTGGGGACATCACTATATGAATTTGATCAGGATGTGTTCCTGTTTCCTACACTTAGCTCCAAGATGTTCAATAACGATATCTTCCCAGAGCAAGAGGTTCTGAGTGAGCCCATGCTACTGATAGCTGAGGCAACTTCATCAGAGAGTGAAGAAGAGGGATCCAATCAAGGGGGAGCTTCCCAAGCTGACACCGAGGTTCAAGCTGAGCACTCTGCTCAGGCTGAACCATCAAATATTGAAGCTGCTTCTGGTAAGACCTCTCCACTTTCTCTCTCTTCTCATTATTCTCAATCTACTTTTGGAGATAAGGCTGTGGTAAACCCAAACCAGTCTAACCCATCTCCTCCACCTTCATTCCATCTAAAATCCCACTCTGAAGCTACCCCTAGTATGCCCACTGCTGCTAGGGAGAATATCCAAACCTACACCAGGAAAACTGCCAAAGGTGGTGCAACCTCTAAAGGCATCACTGGAGCTGAGATCACATTGATCCCTCCACCGGCAGGAGTTGAGGGGGAGACGCCCACTCTTAACGTGTCAACCTCAAGCCTCATTACAACCCAACAGCCTAAACCGGGTGTGGTGTCTACTCAGCCCACACTCTCCAGTGCCATGAGAGAGCCCATTACTGTGCCTAAGCAGACACACTTAGGTAACATTGAAGAAATGACCAATCCCCAGGGTCATTCACCCCCCTCCAAACCAATTAGCCAACCACCTACCCATACACTTCACATCTCGAGCCCTATTACTTCTCTTCATTTCTCACACCCATACGCACGACATGTCAATATTTCATCTTCATACCAAGGTGATTCACAGGGTCTAAACTCTGGTGCAAATGAGTTTGAGGGTATACACCAACCCTTGGATGATGCACCCAAAGACTCTCCTCAAAATGAAACTGCCTCCTCCGGCATCCAGCAGCTGAAGGACTACATTGCTGCTCAATTTGGTCTGTTCCACCTAAAGCAGAAGAAGCATAAATGTAAAATTTATTAGAGGCTTGAGAAGCTGGCAAAGGATGTTAAGGAGATTGCCTCTGCAGTTGCTGAACTCCAACAACAAAGGACTTCAAACCTATTGATGATGACAAAAAGGGGGAGAAGGTTCAAGATGATGCTGAAGCTGAATTAGTTCAAGCTGAGGCTGAAGCTCTACTAGTACTAGCTAAAGGAGCAGAGAGGCAAGCTTAGGCTGAGGCGGAGTTGGAAATAAACAAAGAGGAACCTGCAGCTAAGAGACAAAAGGTAGTAAAATCTGAACCTGAAGCTGACAGTGTTGCTGAGACTGAGGAAGAGACAGAAGAAGAAAAAGCTATATGAGAGTTAATAGAGATGCTTGAGAAAGAAGAAGCAAATGAGCTTGGATCTCTGTGGCTGAGCTGAGAAAGAGAAAAGAGGAAAAGATAAAGGACCAAGAAAAAGAAAAGGAAAGAAAAGCTTTGGCTCAAGCTGAAGCTACATACACTGGTCAAAGACCTGATCTAAGCCCACACTCAGATGCAGAACTGCAGGAATGTTACTTCAGAAGGAGCTTCAACAAAGAGATCAGAGGAATGACCTTGAGCAGAGCAAATTGAGCTGTCATTCTCACTTTTGAGCTTAGTGACAAATCAACAGTGGGGATGGACCTCAGATATGTTCACATGATGGGCTACTATGTATGGCAAAGGATAATGATACTGCTCAAGAAATTTAAAAGAAGTTAGATCAAACAAGAAATTCTATCTGAAGTCTCCAAGTTGATTGCTTGAGCTGAAGAACTGAGGTATGTTCCAGTTCCTGGTCTGCAGTGGGAAAATCTGTTCAGAATGTCTGAGGGTGTAGAATTCAAGGAAAATCAAAGTATCAACACACCTATTCAAGGCCTTATGTTCAAGGATCAGGCAGGCAATCCTAGCTTTATCAAGCTGAATGAGATTTGCTATTTAAAAGCTGAGGATGCCTTGAAAATTAGAAAGTGGTGGTGATGATGATTCGAATCAGCTAATAAAGTATAGGCTGAACAAGGTCATCAGAATACAACAAAATGAACTAAAAGGAAATGAAGAAGCTGAAAGACTACTAGATGAGATCAATAAGGAGATAAGCATTTGGGAGCTTCTACATCCTAAGTTCATTAGATAAACTAATTAGATTAGTTCTAATGTAAATATTAGATTAGTTCTAATATTTTTGTAAGCACTTAGTGTGCATGATCTATGTGATCAATACTTTTGTATTGAGATTTGTTCAATTAATACAAGTATAAGTTTGATATGTTAAACTATGTTATGATATGTTCATAATTATTAGTCTGATAAGTTCAGCTTGAATGGATAGTTGATTAGTTCTTATTCATTAATGTATTTAGTTGGTGTGTTCAACTTAAAGTTGGTATGTTCCACTGAAAATTGATATGTTCAAATTTAAAATCTTGATAAGTTTGAGGTTTAAAACATAATTCTGTTAAACAAACTTAATAACTGTTTGATGGTTTTGTCATCATCAAATAGGGGGAGTTTGTTGGGAAAATGATCTCATCAGTTTAGATTTGATGAGACAAAGTTAAGTTTGTTAGATATGTTCTAGATATAACTTAAACAGGATTATGAGGCTTGATTAGACTAAACACGTACAGTGTTTCAGACTGAGCATAAGTTGAATATAAGCTGAGCATATGTTCGATCAGCTTATACTATATCTTAGTAAGATTATCACTATGTGTGATAAGCTGTGTATGTCACCTAAGTTATATTGAGCTTTCAGCTTGATGTGTTTCAAGCTGAGTGACTCAGCGTATATACTGAGTCAGCTCAACAAAGTTGCTAAATAAGTTCTAGCTAACTCTTAGGACTTCTAAGGATGAGTTTATTAATATACGTGTTAGTTCATGTTGGTTTTCCGGTTTCTTCTCGAAGAACTCAGCTTGATGAGTTTCAAGCTGAGTAACTCAGTCCGAGTAAGAAGTCAGCCTAAAGAAAGTTTAAATATGTTTTAAACTTATCTTTTTAACTCTCTATATCTACAGGAAGGATAAGAAGACTTCAGAATCAAGATTGAAGATTAAAGACTCAAGATAAAAAGATTCAAGATTCAAGGTTCCGAGTTATCCGATAGTTAGTTAGCAAATTAGGCTGAGTCTTAGTTTGTTAGATTTCGTAGGCAAAGGATTATAAATACTTATCTCCTGATAAGTTTAGAGGTACGACTCAGAAATAACTACAACGACGATTACAACTAAGTGTTGTAGAGCCAAATACCTCCCCTCAACCGTATGTGTTACGATTCTTGAATCATTGTTTGTCAGTTCAACGTGATCAAGATATTCACAGATTGCCAAGCTATTCGTGTGTTCGAATACTCACATTAGTTGTGAGATTGGTAAGTTTTCAATCTGTGATTAAATCCTGTTTAGAGAGTCGTCGGTATCTATAATCATAAGTTGATTATAGATAGCTAAGTTTGAAATATTGAGAGATTTATATTAGGTGTTTACATATCAAGAGTTGCTTACTTGATAGAGTCTGTAATCATATTCTTATTAATGTAAAAGCAAAGCATTCGATTGTGGTTTGATTTACTTTGTGTAACACTTTATTTTGATTTGTTCAATTTCCACAGAAAGTGTATTCAACCCCCTTTTACACATCTGTTGCTTGTTGTTATTTAGCTACACTAGCTAGTGAGTACAGATGTCACATAAGCATCAATAAGCATGCTATCACGTCACAATATGGCCCGCAGAGCTAAGATATCACGTAGCGGTGTGCTGACATGTCAGCGGGATCATATCTTGCGTGGTAGCTTGCCTAGCTCAACGATCCGAGCTGGGAAATCAATCACAACCAACCGTATCGGTGGGGGAGCGAAGAGCAGCCCACCATCACGTTTGAGTCACTAGGACTCCGTTCGGATTTGATCATAGACCAAGATCCTCACTAACGTCAACCCCTGCGTATGTCCGGACAGGAATCACAAACTCGGATGACCCATAGGGTCCACAGTATGCATGCGTATCACATATCACAATTTATATCACATGGTATCACATGGTATCACATATATCACTATATCACGTCATACCTCGCGTGTTCACATATATACACATGGCACATAGCAACAGGCAACCGATAACCCTACTTACTGAGTCTCATGGGAAACCGGTACTCACCTCCAGATTACAGGAGGCAGAAATGAAATCGGTAATCCCAGGAATCCCCAGAGTCGTCCGATTCACCTAACACATTAGGTTCAGGCTTATCACATACACATAGTACACATAGGTTAAAACACAAGTTACACAAGCTGTTGGGACTGGACCCCTGCTTGCGATCGCATGCACTAACCATTCGATCGCAAGGACTTCCCACAACAGCCATGCGATCGCAAAGGGTCTTTTCTCCCAAACGCATGCTTCCGATCGCAAGAGATGCCCCTTTTGATCACAAACATGATTCTAGGGTTGGTTACGATCGCAAGTTATGTACCTATGGTGGCAAACCTCATTTCCTTCGCTCGTAAGCGGTAAACACCACAAAACAGACCCATACGATGGCATGGACCTACCATGGGATCGCAAAGACCAAACACAAGGCTTACGATCGCAAAGGTTTACCATGAGATCGCAAGGTCTTTACATACCCCATGCGATCTCAGGACCCCTCGACACAGTGTTCTTCCGACTTTGTTACGCACATTTGCTGTAAAACTCGTTTTTAACACCAAAAACTCGATTGAAACCAGATTCAATCGTTTGCACACTTTGTTCGACATCAAGGGAAGCTTATAAATACTTATGTCACAATAAATAACACAAACACATATCAAACACCATCCAAATGATGTTTCTCCTTCTTGAACACAAAACTTAGGTTTAGGGAGAAGAAGATATACAATAAGAAGATATAAGAACAGATTGATCACTTCAAACACTGGTTCACAATCCTTAGCTACTGATTTCTTTAATTTCTTTCAAAAACCCACAAGTTTGGGAGTGTATGTGTGTTTCACGTATGTTGTGTATGTTTGTATATGTTTTGAACAAAACCAGGGGATAAGGAGGAGCTAAGGACGACATTGGGATTTAATTATTTAAACCCCGGGTATTTTATTCCCCTATTCAACTTACAACTTTACACACGCCATCCCGTTTTAACCAACAGGGATATCTACGGAATCATTACACGAAACCGTATAACACGACATCACTTTTAGACACGTTTGACACTTTTTACGTAATCACATTAATTAACACAAGACACAGTCACACAAAACACTTAATTTAATTCACTTAAAGTCACTATACAAGTACTAAAAGACAAGGTACAAGTCACTACTGCTAGGCCCTTTTTTTCAGGGTGTTACAAATCTAACCCCCTTAATAAGATTCCGTCCTCGGAATCTGATCACTCACGAACAGGTGGGGATATCTAGCTCGCATATCATCTTCAGTCTCCCAGATCATATTCGAACCTAGGTTATATTTCCACTTCACGAAAACAAGCCTGATCACTTTCTTACGCAGCTTCTTAATCTTTGAGCCGAGAATTTCAACAGGTTCCTCAATGAGGCACTTGGAAGCATCGACTCTCAGCTCTTGCAATGGCAGAATCTGACTTTCATCAACTTTGTACTTGCGTAAGTAACACATGTTGAAGGTATTATGAATACCCGCAAGTTCTGGAGGTAACTCCAGAGATACTGTTTGATCATTTACTCTGCGCAAGATCTTGAACGGTCCTATGAAACTCGGACTCAACTTTCCTTTACGGCCAAAGTGGATAACACCCTTCCACGGAGAGACTTTCAGGAAATCCCGATCGCCCTTGTTAAACACAACTGGCCGACGTCTCGGGTCAGCGTACACTTTCTGTCGATCACGAGCGGCTTTCAGCTTTTCACGCGCCACTCTTACTTTATCAGCAGTAATTTGCACAATTTCGGATCCAGCGAACTGCTTCTCGCCAGGTTCTAACCAACACGTGGGAGTACGACAACGCCTCCCGTATAGCATCTCGAAAGGAGGCATCCCAATACTGGAATGGTATGAGTTGTTGTAAGCAAACTCTATCAATGGCAGATGTGAATCCCACGCACCGCCGAACTCAAGTAAACATGCGCGAAGCATGTCCTCCAGGGTCTGGATAGTTCTCTCAGACTGGCCGTCTGTTTGAGGATGGTATGGCGTGCTCAAATGAACACGAGTGCCAAGCTCACGGTGTAAACTCTGCCAGAAATTTGACGTAAACCGCGGATCGCGATCTGACACAATAGAACACGGTATCCCATGGCATGACACCACTTCAGCAATATACAACTTCGCTAACTTATCCAATGGAGTAGACTCGCTGATAGCCCTGAAATGAGCACTTTTGGTCAATCGGTCAACTATGACCCAAACCGTATCGTGCCCTTTGAGGGTTTTCGGCAACTTTGTCATGAAATCCATTGCAATATTATCCCATTTCCACTCAGGAATTTCAAGTTGCTGAAGATTTCCGTATGGTTTCTGGTGCTCAGTCTTCACTTGCGCGCAGATTTGACATTTCTCCACGTAGGAAGCAATGTCTCGTTTTAAAGTAGGTGGTATAAAGCTTTCAGATCATGATACATTTTGGTGCTGCCCGGATGAATAGACAGCCGAGACTAGTGAGTTTCTTGCAGAATTAACTCACGATTTCCCCCGTAAAGAGGTACCCAAATACGAGACTGAAAAGTCTTTAGCCCACGGCTATCATCTGCAAGTAGATCTTTTTACTTCCGCATCACTTCAGCCTTCAGATTCTCGTCACGCAAGGCAACAAATTGTGCTTCCTTCAATCTCATAAGAATATCCGGAACCACCACAAGTTTCATAAATTTCGCCTCAGCCGACGAGCTTTTTCGACTAAGAGCATTCGCCATCACATTGGCCTTACCCGGATGATAACGAATCTCGTAGTCGTAATCTTTGATTAGCTCGAGCCAACGCCGCTGCCTCATATTGAGCTCTTTCTACGTAAACACGTATTGCAGACTCTTGTGATCTATACATACCACACACTTGGTACCGTACAGATAATGCCGCCACAGCTTCAGAGCAAACACAACAACAGCTAGCTCAAGATCATGTGTAGGATAGTTACCTTTATGTGGCTTTAACTGTCGAGACGCATAAGCTATCACTTTATTACGCTGCATTAACACGCAGTCAAGCCACGAATAAGAAGCATCACAATAAACAACGAAGTCATCAGACCCGTCAGGCAAAGAAAGAATCGGAGCTTCACACAATAGCCGTTTCAGATATTGAAACGCTTGTTCTTGCGCCTCATACCACACAAATGCAACGTATTTCCGAGTGAGCTTAGTCAAGGGACCTGCAAGTTTAGAAAAATCACGGATAAACCGCCGATAATATCCAGCTAAGCCGAGAAAACTACGAACTTCAGAAGGAATTTGAGAAACTCCCCAGTTCATCACTGCATCGACTTTCGCCGGATCCACTTTGACACCATCCCTGCAGATCTCATGACCAAGAAAATCCACCTTACGAAGCCAGAATTCGCACTTTGAAAAGTTTGCATAATGCTTCTCTCGCTTGAGAGTTTCAAGAACTTGCCGCAAATGCAACTCGTGCTCGGCTTCACTTCTAGAATACACAAGAATGTCATCGATAAACACAATAACGGATTTATCCAAGAAAGGACGACAAATCCAATTCATCATATCCATAAACATAGCAGGCGCGTTGGTTAAGCCGAACGGCATAACCAAAAACTCATAATGGTCATATCGAGTACGGAAAGCAGTTTTAGGAATATCTTCTTCATTAACCCGGACCTGATGGTAGCCAGATCGAAGATCAATCTTAGAGAAGCAAGTCGCTCCCTGCAATTGATCGAACAAATCATCAATACGCGGCAGAGGATACTTATTCTTTACCGTTCGCTGATTAAGCTCCCGGTAATCAATACATATGCGCATCGTTCCGTCTCTCTTCTTCACGAATAACACAGGAGCTCCCCACGGGAATGAACTCGGACGAATAAAGCCCTTGTCAAGTAAATCTTGTATTTGCGTCATTATCTCTCGCACCTCTGAAGGAGCAAGACGGTATGGAGCTTTAGCTACAGGCGTAGCCCCTGGAACAAGATCAATTTTGTACTCCACATCTCTCACCGGCGGCAAACACGGAAATTCGTCTGGAAACACCTCCGGATAGTCTGACACTACCGGAATATCTTTGACCACTTGCTTTTCGAGTTTCGCATCAATCACATATGCTAGATAGCAATCGCAGCCTTTTGAAACCGACTTTCTTGCTTTCATCAGAGAAATAACAGGAATATCAGATTCTCGACGTTCCCCTCGAGTTACAGCACAAGACCCATCAGGTAAAGGAATCTTTACCATCTTTTTCGAACAAAGAATCTCCGCGTTCAAACCACTGAGCCAATCCATACCAACCACCGCATCAAAGCCCGCAATTGGTATGAGAAGAAAAGAGATAGGGAAACTATTCCCGTCCACGTCGATGTTAACAAGAGGAACACTATCCGTAACCGGAACTACCTTAACACTAGCAATCTCAACTTTAATCGGCTCAAGTAACACAGATATAGGCAATTGTAGTTTATCACGAAAAGCCACATATATAAAAGAATGGGTAGCTCCAGAATCAAATAACACACAAGCTGGAACAGAATTTATAAGAAAAGTACCAGTGATCACGTCTCCAGTAGCTTTGGCTTATTCAATTGTCATCTGAAAAGCCCGACCCTTGGTGCGAGGAGCGCCATCTTTATTTGGTCTGGAAGAAGACCCTCCAGCTCTGGTATCACCCCTTTGTCTCATTGGGCACTCAGTAATCCTGTGCCCCGGCTTCTGACACTTAAAACATACATTCTCTTTGAAAGAACATTACGTAGCTGCAAGCCATTTTTCGCCACACCGCATACACCTGGTGGTGGCCTTTGAACAATTTCCCGAGTGATAAGTGCAGCACGTAGAACACTAAGGATTATCAAACCTCGGCTTCTTACTCGTATCAGATTTACCACCAGCAGTAGATTGCCCTTTGGAAGTACCAGACTTCGAATACTGCTGAAACTTTCGCTTCTGACTCTCCACAGCTTGATCTCCCTTACACTGAAGTCGATCACCATCAATTTGTCGGGCTATCTCAAACGCCCGATCCATAGTAGCAGCAGCTCTCACATGAGCTCAATACTCCAGCGGTAACATATTCACAAACTTCCGCATCATAGCTTTCTCGTCAGTCACTAGATGTGGAATAAATCTTACCTTATCAGTAAAAGAATTGATAAGGTCCTCCACCGGTTTGTCCCCCTTAGGGAGACTGTTGAACTCGTTCTCCATTCTCTCAAGATCGTAATCGGTACAGTACTTGGTTTTCACCTTCTCAGAAAACTGATCCCAAGTCAGAGCAGCGATCATCTCTATGCTCAATGTATCCTTCACGGTATCCCACCAATCTAGAGCACGACCTTTCAATAGACGAACCGCATACTTGACACGGTTCTCCGATTCACAATCACAGGACTCAAAGACTTGATCCGTCTCGCGCAACCAACATATAGTCTCTGAGGGATTATCACTGCCCTCATAAACATTCGGCCCGCAAGACACGAATTTCTTGTAAGAGCATTGTTCACGACGCTTGCCCTTAACCGCCTCTAAAAGTAGCTCCCTAGTTGAGCGAAGCTCCTCTTCGAGACGCAGAATATACTCCTCTGGATCTATAACGGGTAGCCCTGAGTATCAAGCTACGAAGACTCCTCCTCTGTCTCTACATGAGTATGAGAAGCCTCGTCCTCCATCTGCTTTAAGGCTTCCTCGGTGGTAGCACGTCTTTGAGACATTATCACTCACTTTCTATACACAAGGGGCAAACACGTTTAGTATACACTTATTCACAATTTACTAACACACAAGTTAGTTCACATTAAGCAGTAAACACATAACACTCACACTCAGCCCAATTATCCCACTAGGAACACTTAACGATGGTCAAGCTCGAGTTTGAGATCGAATACTCTCACAAGTACTCGATTCCCTCAAACTTAGGCTCTGATACCTAATTGTAACACCGGATTTCACAAGCTTAAAATTAGCGGAAATTAAAACTTTATTTACACAAAAGGTTTGCAGCGGAATAAACCACTGATTACATATTAAGTACTGTTTATCGACTTGGCGATCAAGAACAACGAATCAAGCCAAGTCTCAAAAATCGAGCCAGTGTTACCAACTACGCACTGACCATCGCCACAAACTATCAGAGTTAACAATTGTTCCAAAAGATATATACAATAACACTACCCAAAGTAACCCACCTCGCCAGGCCATCTGATCACTAACCTGCAAAAAGGGAAATATCACGAAACATTAACTACACTAGCTAGTGAGTACAGATATCACATAAGCATCAATAAGCATGCTATCACGTCACAATATGACACACAGAGCTAAGCTATCATGTAGTGGTGTGCCGACATGTCAGCGGGATCATATCTTGCGAGGTAGCTAACCTGGCTCAACGATCCGAGCTGGGGAATCAGTCACAACCAACCGCATCGATGGGGGAGCGAAGAGCAGCCCACCATCACGCCTGCAGAACCTTTAACCCGGAAAACTCCATCGAGTACCGTTGATCCCGAATAACACTCAAGGATCCAGCCGCGTTAGCAAACTGACGTCAACCTCTGCATCTGTCCGGACAGGAATCACAAACACGGATGACCCATAGGGTCCACAGTACGCATGCGTATCACATATCACAATTTATATCACATGGTATCACATATATCACTATATCACGTCATACTTCGCGTATTCACATATATACACATCGCACATCGCAACATGCAACCGATAACCCTACTTACTGAGTCTCATGGGAAACCGGTACTCACCTCGAGATTACAGGAGGCAGAAATGAAATCGGGAATCCCAGGAATCCCCAGAGTCTTCTGATTCACCTAACAAAACGGACCCATACGATCGCATGGACCTACCATGCATTCGCAAAGACTTACGATCGCAAAGGTTTACCATGCGATCGCATGCAATCCCCATGCGATCGCATGACCCCTCGACACAGTGTTCTTCCGACTCTGTTACGCACAACTACTGTAAAACTCGTTTTTAACACCAAAACTCTATTGAAACCAGATTCAATCGTTGGCACACTTTGTTCGACATCAAGGGAAGCTTATAAACACTTATGGCATAATAAATAACACAAATACATATCAAACACCATCCAAATGGTGTTTCTCCTTCTTGAACACAAAACTTAGGTTTAGGGAGAAGAAGACTTACAATAAGGAGATATAAGAACAGATTGATCACTTCAAACATTGGTTCACAATCCTTAGCTACTGATTTCTTTGATTTCTTTCAAAAACCCACAAGTTTGGGAGTGTATGTATGTTTCACGTATGTTGTGTATGTTTGTATGTGTTTTGAACAAAACCAGGGGATAAGGAGGAGCTAAGGCCGACATTGGGGTTTAATTATTTAAACCCCGGGTATTTTATTCCCCTATTCAACTTACAACTTTACACACGCCATCCCGTTTTAACCAACAGGGATATCTACGGAATCATTACATGAAACCGTATAACACGACATCACTTTTAGACACGTTTGACACTTTTTATGTAATCACATTAATTAACACAAGACACGTTAGTCACACAAAACACTTAATTTAATTCACTTAAAGTCACAATACAAGTACTAAAACACAAGGTACAAGTCACTACTGCTAGGCCCTTTTTTTCAGGGTGTTACAGAATTCTTTGAGGAGTCTTCATCTGTTGACTAATCTCGCACTCCTCCCAAGTTTGGAATTCGGTAATCTATTTCATTTTCGATCGTTCAGTAATCTTGTTATTTTGTGTGTTTTGCTGATTTGTTCGTGCTTGTGCGTTGTTTTTTACTTGAAAAAAGAATAGCCTTTTCCCGATTCTTGTGCGAGAGCTCAACCTTTAAATGAGGGCAGTAGTCAATTAAATGAAAATTATGAGTGATATATACATCACAGATTTCCCCCCTTTTTCGATTGCAACCTTTCCTTAAACTTTATCATCTAAACTTTGTTCGGTACTTTGACTAAAATGGGGTGAAGAAAGATGTAATTGATACGATTATTAGGTCCAGTTTGTTTCACCGTAATGTGAAGGAATGTAATGGAATTGAAATCAAATTCCGTTGTATATTGCGTTTGGTAACATTACTTTGAAAGGAATTAAGTTCTTCGAAGTTCGAAGTGTTAATATTACTTTAGGTAGAGGAATGTCATTATGTAACCAATAGGGATGGAATTAAAATCATTTCCATTCATTTGCATTACGGTGAAACAAACAGGACCTTAGTGTGTAATTATGTATTGAGAATTCTGATTTGACCTGAGTAAAACATTTGTCAGCCTATATGGGAGTTTCATGTTTTGATCAGAATTAGATAAAAGTGATGCAATTGGTAGGATTCTATGATTTGTGCTTGGTAATTTGATTCGTGTTGGGTGTAAAAAATTGATATGACTGTAATGGCATATTCTGTGATTAATAATTAGCCCATAAGATGGAAGTTCATGCTTTGGGGAGACATGAAGAGGATATGATTCCTATTTTCAGTTTTTACTTCCTTTACCAGGAGATATTATTTTTGTTAATGTAACTGATGAGGAAAATATTTTGTTTGTATTACTTGTGAGGCAACTCCTATATTTATATAAAAATACAAAGATATATAAGGAATCTAGATATGCTAATCCAATTACATCAAGAAACCCTAACCTATAAATAGACTATGGGTGTGCTAGGGCTGATTAATTGATAATCTCAAACCGAATCTATAAGCTACTTGGAAAGGGTTTTTTTTTTTTTTGGGATACGAGGGATTATGTTTTTAAAACACCTCAAGCTTTTAACACCCGAACGAGGCTAGAGGGTTGGAGATTATAAAAACTGGAATCCCAAGTTCCTATAATCCCCCATAAGCTCGTTGCTGAACACACCCTATTTCTAACATTTCTCAACTTGGAGAATGTTAATCATGTCCAACTTGTTAGCAAACTATGATTTGCTTAAGGGTATCATGCGAATGTTCGCAAGTTGTTATATAGTCGTAATTTGCACTAGCTAGATCAGTAGATGGTGTATAATAATACAGCCTATCAAGTCGGTTGTGACCATTCCCATTTCTCTAAGAAGTCTTCTTATTCCCCGTTGCCATGGTTATATATTTCGATTGGTGGTTGACCAGAAGACAGTATATTGTTTATTGTTTTTCCATGAAAATAGATTACCTCTAAAAATACACAATATCCTGTAGTTGACCTCCTTGAAACAAGACACCCAACCCAATCTACATCAGAGAAACTAAGGTGTTGTTTGTTTTTGAAGACACTGTTAAGGTCTTATTTCATGTCTGCAAAGGTCTTATTGAATAAGCTAAAGTTCAAAAGGTCTTATGTCTGCGAAAAAATATTGTTTGTTTTTTTAATTTTAAGAAATGTCTTATTTACTATAATTTTGCAATTTTAAACTAAATTCAACAATTTGAATTAAATTATCAAATATCTAGATTCAAAACATTAGTATCCAATATCCACACATAAAACTAAAATAATTCTTATGCAAATTGCTATATATATATATATATATATATATATATATATATATATATATATACATATATATATATATAAAATAAAACTGTTTTCCTAGTAGAAAAACTTCACAAAACAGCTACTGTTGCTCACTTCCATGATCTCCATGTCTTCTCTTTTCTCTACAATCCTCCCATCAATTTCTTCCATCAACCAATTCACAAGTTTCCTCAAGTAATTATACCCTTTTGCATCTGACTAGAAAACCAATTGAATCAGCCATCATGTAAAAGAAACAAAATAATTGTAACCATAATCATCTTCACACTTCCAAACCTGCATGAACAGTAACCAAACATCTTCAAACTCCCAAAATTGCTCCCATCTCAATAAACTACTCTTGTAATTCATAAACCATTTGATTCCACGTAAACAGTACTTGCAACACCCTCAAGTTCTGAACTTTAATTTCATTAAAACAAGTTCAAACCATATTCCATTGCAAAACCATAATTGTCAAAAACTGTTTACAACAGCAAGTGAACAGTAAAACAAGATCCTTTTCCCTAACTATATTACTCCATTTATCACAAGAATTTGTTACCATAATTATAGCATCTACCATCACCATCCTTATTACTCCAACCCAAACCCATAATTCCCAACAGATAACCAAAACTGTTTTTCCAGAAAGACTGGATCTCAAATGGACTTGTTTTAGCTAAACACAGATGGCTTAACAGCCAATGGTTTATGAATCCAAAGTTTCGATGTTCTTGGGAGTATACAGGCAAACAACAGAATCCAAATCGAAACCTCACGATTCAGAAACTTAAATAATGTAATTTGAATAGTAAATAGAAAGAAGCACCACCATCACCAATTCTTGATTTTGGAAAAGAGAACAAACATACCTATTTCAAAATTTTCATTTTGACTCTAAACAAATTGTGACTGGAGCATATTCTTACAACCATATGTTATCTTGATCTGATGCTTGAAAGATTATGTTCCAAGAAATAGAACCATACATCTATAGAAATAGTGTCTATAACAAAACTTGATTCATACACAGTGGATTATGAAACCCAAAAAGAACTCTATTGCTTAAAAAATAGAATCAGAGGAAATCACAAAGTAATTTCAAACCACAAAGTCAGATTATATATGATGTAATATGTCTAATTGAAGGAAATTATCAAGTGGGGTGTCAACCAAAATGACATCCACGATGTTTTTAAGATACTGGTAACAGATCATGTATTGGATAATCTGTAATGCAACATGTTCATGAATTGCATTTCAAAACAAAGGCAGTGGCATTCAAACACAGAGGAAATCACAAGCTTCAAAATGTATTTTCAAACAAAAAAAGGAATCAGAGAAGAAAACAATCGAATCATATACCTGTTATAGTAGATTGATAGAAGGTTCATGCGTTTAGCCGCCGACGAGCTCAAATTAGATTCGTTTAGGGCTTCAACGATGGAGGGCTTCAAGAACGGACGGTTCGGTGCGTTAGGGCTTCGACAATGGAGGAAGGATCGACGATGGGAAGGGTCGACGAGGGGTATTCGGTCGACGACGGAAAGGTCGACGATGGAAGGATCGACCGACGATGGAGGTTCGACGAGGGGCTTGGGGAACTCGTTGTACCGTTTAGGGCTTCAAAAGTTCACGTTCCAAATGTCTGCAAGGTTTTGAAGCTATTTTTATTGCTTCACAAGATAAGCAATTATAATACAAAAAAAGATCTTATATCTTTGAAAAAACAAACGATCTTAATTAAAAACGGCTGCCCGCCCGCAGACGTTTTTTAAAATAAGACCTTATTAAGAAAAACAAACAAGGCCTAAGTATCCTACCATCTCAATAGCCCTGGTTCGAATAAGATATTCCTTTGCCTGGCATGACCGCGAGATACCAAGCAAGGCAAAGTACTACATGTCTACATCCCAAGTACATGTACATAATGTGGACATGAACTGACTCAAAACTAACAAGAACTGATATGGTTTAGTAGCTACCTGAAGTCTCTTATACCATTTAGGATCATTCACAACACTTGGATCCTTTCCGAGTGTCCATTGGCATATCTAGAACATGCTTTCATTGAGAGAATACAATTACCTAGAGAGATGTGGAAACTTATATCCTAACTCCTAGATAACAGACATCAAAGCATCGTACCGTGAAATGAGAATATAGAATATGCACTAACTTTGATATCTCGATACTATCATCTCTAGTGACAAAAATATCATCAACATACACTTTGAGAATGACTCGTTAAATCTGATGATGTCCGGAGAACATAGTAATTCTGGGAATTCCGAGTCCTACCACAATCATAGAGGATTTTAAAGAAGTTCCCAAACCATTTGCTAGCCGACGGCGACGGTTTGAGATCAAATATGAACATTGCAAGACATTCCTTTGATGCCTCCTTTGTAGCAACAAGCTCAGATTGGTGCTTCATGTATCCGTCCTCCTTAATAACACCACTAAAAAAGGCATTCTGACATGAATCTGGTGGAGCGGTAGGTGATCAATGGTTGATAAGGCTTTACAAATCTGAACAGATGACATCATAACCTTCGGAGAGGTCTCATCATGTTCAATCCTATAAGCTTGGGAATAGCCCTTTGAAACCATCAGGATTTTAACCAATGCAATGAGCCGTAATAGTTAAGTTTTTTCAAAAGTACCTATTTACAACCAATAGTGTGCTTCCTAGAAGGAAGTTGCACCAAGTCAGGTGCTTAAACCACCATCCACGGTGATAAAGTTCCTAAAGCCATTAATTAGGTGCTTAAAGTTAGGAATAGATAGGTAATCTTGCTAGATCATCACAATTGGTTGATCTATTCTTTTAAAGGGTTGTTTTTAGATCTTGGTAATTGAAGCTTTTTTCACATGGCATATTAGCATGCTTAATTTGCTTATGTCAAATTACTGGAGAACCCAGCATGTCTTAAACTTATCATGCTTAATGATATTATATTATACAATGATATTTTCCTTTGTATGTCAATGATGTATAACATATATAAATACTTCAAATTTTTAACAGGCCATTGACGATGGTTGAACAAATGGTAAGTTCAAATCTCAGCAAATACGGTTTGGGAAATTATCCAAACATCATCACAACCTCTGATTTGAAGCAAGAGGCTGTTTCTCAACCCAAGAGTCCTATTAATAATGTCAACCGTAATTTTACGTAGAAAATCTGAAACAGAGAATCGAATAATGATATGAATCAAATTGGCAAACAATAGCTAACGGCAATAATCACCGTTAGTCGGAGGCTTTTATTGATAACCCTAGATTTCGAGAACTAGGAATCTCCAATCGAAGGAAAACAAAGAACGTAAAATGTCTCATGATTGACAAAAGATAATCCGCCCCTAATTAAAGCCGACCTCCTAAACACCAAAAACAAATGACATAATTAAACCATAACTACTAAAAGTGACATTAAGCCCCCTGTAGTTGCCTTATTAATATTAATTAATAAAACGACTCTTAGCCCCCTGTAGGTGCTTGCGCGTCCTTCTTTCGATGATAGACTTTCCCGAAATGGTTGCTCGTATCAATACCCCCTCCCCAAAGACCCACCTTGTCCTCAAGGTGAAACCAAGGGAACCGTTCCGCAATCAAATCAGCCATTTCCCAAGTTGCTTCTTCCGGAGACAATCCCGCCCAGCGAATTAACACTTCCAGCCCCTGCCCACTCTCGCGTGTACCAATCACCGCTTCCGGTACACCATTCACCACCGCATCAGCAGTCAAACCGGCTGGTAGTGTTGGTTCTGCTGAATTAGCTCCTATCGCAGCTTTTAGTTGAGACACGTGAAACACTAGGTGTATAACCGCATCCGTTGGTAACTTCAAGCGGTAAGCTACTGCCCCGATTCGTTCCAAAATCTCGAATGGCCCATAAAAACGGGGAGCTAACTTCATATTCAATCTCCGTGCCACTGAGACCTGCCGATAGGGGCGCAACTTCAAATAAACAAAGTCTCCAACCGTGAATTGCACGTCTCGTCGCTTACCATCCGCCTGGTTCTTCATGAGCTGTTGAGTTCGTAACAACTGTACCTTAAGCTCATCCAGCACCTTGTCCTGATCACGCAAATACTCATCCACCTCAAAAGTAGTCGCGGCCCCCCGATCATAATGAATGAGAGAAGGAGGATCACGACCATAAAGCACCTTAAAGGGAGTCATTCCCAACGAAGAGTGAAAGGAAGTGTTGTACCAATACTCCGCCCACGGCAACCAACGGACCCACTGCTTTGGGCGGTTACCTGCTAAACAACGTAAGTAAGTCTCTAAACTTCGGTTAACCACCTCTATCTGACTATCCGTTTGCGGGTGGTAGGCAGTACTGTATTTGAGAGTAGTCCCCTGATATCTAAAGAGTTCACGCCAGAAATGACTAATAAATACGCGATCACGATCCGACACAATCGATTTTGGAACCCCATGCAACCGAATAATTCCACGAACAAACTCAACTGCCACCGATGACGCCGTATAAGGGTGTTTGAGGGGAATGAAATGAGCGGACTTACTTAATCTATCAACCACCACCATGATAACCGTATATCCATCCGACTACCGAATAATTCCGCGAACAAACTCAACTGCCACTGATGACGCCGTATAAGGGTGGTTGAGGGGAATGAAATGAGCGGACTTACTTAATCTATCAACCACCACCATGATAACCGTATATCCATCCGACTTGGGTAACCCATCAATGAAATCCATCGTAACATCATCCCAAATCCTCTCCGGTAATTCTAATGGTTGGAGCAAACCAGCAGGTGCTAAGTTGGAATACTTGCTCCTTTGTCAAGTTACACATTCTGAAATCATCTTCGCCACATCCCTACGCATACCCACCCAGAAAACCTCCGCCGCCATGCGCCGATAAGTCTTCTGAATACCTTCATGACCCCCTACGGCCCCCCATGCATTTCTTGAAAAAGCCGAGGAATCCATCCACCGAATAATGTTCGAATCCCACTCCTCCTTTTTCCACCTGTTCACGCAACTCAATGATTTCCGGATCCGACCCCAATGCCCGCAACAATTCCTCGTTGTCTGTAACTCGACTAATCGTCATCTCATGAAGTTCGGTCTCACCGGGTCGCCTAGATAAAGCGTCTGCCGCCCCATTCTCCTTCCCTGGTCGATATATTATGTCAAAATCAAATCCGGACAACTTCGATATCCAGCGTTGGTGATCCCCCGTAACCAATCTTTGTTCCAGTAAAAATTTCAAGCTCTTTTGGTCGGTGACAACAGTGAACCGCCTCCCCATCAGATAAGGACGCCATTTTTGTACCGCCAATACTATGGCCATCAGCTCGCGTTCATAAACCGACTTCGACCGTGCCCGAGGTCCCAATACTTGACTATAATAAGCAATCGGGCGACCATTATGCATCAACACCGCGCCAACGCCATACCCGGAAGCATCTGTCTCGATAGTAAACGTCTTCGAGAAATCAGGAAGAGCTAAGACAGGCACTTGTGTCATTACTTGCTGGAGTTTTCGAAATGCCTCAGTTGCCTCATCGTTCCAGTGAAACCCGTCTTTCTTTAGCAGATCAGTTAAGGCCCGAGCGATTTTCCCATACCCTTGAACGAATTTCCTGTAGTACCCCGTTAATCCCAGAAATCCCCTTAATTCTCGTAGTGTTTTCGGAATCGGCCACTCAAGCATCGCTGAGATTTTCGACGGGTCTGCCTGTACACCTGCTTGTGTCACTATGTGACCCAAATACTCCACCTGAGCCTGCCCAAAAACACATTTCTTGGCATTACAGTATAGTTTTTCAGCCCGCAGACGATCAAAAACTAGTTTCAAGTGCTCCTCATGCTCAACCATACTCCGACTGTATACCAAGATATCATCAAAAAATACCAGCACAAACCGTCGTAGATACGCATGGAATACCTGGTTCATCAGCGATTGAAAGGTAGAGGGGGCGTTGGTTAGCCCAAATGGCATGACTAGGAACTCGTAGTGCCCCTCGTGAGTCCGAAATGCAGTTTTATGTATATCCCCCTCTTTCATATGAATCGGGTGGTATCCCGATTTTAGATCCAGTTTGCTAAAAACCGCTGCTCCATGTGTCGTCTAATAATTCATCAATAACTGGAATAGGGAATTTATCTAACACGGTTGCCTTGTTCAATGCTCGGTAATCGGCGCAAAACCTCCAACTACCATCTTTTTTCTTAACCAGCAGGACAGGACTCGAGAAAGGACTGGTACTAGGCCTGATCACGCCCGCTTCGATCATCTCCTCTACGAATTTCTCAATCTCATCCTTTTGCAATTGCGGGTACCTGTATGGACGGACGCTAATGGGTTCTGTCCCGGGTTTGAGGACAATAGCATGCTCATGATCCCTCGTAGGCGGTAAACCTGCAGGCATTAAAAAGACATCTGAATAATCAGTTAGTAAAGGATTCAACGCCGGGTGCGCCTGAGGGGTTGCGATCGTGGACCCCTCGACAGTGGCGAGAGACACCAAGTATCCCTCACTAATATCCTTGATAGAACGCACGAGGGCTTGTAAGGACACCTCCGCCCGTCGCAATCCGGGTTCCCCACGGAGGGTGATTCTCTCCGTTCCCATCAAAAACGTCATAGTCAACTCTCGCAAGTTAACACGAGTATCTCCCAATTGTCGTAGCCACTTCATTCCCAAGATTACATCCGTACTACCCAACTCTAGAGGATAAAAATCATCAACCACAGTTAAACCCGGAAGAACCAATTCCACATCATGGCACACCCCATAACAACTATCCGTCTTCCCGTTACCCATGATCACACCAGTCCGCCTATGGCCCGTCACTAACAGATGCAGGGGCTAAATCAAGCCCAGGGATAGAAAATTGTGGGTAGCCCCACTATCAATAAGGACTATGACATCAAACCCGTGTATCTTTCCGCGCACTTTCATCGTGTGTGGTGAAGTAATACCCACTACAGAATGAACCGACACCTCGACCACATCCAAATGGGCGTGTTCCGGTTCTACTAGTTCTGTTCCTGCATCCTCGGTTGCCATATCACCATCCGTTAACATAAGAACATGAAGTGTTTTGTCCGGGCAACGGTGCCCCTGTCCAAACTTGCCATCACAACGAAAGCATAAACCCTTGGTTTTTTATCATTATATTCCTTTTCTGTCATCCGGCGAAACGGCTGTTTCGGTGTTTCACCTCTCGGCCGAGTACCCCCAGTCACCACCGCTCCCGACGATTTCGGTGCAACGGCGTTATTACGAACTGGTTGCAGTTTACTGGCCCCCTTACCTGCCTCGCTGAAACCATCAGAACGTGCCTCGTCAATCATCAAGGTCAGGTCGATGAGTTGACATATCCCTTTAGGTTGTAGCATCCTGACAGTGTTGCGCAATTCTGGTTTCAAACCCTTAAGAAAAGTTCCCTCCAGTATATTTTCTGACACCCCTTCCAATTGTGTCGCTATAGATTCAAATGCAGTAACATATTCACGGGCAGTTCCATCCTGATTAATTTTTAAAAACTGCTCATACAAGTTACCATCCCGGGACGGCAGTTTCAATTTCAAATGCTCCCACCCAAGAAAAGGCTCACGGGTATCACACCAGCGATACCACGCCAAAGCCGGTCCTTCCAAACACAATACCGCGGCTTTCAGCCGTTCCCCAGAAGTGATAAAACCCTGCACCTCAAAAAACCTTTCCGCCAGATACACCCACCCGTAAGCATCTTCCCCGTTAAAAATCGGCATTTTAAGTTTGCGTAACCTGTGATCAGCCCCTGGCACCCAAACCCGTTCACCAGTAGGCCCAGAACCCCGCCCATACCCGCTGCCCCCAATAGGAATTCCCGAGGTCCCGTAAGGCATTGTGCCCTTCGGTCCCTGTAAGTACTCATAACCAGTGAGAGTTTTGAACTTACCTGCTGTTGCACTGCCCGTATCTTCGACCGAGTGAACCGGAAACCCGTCATCACCAAACAACAGGGGAGGACTGGTAATGATCGGTCCCGTGGCGTGGGTGAAGATCGGTGGTGGAATAGGCGCTGTCGGCACAGCAGCTGTTGGTGGTGGGGCTGTTGGTTTTGCGATTTTCAGCAGGACAGCCATCAACTCCTCATGTTTTTTTCCAGCCCTTCGTGTCGCCCCTTGGCCTCCTCCCTCATTGACTCCATTGCCTGTTCGAGTCTGTCGAACCTCTCAGCAGAATCGGCCTTGTGTTGCGCCAAATCAGCATCCACGTCCACAATTTTTCTCGACATCGTGAATCAAGAATGCACAGATCAGAATCGCCTCAAGGTATGAAGTGACGATGAACAGTATTTTTCGACGTGAACAGTGTTTTCCGGCGGCACTGTAGCAGAGTGAACAGTAGCGGTTTTTTCTTTTTTTCTTTTTCGTGGTGCCCAGAATCAAGATGCTCTGATACCAATTTGATATGAATCAAATTGGCAAACAATAGCTAACGGCAATAATCACCGTAGCCGGAGGCTTTTATTGATAACCCTAGATTTCGAGAACTAGGAATCTCCGATCGAAGGAAAACAAAGAACGTAAAATGTCTAATGATCGACAAAAGATAATCCGCCCCTAATTAAAGCCGACCTCCTAAACACCAAAAACAAATGACATAATTAAACCATAACTACTAAAAGTGACATTAAGCCCCCTGTAGTTGCCTTATTAATAATAATTAATAAAACGACTCTTAGCCCCCTGTAGGTGCTTGCGCGTCCTTCTTTCGATGATAGGCTTTCCCGAAACGGTTGCTCGTATCAAATAACATCAGGATTTCAGCAAGCAGAACAACAATTTGGTGATAAAACTCTTGGTCTTTAAAAGGGTAATGAATCTTCTGCAAATATCAAGTTAATTCTGTAAATGCTCGAATTAGAAACTATGAAAAAGAGCAGCTTGCAATGGAGAATTGGAGTGCAAGATTTGCAAAATTGCAGAAGTATTTGCAGCAATGTGATACCTCAAATCAGGAGGTTTATCATCAAAGTGAGTTTTGTTCTTATAATCTAGTGATTTTAATTTATTTTTTTAATGATGTTCGTGTACTCATGTGACTTTTATATATTTTATCTTGTTAGAGCTCCGATCGTTTTCTCCTGATGAGCGTAATAGGCATGCGGTTGAATTCGAGAGGCGTGCAATCCAACTAACAGTGGAAGAAGGTACAATGCGTCATAAATTTTCATACTTTATTAAAATTAGTTCATTGGCCCGTGCACGCATGAGCAGTGAAAATATAATGTGAAATAAAACATATATAAGATACATAAAACATATGAACAAACATAATCATATCCATAGAAAGAATAACTAATAAAATAATATATTTATTGAATGTTTGAATATTGAAATTAAGATGAGTTTCATATTTTTTGTATACCACATTAATAATTTTATTTAGTGGGTTACCCTTAGGGTCACAAGGAAGAGTCTTTTTGCTTGTGACACGAGAAACCACTACATACAACCGTTCATGTGAAAACTAGACGTATGAAAAACAATCCAACTTGGGATAGTGAGTGACCCCATATTTATTAACGATAATCCTCGAAAATGATTTAGCTTGTTAGGCTCACATCTAATGTAAATCACAAACAAAACAAACGAAAACTCATACCTTAACATATAGATGATAGAAGATGTTTAATATCACAAACTAAAACTGACAAACTTATATCTAGCAGTTCAAATGCAATTGATATATAAAGCAAAAAAGTTATGCTTATGTGCTGTAATTTTAGATGCTATGTAATAATTCATTACTTTAGTGGTATTTGAGATATAGTAATTATTTAAGAATTAAGATTTAAACTTTGAAACTTCAGTTTAATTAAACTAGATGTAACATACAAAATTAATTGTATAAAGAATTAAAGCACCAAATAAATAATGATTAAAATAAGATAAAATAAATGAAGTTGTTAATTACTTACTAATAATGTGTTTATTAAAACTATAACAATTTAATCAATATATTATTATGAAAAATCATTGGCATCGAAAAACAAATCAAGAGAAATCAAGAGTTTAACGTAGTATGATTATGTTAACCAAAGAGATAACTAATTTAGGGTTTCAAAAACAAAATCTATATCATAAAAAGAGATTATATCTCACTAATCGGTTGTAGATAGAGATTCTCATATACCCATAATCAAAAATATCTCATAGAAAAGGATTGTGATTTTGTGATTTATAAGCAAAGAAAATACCTATTTGGAAAAGATTAAGTGTCATCATGTTTGGACTTTGGATTTACACAAAATAAAAAATAGTAATCAGTTTCTTCAATGGGTACGAAATAGACTTTTTTTTACTAACAAAAAATTTTAAAAATATTATTGTTTTAAATTTGTGTCAAGTTATGGTAAAATTTATATCAAATCGTAGATAAAAATGAGACGGTCATAGATATATAATTATATTTATACCAATCATTATACATTAAAAATTGTAAAAGAAAAACTATAAACATATACAATTAAATACATCCATCAAACATAAATATATAGTTTTATACAAACACCCCCTTATACGGTATAAGTTATTCAAACACCCCGTGAAACAAAATCTATAAATGAAGTGTTAATTTGCATAAAAGGTCAAAATTGAGGTAAAGATGAATTTGAAATTTTGTTGATTTAAAATAATTGAAATTATAGGTGAACGATTGTCTTGGTCAGGTCTTTGCAAGTCAAAACAAGTACAAAATTTTGGTAAGTCAAATCGGGTCATCAGATTTTTATCTTGTTTTATTCTATATTACTTTCATTAATGGTTAAATATCATTACAACAGCTATCATCAAAATAGTTATGTAGTATTTTTTTTTTCCTTTTAGTATTTTGAATTTTTAAAGGTTGTTAATCCCTGATTATGCAATGGCCAACTTTTAATCATTTGGACCTGTTACTTCTTTTAGCTAAATTCTTTACTTGTACTCATTTCACCCATTAACAATGAATATAACTCAAAATGACCTATTTTCACATAAATGGGTTGGAATTAGGTTTGGAAACGAACCGCACGAACACGAACGGGGGTTTGTTCGTGTTTGTTCGCTTAACTTTAGCCGAGCAAATAAATGAACACGAATGTTTAAAGGAATGGATTTTTTTGTTCATGTTCTTTCGAAAAACTTTAGCCAGTGATCAATGAACACAAACGAACAAAAACATATACAAATATAATACAAAACCCAACATAATTAGATATAAACAAACACTAACTACGTGTATATATATATATATGTGTGTGTGTGTGTGTGAGAGAGAGAGAGAGAGAGAGTGTGTGTGTGTGTATGTATATATATCTATGTACACACGCACTCACACAGTAATACATGTAAATGAACATATACAAATGGATAAACCAACGTTCACGACTTCACGAACATAAATGAATGAATGAGGCCATTGTTCGTGTTCGTTCTTTGTACTAAACGAATAAAGATTTTTGTTTGTATTCGTTTGTTTATTAAATAAATGAACTTCCTGCCGAACGGTTCACGGATAGTTTACCTAACGTTCGGTTTGTTTACAACTTTTAAAAATTCAGATATATTGGGGTGTACATCTCCTTAGCGATTATTACAATTTTTAATAACGAAGATCATATTATATTTGCTGTTGCACTGTTTGTTATAGTTAGCTAATTGCCGAAAAAAGAACAAAAAAGATTATCAGATTTTATAATCTGGAAAATTGTACGTCTTTTACAACTTTTCAATGGACAAATTGAGAAGTTTTCTTACCTTTTTCTGCAATTTTCCGTTCTATATTGATCTTGAAAAATTACTTGTGTTGCAACTTCTTTCATGTTACTCAAAATATGATCCTTTTGCCAATTGGCCCTAAAAATATCAAAAAATGAAAAAAAATAACAAATAAAAAAAAGAATAGTTAAAAATTTAAAATGGTCAAACATGCTGCAAATGGGTCTATAAAAAGAAATAAAATTTTATTTTACTAGTATATAAAATCATATATAATATATAATATGTGTGTCATTTAATGTTGCAGGGAGCGAGTTAAAGAGGGTGAAGGATTTGAATGTACTTGGTAAATCTGCTGCTAACAATCTGCTTCTTCGTTCGGGGTATCGGGGGGATGGGATTCAAGGTCCTTTTCTGGTTCGGGGGGTGGGGCTTGGAAGGGGATTATAAATGCAGGGAGGGTATTATTATCAAAAGGGGTAGATCTTTTTTCCTTGCAAGAAATTATTGTAGGGAATGGTGAAGACACTAGCTTTTGGAACGACAGATGGCTGGGATCGTCAATCTTGGCTCAAGAATTTCCAAGAATTTACAACAAGTTAGGGAGGTCGGACAAGAAAATCTCGGAATTGGGCAGTTGGACCGGAGAAGATTGGTGCTGGGATTTTGGAAACGAATCACTATTCAGAGGAAGGGTCAAGTCGGAATTGGAGAAGCTTCTAGATTCGTTGAAAGATATAACAATTAACAAAGACATTGAAGACAAAAGAAATTGGTTGCTAAGTGAGGATGGGTTGTACTCGGTAAAGATTGTAAGAGATCGGCTTGAACAACTACACTTGCAGGGATCGGTATCAAAAATCACTTTTTGGTCAAATCTAATTCCTAAAAAGATTTGTATTTTTAGATGGAAGTTGGTGAGTAATAAATTGCAGGTAAGAGAAAACTTAGACAAAAGAGGGATAGATTTACATTCAACACTTTGTCCAAGATGCGATGCTCACATTGAATCGGTGGAACATGCTATTTTTACTTGCCCCAAGTTATATTTCCTTTGGAAGGATGTGCTTAGTTGGTGGGGGTTGGAGGTATACAACTTCAAAAACCTCGAAGATTTGGAACAGTCGGTTACTACGAAGCTTAAAACGCATTCTAGGAAGATTTGGAGTCTAGTTATTTCGGTAGCGAGTTACTTGATTTGGAGACACAGAAACCAGTTAGTTTTTTCAGGAAAATCGAAGGAGACTTCCGGTATTTTGGTAGATATAAAATCGTTGCTCTTTCATTGGTTAAAAGGTAGAGCTACAAACGCAAAAGCTTTGTGTTGGCAAGATTGGTTAGTTTTTCCAGCAGGCATTCCAAAAATTATATAAATAGATGTATGTAGTGATTTGAGTTTTGGTTTACATTCCACGGACTTATACAGTTATACTATTTTCACCAATTGTGGAAAGGTATACCTTGTAAAGTAAGTCTTGTGGAAGGTCGGATTGTAAGCTGTTTTCTTTGTTTATATATATATACCAGTGGCCTTTCAAAAAAAAAACAATCTGCTTCTTCGACAATTGACACCTGTATTAAAATCAGAAAATGTAGTGTAAAACTTGATTATTTACTTCAAAAATTATGTAGTTATGGGTGTTACCATGTCTAGTCAACCCTTTGTTTAACTGTCTGACTTTCATGTTAACTGTTAACTTCATGTGGCTAAATATACTGATAAGGGAAATGGGTAAATAGCAATGTATTTTACTATTTCTGTGTTAATTGACTATTTTAGTAAGTATATTTCTTTCCTTTTGATAATTATAATGTAAATTGATGTGTTTATTTTGGAAATGTGGCTTGTCATTTTATGCTTAAGTTACTAAATTAACACATCAACACAAAATATATAAGTTCATGAGTAGCACCTTTTTGAAATCAAATTAACCCAAATATCATATTAGCTTGTCACATCGACTTTTTTACTTTTTTCTTCCTAGCCCAAACTCAACCCAAAACCCATGTAGCACTCAACCTAAATATTTTTCTCTCTCATCACTCTCTCTACAAAAAAATGAAAAATAAAAAAGGTGCAAATAGCTCTTGGTTTGGAGGACACGAAGGGGAGAAAAAGGGGACGAAGCCAAACAACTGGTAGCGGTGTTCCCACCCAACCCAAAGCCAACCCAAGCCTCGCTTTGCATGGCCTAATTGGCAATAAGATTCAAAATTTTGCTCAAATTTAGGGAAATAATATATCTACTTAAACTTTCTCAAACATCCAAAGTAAACGAGTTTTATATAGCCCGCGTGATGCGTCGGGTTAATGTAAACTAATACATTAGCGTCTTGTGTATTTTCTTTTTTAAAAATGTTATTCTCAAGTTTTAGTATTGTTACATAAAATTCATACAAACTTTTTTTTAATATCAAAAACTATATTCTTTATAGTTGATTGAAAATTAACAACCTCATTAAATCGGGTTCAAACACTTGTCTTCGTTTAAAATATATCTCCTTGTTTAAAGGGTACGATGTTTATCGAAAAATGATTTTCTTAGATTTAGGACAAGAAAAAACAAAACCAAATTTTTAATAAACTTTTGCTACGAAAATTCATAATAATTTTGTTATGTAATATGCAATCGAGTGAATCGACAAATCTTGCTTGCAAACATGCTTAACGAAATGTGTGAAATTTGTAGTTGTCATTTATATTTGTGTTTTTTCATATCAGAATTTTCATCTAGCAGTAGATAGTCCATCAAAGTCCTTTTATTTTTCTTTTTTCATCTTAGATATACAAAATTAAGAAAATCTAAAAAAGAGAGAGATGGGTTAAATTATAAAATCTCATGAGATATACATCTCATCACTCATGATATTATGATTAAATTATTAATATACCCTCTAAAATTTCTAATAAAATACCTACTTACTTTGCCATTGATAGTATAGGTAATAAATTGGAAAAAGGATTTGTTTTTTTAGAGCAAGCTATAGTGTTAATTATCTGCTTCCTTAATCATTCCAAATTTGTTATGACTACGAGAGTACGAGTGTTATAGTTATGACTTTCCGTCTAGTTATTATAATTAATAGTAAGGTTTAGTTTTAAAAAGAGTATTGAAAATTTTAAAACTTTCGGAAACTAAACCTTATTTTCTTGTTGTTTTTCCTTTTTGTTTTTCTTTTTGGTTTTGAGAAGGTCTACGTGTCAGTTACAACCTCTTTTACAATGTAAAAGTATTTTGGAGAGGCCTGTGTATCACTTACAACCCCTTTCTGTAATGTAAAAGTAATAGAATAGTCTTTTATATATTTTAGTTTAGTCTGTTGTAACCAAAACCAAAGACAATGAATTTTCGTTAAAATTACACATTTGGTCTTGGGCCGTAAATTTTATAGGTTTTGTCCCTTCCGACCCGATTATCTTAGACAATTAGTCAACTGCTCACATAACATGACTAAAATACCTAGTGTTATTTTATTTACTAGCTAAACGACCCGTGTATCAACACGGGCTGATATAAGTCAATTTAAAATTTATATAGTTTTAAAGAGTATTAAGACATATAGTAAAAATAATTACAAAACATAGATATGAATATAAAATCTCGTAAGAAATGAATAATCATTACAGAATTTTGAAATTCATACATAAGATTATCATTAGATTTTCTTTAAAACCTCTGTATAAACAACATTCATAGTTTTATTAGTAGGGTTTTCTTAATTGTCGCAAATTAAAACCTTTAACCTCACTTTACTCTTCACTCAAGAAACTGTCACATATAACTGTCCATGAGTGAAAACGTGTCTTTTTAGTACTTCTTATAAATACTCTTTTTAAGAAATATAAAGTTACATTACACGTCTAAAAGTTTTAGTATAATATTAATGTGTTTCTCGTGATGGAGCTTTATCCCGATATTGTAAAACCATAACTATAATATTATTGTTGATGTTGTTTATAAGCGACCCGTGTATCAACACGGGGATGATATAAGACAATTTTAAATTTATATAGTTTTAAAAATATTAACACGTTAAAAAATTAGAAAACATATATATGAATATAAAATCTCGTAAGAAATGATAAACATTACAGAAGTTTGATATACATAAGATTATCATAATACTTTCTGTAGATACTCTTTATAAACAACATTCATGGTTTTATTAGTAATTTAACGCACACACAAACTAAGCTATTTAATTTGAAATGGGCTAATGACATATCTAACTTGGGTATTTTTCATACTTTTATAATTGTTGCCCCAATTCACGATTTTTTTTAATCTACTGAATGTTGTTTTTTCCTTTTTTGATATCATAAGATATCGAAGATATCTTTTACAGTTGATTTGTGAACTCACTACCTCGCGTTTACTAAATGAATTGCACACAAAATCAACGAATTTTACTAAGGCAGAGTAGGAAATTAGAGATAAAAAGGAACAAATTATGAATCTTCAAACTCATATATAATTTTCGTTTCTTAATCTAGCTTTTAGGTAATTCAATCACAGAATTTTCAATTAAATTCATATTCAAATGGTTGTTATATTATTCATGTATATCTCATCGTCTACTTCATTTTCCTTCTTGTTTATATTTTCAAACTTAATCTATCAATTATTATTCCATTTAAATCACATTTTAAAATTTTTTAAATCTAATTCTAAAAGTAACTTCCTTACCTAACAAAGTGGAGTAATTTTAAACCAATTAAATACACGTCAATTAGAAATATGTATTCAATTCAATTTTAAATATATATATTATTATGTTATCCACGATTAATTCAAATATATATTGTTATCTTATCCAAGATTAACAAACACATGAAGTTTGTTATATAAAATTTCCCTTAAGAGATTTGATGGAATGTGACGTAATAACTAATACAATTTTTATTTTCTTTAATTTTTTTAATCAAGTGCTATGATTGGTGGAAATTTTTTAGGGAAAGAGTTGATGATGTAAGTAACCCTTTTTTAATAGTTGATTATATATATGATTCTTTAATTTTTTATATTGATTGATGCACCTTTGTTTGTTTTAAATGTTATATATTTTTATATAAATTTATCATAAATAAAAAAAACTTAAAAAAATTTTATTACTTTTTATTGAAAGACCGAGGAATCAGTTATTATATCGACTATTATACGTAGATAGAATAAATATAAAAAAAATATAAATTGTTTTATGAATAACATACCCACTACTATTAATGGATAACAAACAATTAAAAATATACTACTTTAAAAAAAATGTCATATTACAATAAAATTTATACCAAAACGTAGATAAAAATGAGACGGTCGCAAATATATAATTATTATTTCTCTAAACAAATTATATAATAATTTATTAAACATATTTTATAAACAACCTATAATTAATTATATTAATATACAATTTTTATAAAACCCCCTCACATTTTCATAAAAACCCTTAACATATTTTATAAAACCCCCTTAGAATTTTCACAATGCCCCCCTTCCAAGACTTAAGGATTTTTGGCATTTTTGACATCATCATCTCGATTTTTTTAAATTTTTTTTTAAAATCAAGAGTTGTGATTGGTGGAGATTTTTTTGGAAGAGAGAGAAACCCTTTTCTTTTAATATATATTAAAGATTTCCTGTTAAGTTCAAATAATTTTAGAAATCCCTATTTAATATTAAAAATGTTGTTTCGTCAAGTTTTGACACCGTTGTCCTAACAAAAGGGTGATACGGCAAAAACAGCCCCGATATCGTCCGACCCGAAATCGGTATTTTCCTTTTGTAAGTTGCTTTAAACATGTTTCCGAGTGTGCGTGCAAAATTCATTGTGTATCCGACGTTGTTTGGTCAAGTTTTAACACATGTTTCCGAGTGTGCGTGCAAAATTCTTAGTAAATCGGACGTTGTTTGGTCAAGTTTTATCACATAAGGGTGATACATTAAAATAGTCCCGATATCGTTTATTAAAAGAATTTCCAGACTAAAGTTTAACATGATATATATGACTACCAAAATTCTAAAGAAAAATCATGCACCATAAACATAAAAAAAATGTTTATGGTTGATATGTATATCAGCTAAATTGTGGTTGGAGTTTAATAATCTATCTTAAAATGTTTGTTGTACAACCCGCGAGTGGTTGCTTTCATAAAATCGACGACTACTTTGAAGTGTTTATCATCGTTACTTATCCAATGGAGGACATTAGTTTGTTAGAAGAATTTATAACCATTTATAACCATTGGTTAATAACTTGTATGTAGAAATTATAGTTATATTTAACCAGAAATAATTCAAATAAGAACCGTTTTCATGTGAGAAGTACTAGAACTATTTGTAATATTCTTAATGTAGTCATTAATAAGGGTATTCTAGTCATTTATGTATTTATCAACCGTGAATTATGTTCAAATGAATGAGTTATAATTTAACGAGTCTTGAATTTTCCAAAATAAGTCACATATATATTTACCCAAACATAAATTGTGTCTAAGTTGACAAGTCATTATTTAATGAGTCTTGATTTTCTCAAAATTATATGTCATTGATTTATTTTAAATTAAGGGCTAAGATTGGTTGTCATAAAATATAGTTCTCTTTTAAACCTTCTACGACCGGTACACACCTTTAACAAAGCCATCTCAAATATTTTCGAGGCCCAGGGCAAAACTAAAAAACGAGCCCCTAAAAGTTCTAAACTATATAAAACGCTAAGAAAAAACTTACAATTATACGTACTTAACGGCAACAAGAGACGAAAATATACAATTGACAACCAATCACAAACTAAGTAAAACTGATCAATGCTGATTTAAGAATTAAAATATAATATTTACCACCTAAGCAA
The DNA here is from genome assembly GCA_947179395.2 of Pulicaria dysenterica. NCBI lineage: Eukaryota > Viridiplantae > Streptophyta > Magnoliopsida > Asterales > Asteraceae > Pulicaria > Pulicaria dysenterica. The sequence continues at coordinate 52,243,191 of OX359293.1, forward strand.
ACTAATAAATAAACAAATTAATATGCTATTGACAATTAGTTACAAGATAATAAATTAGTTAATTACAAACTAAGAAATTAATATGCAAATACCAATTAAGCCATAATACTAAGCAAAAGTAAACTGAATAATATGTAAATACCAATTAGTTTCTATATAATCATTTGACTAAACAAAACAGACAAAAAGTAAGTAGTTATATAATTGAAATCTAAACAATGAATAAAAATTAAACTAAAAATCAAGGATCAATGACTAAAGAAAATTTAATACATGTTTAAGAAATTAGAATCATTTCAAATTTCAAATATGTCTTAAATAGATATTTCTGAATTCACCTTTTATAAAAGCCTATGATATTGTTTTTTCTTAAGAAATCCGAAAAATGATAAGAGATTGTGATTGTCAATGTTGTTGCTTCCCATATTGTGTGATTTCGTCCCAATGGGTCAAACAATTTTGTATGATCTCATTGCAAACTAACAATCGATTTTTTTGGTGAACTGAGGATTTCTTGGTTTTCTTCACAAACGGTCACTACTAGTTAATAAAGCATCACAAAGAGATTTCCTACGCATCAAATTTGGTGGCTATTTTTCAACGAATATCCCACTGGTTTAGGTCAGAAAACAAATTTTCGACAAATTAAAAAAATTTCATGAAAAATTGTTGGGAAATTTGTGGGATGGATTTCTCAAGAAAATTTATCCACGATCGATTATGTGGAAAATATGAGGTAAACGGACTTTTCCACATATATGTCCAAGACAAAAGAGGACGTGTTTGTAGTCGGTCAAAAGATTTTGACAATTGAATATAGCATTTCTGCTTAAAGTGTTAATCTAATTTTTACAGAAATTTTTGGCATTTACAACTATTAACTCATAATAAATTAACTAAACTAGAATTAAAGCGTTAAACTATGTACATTATACACATACAAAAGAAAAATAGGCCCTTCTAATCCATGGACCCTGGAGGGTCGCCTCTTTCACACGCCCCTTATACGACCCTGGTCTTTTAACTTTTTAAATTTCGTTTTGCAAACCTTTTGACGTTACTTTATTCAACTTATAGTCTCCACAAGCTTCTTCATCTTCAAAGTTTTTTAGTTTTTTATGAAATTTGATATTACTTTTTTGAAAAAGAGAAAAATATTTTTAGATGATATAATATAGTTTTTATTTTTTATGAAGAATGGAAAATAAGTTTTTAGATAAAAGGGTGACATTTTTATTTATTGTGATAAGTGATAAAGTTTGTATTTTCAGTTTTTGTGACAAATTTTCTAAATCATTTATTTATAACTAATTCACTTTAAAAATAATCGTTTCAATGGAAGTGATATTATCTAATTCACACTATTCGTGTTCACTTTTCAGGTTTCTAAGTGTTTTCTTGAGTCAAAAATTGAAACTTGTTTTTGATAGATTTGTATGTATAGCTGGCGAACCCTGTTGTCACGTCCAATATCATAAGGTATTCAAGGATCACACCAGTGAGAACATATAATCCGAGAAGTAATGCAATCACATTCGGGAGAATGTGTTTATAACTAATTAGTTATAAATCAAGATTCGTAAGTTACGGTTTTACCTTACGTAGAGGATAATTACCAAGTTGATTAATTGATAAGGAAATATATATTTATTAGTTAATAAATATTTATTGTTAATTAATAATATTCAAAGATCAAAAATTTAAGTTTAAATTATTAGTTTTGGATAATGAATAATAATTAAAAGAAATTAAAAAGAAAATTAATATATAAATAATATATATATATACCAAAGGGCTTGTAGCCCAACGGTACTGGTGTTGTAAGGTGGTGCCTGAAAGGATTTTGTGCAGGGATAATGTACGCGTGTCATCACATCCATGGACACTATGAGTCACTAAAGGATCACACAGCTGCACACCCAAATCAAGAACTAGGAAGCAATACATTTTGTATAAGAGATTATAATTAACAGTGGTTTAATTATAAGGAAAAAGAGAGAAATAATAAATGGATATTTATTAGAAAAAAAAGGGGGATATAAAATATTAGTTAAATATTTAATAATAAAGTTTGGTTGGATAATATTAATTAATAGTTAATTAATTAATATTAAACTAAACTAAAGGGTAGCTTTTGTCAAATAACCAAAGTTATTGGTTAACGGACCGGGCTTAAGGTCCAAGGGTCTTGATCCATTTAAAAGTCTATTCAAATGGATTAAGGAGGTTAAGTTTAACCTAATGAAACATTAAGCCTCCAAAGCAAAAAACAAAAAGCTCTCCCTTGCTCCCTCCCTCTCATCGATCGACGGCAACACCACCACCGGCCAAGGTGGTCCTCGGCGGTGCCCTGCGGCGGCAGGTGTTTTGCGGCGGTGCCCTGCGGCGGCGCTGGTGGTCGACGGTGGCCTCCTTCACGGCGGCTCTCTCTCTCTCTCTCGGCGATCGTGATCTCGGCCGGACCTCCCCATTGCGGCGGTGGTCGGCGGCGATTGTTAGGACCCAAAAGCTGCCTTCCTTTTTGGCGGTTCGTATACACGCACGAGTCAACTCTCGGGTATTGTTTGGTAGGCGGTCTAGCAACTTTTTCAAGTGGTGCAATAGCTGTGTATCCCCCTTCAGCAGTCACAGGGTATATTTTCTATCCTTTAGATAAACCTGTTTTAAACCTGCGAATATTGTATGTTATATATATCTGGTTATGATTTCTAGTATTGTTTTCCCCACCTGATCTAGTTGGGATCCTCGGAACGGGATTTACAAGTTTTGTATTATATTCCGTTGTGCATGTTTGTACCCCTGTAAATCTCTACAGTGGTATCAGACCTAGCTTCTAGGCTCGATGGGGAACAAGAAAATCATAGATATATATGTATGCATGTTTGCAAAAATTATGATATGGTTAGGATCAAGTTTCTGATCTGTTACCTGATTAATTTTCCAGTACTGTTGATTATATATATATTGTTTATATATTGGGTGAAACTTTTGATTTTGCTTTAAGGATCAAGTTTTGATCTTTTTACCATTAAAGTTTCCAGTTTTTGTTGTTTATATATTTTTATATATTAACTGCGTGAAACTTTATTTTTGGTCAAAAGGTCAAGGTTTATGACTTTTAGTCAATTAAAGTTTCGAGATTATCTGTTTTATATTTACACATTTGTATTTGTGAGAAACTTTGGTTTATAGTAAAGGTCAAAGTTTTGACTTTTAAACTGGATAAAGTTTCCAGTTTACATGCTTTATATATATTTGTATAAATTGTGTGAGATACTTGGGATAATTTAAAAGTTCAAAATTCTTGAATATTTAGATCAAGTTTCCAGTTTATATTATTATTCATTTAATAATATTTTGACGTTTAACCAAGTGTGGTATTTTTGTTTTATCCAGCTTGTGACATTAACAAAAAGGGACCAGGTTAAGGCCCAGTTTGTGGTCAAGGTTAAATGTTGGGGATGAACACAAAACTAGTTTGGTTTTTGTTGTCAGAGATTCAAGTTTGAATCTGCCCGAGATTATATATGTTGGTTTATAATACGTGTATTGTTATTTAATTAATTGTACGTGGTTGTTTTTTATTTTAAGCCAAACACCTTAAACCTAGTGGATCAACTTTGTGGTTGTTTATTGTTTTGTGGATTGGTTTACATTTATTATTTATCCGGTGTGGGGAGGCCTGCGTGCCACTTACAACCCCTATTTATTTTGTAAAAGTACTAGATTTAGTGGGCCTGCGTGCCTTTGAATTATTATGTAATAGGGCACTAGTTTTTATCAAAATTGTAATAGGTTAGTTTGATATTTGTAAATGTATTTTTGGAGCCAATCAAGACAAGGATCAATACAAAGGAGAGAGGACGCCATGGATGCTGGAGCCAGTGGGAGCATCAGCATCAGATTCATGCCTTGTGTGTTGTTTATGATCCACTTTAGGGTTTGACCACAGGCGTGCTTAATTTAATTAAGTAACAATGATGGTCAAAGGCGTTATGTGTGTTGGCTTATTATTGCTATTATTAATTGCGTGGTTGTGATTTAATTATATACTGCACGCACGTCATTAAAACCATATACATAATATTGGATTTTTAAGTTGAAAAGTTTTTTTCACTTAAAAAGGATATAAGTTTTACAAGTTTTGTAAAACGGTTAAAACTCACAAAATATTTTTGAAACAAGTTAACCCTTTCAAAATCTTAGACCAGTAGTGCTACCCATCTTATGGTACACCTTTTCTGCTCCCAGTACTTCGGTGTGTTGTCGTGCCCAACCCGTGCGCACCGGGGTTCAAACTGATGTGGGGAGGGGTGAAAGACTTTACTATTCCCTGATATGACGGGCCATAGTTCACCCCGTCTTAGATGGTGAGGTCTATTTTGGTGATTTCCTTATATGACGGGCCCAAAGTGCAGTTAGGAGGACTAAATATATACGAATTATTGTTTCAGTCGATGTCCCAAGGATATAGGAGTCGTGTTTTGGATTAAACACGATCGGTATTGTTTATACCCACCAGAAATAGCACGGGGTCGGTGTTGTCGTACCTAAACCATGCACGGGCACGTGTGAAATATGGATCCTATTCTAAAATATATTTATTTAAAGGGTTATAAATTATTTTAGAGGAATTAAATTACTGAAATATTATTTCTTGCTTTTTCTGTAGACGTCAATATTATCTGTTATACCGTTTTATACACCCGAGGAGTCTCTTAGCCTCATCATGAGCAAGTGGAAGCTTTCAGGTCCGAACTTTATGGTTTGGAAATTGCACTTCAGGAATATCCTAAGGGCGCATGGAAGGCTGTACATAGTAGACAAACCTCCTCCAACACGACTTGACTATTCTGCTCAGGATGGATGAACTCAAGAATAAGTCGGTTTTTGAGGTCGTGCAGGGATTAGAGGAGTGTTTCATGGATAATGAGCGCTATGGACGCTTTCTGCTCATAAAGGACATTCTTTCACAAAGGATGAAAGAAGACCAGTTATTGAGTTATCATCTCATTAACATGAGAAGGCTGCTTGATTGCTTAATGATTCAGGGATCACAAGTCACTGAGCGTGAACTAGTGATGCTCTTGGTCGGTACACTAACTGACCGCTATCAGCCAGAGGTAGTGAACAAGTTTGGTGAACTAGATACAACAGTTTTTGGTATGCACAAGTTCTTAATGTGTATAGATGACCAGGTGCACCCAGACCCCTTTGATACAACAATAGTTGAGTCAATGGAGGAAGAAAACTGGGTTGATGAGCTACTAGACGTTTGTTGCCCAGTTTGCAGTAGCAAGGATATTTGCGAGCACTCACTCGATAGTTATCAACTGGACGTCCGTTCTACCGACGAGTCAGGTATCTTTATGATAGATTGCTTAGTTACTTCATTTGAATCATGGGTACTCGATACCGGATGTGGTCATCACATTTGCAATCATTTACAGGGATTCAAGAGAAGTAGGAAACTAAGGAAGGGGGACATGGACCTACGGGTAGGCGAAGGCTCCATCATTGGTGCTGAAGCTGTAGGAACATATTGTCTCAGGCTACCTTCAGGATTAAACATAGAGCTAGAGAATTGTTTTTCCGTTCCTAGATTGATTATAAATGTAATCTCATATGATTTATTAATATACAGTGGTTTTAACTATCAGTCATTAGGTAAAACAATTTTGTGCTTTAAGAATGATTTATTCTATTTTAAAGCAAGTTCACAAAATGGTCTATACATGATAATTCTAGAAGATGACAAGGAAATCTATCATATAAGTAAGAGGTCAAAGGACACCTTGAACCAGACTTACCTTTGGCATTGTCGGCTCGGACACATAAATAAGAAACGCATAGAGCAACTTCATAGTAATGGAGTTCTAGGGTCATTTGATCTTGAATCAATTAACAATTGTGAATCTTATTTGTCCGGCAAGATGACAAAGAAACCTTTCGATAGTTTAAATGAAAGGTCAAAGGAACTGATAGGAATTATACACACAGGTGTGTGTGGTCCTTTCAGTCAGGAGGCCAGAGGTGGATACCGGTACTTCATTACCTTTACCTGATGACTTCAGTAGGTATGGTTATGTGTATCTGATGAGACACAAGTCTGAAAGCTTTGATTTCTTCAAACAATTTCAGAGTGAAGTACATAACCAGCTTGACAAGAAGATAAAGCTACTTCGGTCTGACTGGGGTGGTGAATATCTGAGTCAGAAGTTTGACGATCATCTAAAGGAATGTGGGATTGTTTCATAACTCACACCTCCATATACGCCACAGTGGAATAGTGTATCGGAAAGGAGGAATAAGACCTTACTTGACATGGTTCGGTCTATGATGAGTCAAACTAGTTTACCAATGTCGTTCTGGGGTCATGCACTCGAAATGGATGCTTATATGCTGAACCGAGTTCCAACTAAGTCTGTGGAGAAGGGAAAGACACCGTTCGAGTTATGGACGGGGAAAAACCCCAAATTGTCTTACATAAAGATTTGGGATGTGAGGCGTTTGTTAAACGACCGTTCTCGGATAAACTCAAGCCCAAATCGGACAGGTGTATCTTCGTGGGTTATCCTAAGGAAACCTTAGGATACTATTTCTATAATCCCAGTGAGAACAAAGTTTTTGTTGCTCGCTCAGGGACAATTCTAGAGGATAAGTTTCTAAGCTCTGAAACTTTTAGAAAGGAAATAGATCTTCAAAAAATTGAAGGGGATAAAGTTGTACCTCCTTCACTAGTGGAACCCGTAAGTCAACAAAGAATTGTTGAATCCCAACCCGAGTCTACGGTTGAGGAAGGAGTGGAAACACAAGACCTTCACAGGTCCAGTAGGATTCGGACTGAACCGGATAGATATCTTGGATTTCTAATAACTCAGGAAGAAGGGGATCTTTATGAGCCCACATCCTACGGGGATGCTATGTCGGGCAGTGAGTCTGACAAATGGCTGGATGCCATGAAGGCAGAGATGCAATCCATGTATGATAACCAAGTTTGGGAGTTAGTAGACTTGCCATAACACAGTAGAGTTGTTTGGGTGCAAGTGGGTCTTCAAAAAAAAGACCGACATGGAAGGAAATGTGCATACTTTTAAAGCTAGGCTTGTTGAAAAAGGTTATAATCAAACTCCTGGTATTGATTATGGTGAAACCTTTTTGCCAGTAGCCATGCTTAAGTCGATTAGGATTCTTATGGCCATATCTGCATACTTCAATTATGAGATATGACAAATGGATGTCAAAACCGTTTTCCTTAACGGGAAACTGACAGAGGATGTGTATATGGCACAACCGGACGGTTTTGAGGATTCCAAGAATCCAGGTAAAGTATGCAAGTAGCTAAAATCCATTTAATGATTGAAGCAAACATCTAGGAGCTGGAACTTGCACTTTGATGAGCGCATCAAAGAGTTTGGTTTTACGAAAAGCGAGTTTGAGTCCTGTGTTTACACGAAGTTCAGCGGGAGCATAGCAATTTGTTAGTCCCAAATAACAAGTGGATCAAGTATAATGTAGGATAGATTAAAGGTTTGTATGTAGAACTAGAGAGAATATGTTTTACACCATGAAAAACACATAGTTCATTATTCAATTATGCCCAAAACCTTACCTATTACAATAGGTCATATCCCTATATATACCCCATGGGTATATTACATTTAAACTCCTATTTCTATACAATATTATGAATTTACATTCTCCCCCTTTGTATTGAAATAGGAGTGTACACGCCAGTAATCTAAGTTTTCCTTAGATTATATAAGCAGTTTTGGATGTAGCGTCCCACCAAATACATCACTCTGGAATAATGCTTAATCCTGAGCTTTTGACAGCGGAAGCATAAACACTTTTGATGTGTTGGGAAGAATCTTCTTTTTGTCTCCCCCTACAATGTAGCTCAGATTGCTCTCATGTCTTCATATGATAGATCTTTACTCCCCCTATACATGACATAGACTGATGATCTCTTCCCCATGAGTAAACACAATGATTTTATCAATAAGCTCCAAACTCCCCCTCAACAACTGAATCAACAATGTAAAACTTCTTGACTTTTTATCTCCCCCTCATGATGATTATAATACCTTATAAACATCATGCATAAAAGACATCACCATGAGATTCAGTTGTAACAAACATAGACAAGGGGTGGGGAAAATCCTACACTTCAAGTCAAAATAATCATCAGAAATTTCGTGACTTGAATAGATACTTGAACCACTCTTGATCGTTGAGGAGTGGTAATGATTTGATCTGAACTCTTGAAGATTTATAGCTCTGTGTTGGATATAATATGATATTGGAGAATAATGTTGGCAAGTAAGTCTCCCAATACCGTGTAATCAACCTTCACCAGATCACAACAAGTGGAAAAAATTCTGAAAGACATACGGATGCAAAAAAACTTGGGTACACATAAGAGGATATTTGACTGTGAACTGTAATAAGATCAGGAAGTCGGATACATCCTTATTTGAGAGCACACGAATGAACTTACAAAATCTTAAAAAAAATGATGAAACCTGGTGTTGGTTAATCCTTTAACAAATTTCACCAACACTGTGATATGGAACATCGGAGATGACTGATAAAAGATAACCAAGATTCAAAAGAAACAAGGGATGGATGGCCAAAATCTGGTTTTGAGACCAAAAATTAGTGACACTAAGAAAGAAGACCCAAAAATCAGTTAAGAAAGAGCCGGATGACTAGACATAAGGGACTAGACATTCCAATACATGGTAACAATGACCCAACATTGACCCGAAGCTAGAAACATCAGAATGATAACTGAAACTTTGAGAACTTCTGACTCAGCCAAAAAATCCAAACACTTGACTTAGGAATCAAGGTGACAAGATAATTCAGTCACAACAACGACGACGGGGGTTCGGGGGCAGCGCCCCTGATAGCGGGGTCCAAGGGGTGGCAACCCCTGGCGAGGTCCAAGGGGCAATTAGAGTGATAAGGAATTCCGATAAAATAGGCAATTCCGAGCACAGAGAGAATTCCGAGAAAATAAGGAATTATGAGAAAAAAGAAAATCCGAGAAAATATAGAATTCCGAGTAAATTGGAAATCCGATTAGAACTACGGAATCCGATAAAAGTCTCGGAATCCGATCAAAAGTCTCGGAATCCGATCAAATTGTCTTGCAATCCGACAAAAGCTTAGAATCCGATCAAAAGTCTCGGAATCCGATCAAAATTCTCGGAATCCGATCAAAAGTCTCGGAATCCGATCAAATTATCTTGCAATCCGACAAAAGCTTAGAATCCGATCAAAAGTCTCGGAATCCGATCAAAATTCTCGGAATCCGATCAAAATTCTCGGAATTCAGCAATTCCGACTAATTCAAAGGGTAATTCCGACCCCTTCAAACCTGGAATTCCGACAGCTTCAAGATCATCCCACTCAGATTCAAAAATTTTGAATTTTTGCCCAAATCTGATGATTTCTTGTCCAGATCACTTTGCCTACCCCCGATTTACATTTCTATATCAACAATTATCACAAACATCGATCAAATAAGCCAAATCGATCAAATTTCTTCAAGAACTTCCAAAACTCAAAAATCTTCAATTTGGCCACTGATTTGTTATCCAATTGCTATGAAATCAAATGTCGAATGTTTCATTATGCTTTGCGATCTTAATCCAATCAATTAACACTTAAAAATTCCATTTGATCTAGACTTTGATCTCAAACCCGAAAACACCCCTTTTTCTTCAAAGATCTTCAAAAATTCGACTTTTGTTTGTTGAATTCAGATCTATCATCACTCCTTTGGCTCTGATACCACTTGTTAGTCCCATATAACAAGTGGATCAAGTATAATGTAGGATAGATTGAAGGTTTGTATGTATAACTAGAGAGAATATGTTTTACACCATGAAAAACACATAGTTCATTATTCAATTATGCCCAAAACCTTACCTATTACAATAGGTCATATCCCTATATATACCCCATGGGTATATTACATTTAAAATCCTATTTCTATACAATATTATGAATTTACACAATCTTCCTGGTCCTGTATGTGAACGACATACTGGTCATAGGAAACGATGTACCAGCATTACAAGGAGTAAAATCCTGGTTAGGTAAATGTTTCCAGATGAAGGACCTAGGAGAAGCCGCATACATACTTGGTATTAAGATCTATAGAGATAGATCTAGGCGGTTGATCGGAATTAGTAAGAGTACATACATAGATAAAGTGTTAAAACACTTTAAGATGGAAGATTTCAAGAAAGGATTCATCCCTATGAGATCTGGTATACCATTGAGCAAGACTCATAGCCCTACTTCTCTAGAGGAGCAGAAAAGGATGAAATCAGTTCCTTATGCTTCGGCAATAGGATCGATTATGTATGCCATGTTATGTACTAGGCTCGATGTTGCTTACTCCATAAGCCTTACGAGTAGGTACCAGGAAAATCCGGGTGAACCCCATTGGGTGGCTGTCAAGAACATTCTCAAGTATTTGAGAAGAACAAAGGATATGTTCTTGGTCTTTGGCGGAAGCAGGGATGAAATCAGTATTACTTGTTACATAGATGCGGGCTTCCAGACAGACAGAGACGACTTTAAGCCGCAATCAAGGTTTGTTTTTACCCTAAACGGTGGAGCTGTATCTTGGAAAAGCCAGAAGCAAGATACTATAGCAGATTCAACTACAGAGGCTGAGTACATTGCGGCAAGTGATGTGGCAAAGGAAGCGGTTTGGCTGCGGAATTTTATCTCGGATCTTAGAGTGGTTGCTAGTATCTCTAGACCGATTGATATATTCTGTGATAATATGGGAGCTTTGGTGCAAGCGAAAGAACCAATAGATCACCAGCGAACCAGGCACATACTTAGAAAGTATCACATCATCCGAGAGATTATCGGAAGGGGAGATGTGAGGATATGCAAGATACCAACAGAGGACAACGTTGCTGATCCGTTGACCAAGGCGCTAGCTAGAGAAAAGCATGAGAGACATGCTATTTCCATAGGAATGCAGTACATGGGACCTAGCACCTAGTTTTTCAGTATTTAATTAAATTGTATGGATTGATATTTAAGGTTTATGATTATGTATTAAACATTTCTGCATGATGGAAATAGGAGGTTTAATATAATCTTTTAAATATCTCTATACTTTTAGCATATTTTTTTTATCCATGATATACAAGTCTTGATATATCAAAATCACTCAGTAGCTACCTGATTCGGTGGGAGCCGAATTAGGGTGATACTAACGCTATTATAAATACTTGTTGGATTATTCGGATAGAGAATAACAGCACAAGTTATGTGATCAAGTATTTATAGATATTTGTCAGGGGTACAAATATTGAAGGTGATCCGCATCAGTCTAACTTCATGGAGCCTATCGACATGAGTTAGCTGATTGGTTGTCCTTAGACCTGAGATGTTTGGTTTGGGGGCACGAGGACTTCTATACTTTGGAACGTTCTAACGTTACGCCGTAACTGGGTAACTATAACGGGCGTATCTGGGTGCAGCAGAAGACGTGTGCTCAAATGCAAGCAGTCAAGATGGGATTTGCACCCTCTCTTGTAGAGAGGAGATATTCTAGGGCCCCTTGATGGTTGAGACTAAAAGAAATGCGTAGCCGCGCTCGGATAGAATGATGGAGATGATTCGGTAACTCCGTGACTGCAGTTAGTCGAAATCAGAAGTCAAGAAACATAATCTGGATTTTCAGAATAGATCACGTGCCCCATGTCTGAAATCCACATTACAGGATATCGTGATGCAAAAGGAAAAGCCGGGTAATCCAAGTAGGTGCTTACAAAATCTCTGGACATAAGAGAACTTATAGTCGTGGTTAACCTAAGTGTCTGGCTGGGGACCTCCTTAGGCCCATGATGAACAAGGGAGTGTAACTATCGTGCACATGTGGGAGTCCGAAAGGATTGTGTGCAGGGATAGTGTAAACGTATCATCACATCCATGTACACTATGAGTCACTAAAGGGTCACACAACTGCACACCCAAATCATGAACCAAGAAGCAACATTGTGTATAAGAGATTATAATATTAGTTAAATATTTAATAATAAAGTTTGGTTGGATAATATTAATTAATAGTTAATTAATTAATATTAAACTAAACTAAACGGTAGCTTTTGTATATACATATATATATATATATATATATATATATATATGGTTATGATTTCTGATATTGTTTTCCCCACTTGATCCAGTTGGGATCCTGGGAACGGGATTTACAAGTTTTGTATTATAATCCGCTATGCATATTTGTACAGTACCGTGTAAATCCCTACAGTGCCCTCTCACAAGAGGTTGTGGGTTCAAGTGTCGGCGTGGACAGTGGGATAGATTTAGAGGGTGTGCGTGTTTGCTGTTAAAAAAACCATTTTTGGCCTGACATATTATATATATATATATATATCTGTTTAAATATTAATTATTATTAAGGTTATCTTGGTGATTAAGTTTTGATTAATTCAAACTAGGAAAGGATAAGTATTTTCTAAATTCTAGTTAATCCTATTTAGTATAAATAGGGGGTAAATCTCATGAATTAATCCTAACGCAAATTCTAAATATTAGAATTATTCTCTCCAACTCTCTCCCACCATAGTGTTCGGCCGAACAACACAAGAGGAAACCGAGTTCGTTTTTGGCGAAATCGAGTACGAGTACGTGTTCGTAGTTGTAATACCCTTCTAGCGGGTCTCGTCTTGCCTCATTACCGGTGGACTAACATCTTGAGCAACCCAGGGTAATCAATGTAAAATTATACAATTATACTTCTACTATGCTCTTGATTATTGTTCTTGATCTATGTGAATTATCAGTACACACACACACATATATAATATATATATATATATATATATATAAGGTAGAAATATACTACAAAAATCATATGGTACTAAATGTAAGGAGAGATCTTAACCATAGGATCTCTCCTCAAGTCAACAGAAAAAGTCAACACAACTTTTTAAATTCGGAATTAAAATAAAAAAGAAAAAGGGGAAAGAGGACAAATCAACCAAATGAACGGGAAACAGTTATCTCTCTCCTCCCTTAAACTGAACCCCTAAAACCGCCTACTATCAAGGACGACTACCACTTTCCTCGACCCTTTTTCATCTGTCAGCATCATCACAGAATGCATTGTATGCACAAAATACAACCATTTTTTATGCACAGAAAGCAAAATACGCCTACTTCTGTAAGTCTGATGCACAGGACGGCGACTACTTTGATGTGCATACGGAGAACCAACAACGATGGACATATGGCGGAGGGTGATGGGTGGATTCACATAAATGTGATGCTTGTCGACGACGGGCTTCACATATGGCGGTGGAGGTCGGGATGACAGATCTGAAGCGTAGACAACACCATCGATTGCAGATAGGGAGGCGGTGGCGGAGGGAGTCGGTGGCGGAAGGAGGTTGCAGGGAAGGGTACGGCGACGGTACTATTGATAATAAAGGAGCAGTGACCGCGATGGGTGCGCAGGAAACAAAAAACGAAGAACAGAACTGGAAGCGACGGCGTAGGAGCATGGAAGAGTTTCCGAGGGCGATGACGTCGGACTTCGGTGGCTAAAACAACGGCGGTGGTGCTACTTCGCGTGGGGTGACGGTGGTTGGATTTTTCAGAGGCGGTGAATCTAGGGCGGGGGAGGAGGCGGTAGAAAAATGAAAACCCTATATTTGAGGAGAACGTGGGAATGTATATGGAGAGAGAAACTTTTTATTTTCTCTTTAAGTTCCACTTTTACTCTTCATCATCAAATGACACGTGTCAGACTATCATTTCTCCTTACATTTAGTAAATTAATTTTTTTACTTGAACCTGATTATATATATATATATATATATTTTTTGTGTGTGTGTGTACTTGTACTATCAGTTTTATATATATACATGTATGGTTTTTGAGAATGTTCATATGGTTGGTTTGTTAATAAATACATGTTTTGCGATGATATATATTGTGTTATATAAATATCCTAACCCCTTCGGGTTTAGAGGTGTTGATTGTTCAAGTTCTGCCTTTGTGAACAATTAACCGGTTTCATCTTCGTATCGGTTCAAACTAGTTGAGTTTGAATCAGGATGACACGGGGAGGTGCGTCAAAACCCTACAACTTTATTTTAAATATTTGTGGGTATGAAAGTACCTAAAATAAATATTGCTAGAAACACATATCCTATCTCCATTTTCTAATTTCCCAAATAACCATTTGTAACAATCAATTTTCAATATATATATATATATTAATGAGTTTAGTTTTTTAAAATATATCCAACTTGTCACGTTTTGCTATTGTGTGTATTGAACTTTAAAATCTTCTATTGTCTGTACCAAACATGTAATTTGTTGCTATTGTGTGTATTAAACTTTCTATTGTATGTACTAAACTTATACAATTTTCTTCTTTTCTAATGTATCTAAAATGCATACAATAACAACAAATTAAAAGTTTGATATACACAATAAAACTTTTACGTGCTCTCGAGTTTTTTAAGGAGAGAAAAGGAGGGGGAATGAGGGATTACTTGGTTAAAAAACATACTCCAATAAATTGGATGATTTGGAAGGAAAGGGTTCCCCATTCCTTTCATTCCAACTAAAAAACATAACTATATCATTTCTTTTTTTCCCTTCACTTTCTTCATCTCTCCTTTCCTTCTTTAAAAAACTCGAGAACGGAAGTTCGATACAAATAATAGCAAAACGTAAAAAATTAAATACATATTGGTAAAACAAACCCTTTTTTAATCTGCTTTGTTACAATCGATGGTTGAATGCATTCCTTGGTTAGGGTTTCTTAATTCTTTTCTTTTAATGTGCTCAATTACAATGGATGAAAGTGATAGAGATTGACTTCTTTTCTTTTCAAGTTGTATGAATAGTTGAAATTGATTATGTAATTTATTATATTATAGAAACGTGAGTAAATTACTCAGATAGTCCTTTAAAATATAATATGACTATAATTCTAGTTATTTATTTGAAAATTTTGCAAACTCATTCTTTAACTTTTGAAACTTTAACACATCAAGTTCTTTATTTGCTAACTTTTAGGACGTTAGCGTTAAAATTTTAAAATACATGTTTTATCTTTTCTATTATTATATGGACGATTATTTTTTAAATTTAATAATTTTAAAAAAAATCTCTCACTGGCACGCATATTATTAGTTTTTTTAGAACGGCAAACACACACACCCAACTAATTTACACCTTATGTCCTTGCCAGGACTTGAACCCTCAACCTCTAGGAGGAAGAGACACCTCAATCACACATTGATACCGCTAGGCCAAATGCCCTTTGGTACGCAGATTATTAATTGATACCTAGTAATTAATTAGAGTTTGTAATATTACTAATAACTTCTCCTTAATATTTAGAAGGTTTTAGTGTTTAATTAATTTCTTATAGTAATATGTAGCTAATTTAAATTTTTAATTAATATGTAACTTCTCCTTAAGTAATTTCTTTTAGTGTGTAATTAATTAGGGAGAGACACCCCAATCACACCTTGAAACCCTAAGGCTATTATAATCTTGAAACTATTTGATGTTCAACAAGTTTGTAATAGCCCGCACGAAGCGTCGGGTGAAAACAAATTAATACATTTTATGTACCTCTTTTATTTTTAAATTTTTTTACTTAGTAGTAACCAAGTTTCAATATTGTTAGCCAAAAGGCGTTCAAACCTTTTCGCACAACACAAATGACATAGTTTTAATAGCCTCAATATAAGAAAGTTATAAAATAATTAGCATTTAGTGACCAAATGGCTTATAGCACACCAGTATCTATGTTGTTGATATCTATTAAATATGATAAAAGATAAATAAGTTTATAAAAAACTAAATTAAATGCAAAATAAAATTATACTTTCAATTCTAATTAACAGTTTAACACCGATGTTTACAACTTGCAAATGTGTATTTAGAGGTAGCTTTGATTTTTTGTAATGTTGTGTTATCTTTTTTTTAAACAAAATATTCAAAATAACCAATGTTATTTTATCTTTTGAAAGTCTTAAAATTACTTAGTAGTTATGACTATATAGTTTGAAAAAATCAATATACATACATACATATATATATTGCTTGTTAGTTTTTATAATTTATTATATAAATGATGTGGAAGCATGTGTGTAAAATAGGAAAGTGTCTTATTTCAATAGAATCTAACTTCTCAAGATAAATTGAGTCAAGTCAAAATATCATCTAGTTTCTTATCTCATGATATAAATGTGTATTTACTAAAATGCCCTTCAATTTATCATGAGATTTTGACAAATCACTTTGCCAATTGATGGATAAGAGAATATGACCAGTTAGAATCACTTCCGAATTACTGTGAATAACCATTGGACCATCGTAAACCACCATGATTCAAGCTTCTATCCGAACACTAATTGTGTATTTGGACACCTGCTCGCAAATTTGGACACACACGAAAGCAACCCTAAATCGTTTTAAACACATAAAAATATAAAAATTTAGATTTTAGGAAGACAAGAGTCAAGCATAAAACACTAAGGGATGTTTGGTTCATGGACTTTAAATCCTAGGGATTCCAAATCCCATGGGATTTCAAATCCCTTGGAATTTCATATCCTATCAAATACTTATTTAGTTTATGTAAAAGACAATTGGATTTCTAGAGCAAATATGTTGAAGGAATTTCCTCGCCTTCACAACTTGACAAGCTCGGAGACGGGGAAGGGAGAGACAGTGAAGGGCAGCGACTGTAGAGGGCGACAGCGGCGAAGGCGAAGGTGGTGGAGGGTGACGGTGATGGAGGAGGTGAATGGATACAGCTTGCGGAGTCGGTAGAGCGCGACGGCGGCAGAGGCGGAGTCGGTGAAGGGCAACGACAGCGGAGTCGGTGAAAGGAAACGACGGCGGAGTCAGTGAAGGGCGATGGTGGAAGAGTCGGTGTGAAGGGTGGCGACAGCGGAGACGGAGGATGTAAAGCAAGATGGAGACGGAGGCGGAGTCAGTAGGCGACGACGGTGGCGGTGAACGGCGATGGAAGCGGACGCGGAGATTGGGAAGGATGATGGCGAATAAAAGAAATGGCGACGTCGAAGACGGGGAAGGTTACGGTGGTGGCCTGTTAGGGTAGTGACATAGACGATGGAAAAAAGGGGGATGGCAACAAATGCAAAAACAATGAAGGGCAACAGTTACAACGATGTTGGTGGCCAACAAAGGTGATTCCATGACGGTTATGGTGGTGACTGATTACGGTAACGACGGTTGGAGTGAAGCGTCGATTGATGTGGTGAAGACGAATTGTGAATTGTTGGTTACATAGGTCCTGATTTTAAAATCTCACATATTAGGATTTAGAAATTTCACCCCTCCCCCAAGAATTTCGAAATCCCACACCTATAGGAATTGAAATTTTAATCCTTCTTTATTATTTGCAACAAACATGGGATTTCAAAGGATTTAAAGTGCAAATCCTCTAAAATCCTTAAAATCATACGAATCAAACAGGTTCTAAGAAAGAGAGAGGGAGAGAGAGAGAGAGAGAGAGAGAGAGAGAGAGAGTGTGTGTGTGTGTGTGTGTGTGAAAGAGAGAGTATATATATATATACACACACACACACTAGCATAGTATTTGCGCTAATGCGGCCGCGACGAATAGTTTTGCTCAGCAACTTCTCTTTTTCAATTATTAAGTCATTTAAATTCCATAAATGTTTATAAATTTAAGTTATAGTTTATTCAAATTCATGAGTTGTTTATACGAATTTTCTAATAATTAAGTTCAACTATTTATTATGTGATAGTATATTAATAATAAAATGTTTAGTTGTTAAAATATTTTGTAATAATTAAGTTAATTGGCATTGACTTGATGTTTTAAATATTTTCTTATTATGAAAGATTTGTTCACTAAAATAGTATGTATGAATCTCATTAAATCCATCTAATAGTTAATTCATTTAACAATTTATATTTACTTTGATTTGAGGGTATTAATACTTTTAATTTAATTAAAAATTAAGAGTTTTAAGAGTTGTAAATGCTTTATTAAGGAGTAAGATATACATATATATATATATATATACACACACTAGCATAGTACCCGCGCCAATACGGTGGCGACGAATATTTTGCTATGCACATTGTCCTTTTTTAACTATTGAGTCATATAAATTTCATAAATGTATAAATTTATGTTATAGGTTAATCAAATTTATGAGTCTGTTTATACACATTTTAAAATAATTAAGTTCAACTGTTTACTATGTGATAAAAACTTTAGAGTAAATTACAAAAATCGTCCCTGTGGTTTACCAAAAATCACACCTTTCGTCCTTTATAATAAAAAAATTACACAAATCATCTCTGTGGTTGATATTTTGTTACACATTCGGTCTTTTATGCAAACGGCCTTTTATTTTTCTGTTAAGTCCTCCTCATGTGCCTTGCACATGAAGGTATTATAGTCATTTTACCTACTATTCTTGTTACCAACCACTCTTTCACCTCTACCAACACACTCTCTCTCTCACTATCTCTCTCATACTCACATTACCTGCACTATTATTACCATTAATATCTCTCTGGTAAAAACAACCATGGTATTCATAGTCACCGGAACCAACCACCGCCAACACCCATCACCATTACGAGCGGCCACCACCGACACCATGAATCTTCCACCAATGGCACGCATGAGTCTCCTCTCTCTTTCATTCTCTCTCTATCTAACTCACTCTCTCCCTCACTTACTCTCTCTAAGACCACCAAAGCTCCACTCCAACACTGTAGACCACTATGCTTCTTTTCCACCATCTATTATCAACATCACTACCACTGCCAAAACCCACCAGATGCCTAACTGATTTTAAGAACATGTCGATTTCAATTCATGAGATGTACAAAAACCCTAACTTGCACCGAAGGTGGACTTCCGATGATAAATCAAGAACCCTAACAGATCGCGGTGGTGGTGCGATTAAGAAGGCGGCAGTGGTGGTGTGATTGATGGAAAATCAAAAACCCTAACTTGTTTTGCACTGATTTTGTTACACTGACATCGTAGAGAGAGAGAAAGAGAGGAGAATATAGAGAGAGATAGAGAGAGTTGGAAAATCAAAAACCCTAACTTGTTTTGCAAATCTGGTTAGAGTTTGATGGTGTTGGTGGCGAATGGTGGTGGTGGTGGCTTGTTTCTTCCTCACGGACCTGTCAGCGATGGTGGTGCTTCCACATACGTGTCGTAAGAGGACGGCGGCGGTTTAACAGTGGTGACGGTGGCAGTGACGGTTCTACAGTGGTTTCTCCGACGGTGGTGGTTCCAAAAGGGTGTCATCGGTGGTGGTGGTTCCACAAGGATCTCGCCGGTAGTGGTGGTTCCACAAGGATCTCGCCGGTGGTGGTGGTGGTGGTTCCAATTTTAGAGAGAGTGTGTGTGTGAGAGAGAGAGTGTGTGTGTGAGAGAGAAAAATCTTTTTGTCTGTGCTTGAGAGAGAGACTAACTTTTGAGGGATGACAAGGAATTTGTTGTTGGGATTTACAAGGTACAACAAGTACAGCGGAATAAAAAAAACATAAATCTCATCCCAAGATCACAATTGGATCAGGTGGGGAAACATAACAAATAATCATATTATAACAGATAAAATATGTGTATATCTATCAGTATTAAAAGGAAGAGAAATATACCCTGAACTTCTATAGGGGGATACATAGCTACTGCACCTTTGAACTGGCTGCTAGACTGCCTGGTCAAATAATACCCGAATCAAAAAGTTGGTCACGTGGGTGTATCACCAAAAGCCGCCGGCTTTTGGTGTGGTTCGACCAGCGAGAAGCCACCGCCGCAAAGGGGAGCCTTGGTTTTTGCATTGCTGCCTACCGCCGGAAAAAGGGGGACCACCGTCCGCCACCTTGCACCACCGTCGACCACTGCCGAGAATGGTGGTGGTGGTTGTTCGGCCGCCGAGAGCAAAGAGAGAAAGAGAGGTTCGTTTTTGTATTTTTGCTAATTGTGATTAGGGTTACAGAAAAACTAAGGCTTAATCCCTTAAATATGAATTTAAGTGGATTAAAGCCTTTGGTCTTGAAGCTCGGTCCGTGACCAATAACTTTGATCATTCGACAAAACAACCCCTCTAGTTCGGTTTAATATTAAATAATTAACTATTAATTAATATTTTTCCAACCAAACATAATAATTAAGTATATAACTTATATTTAATTTCTTCTTCAAATAATAAACGTCCATTTATTATTTCTCTCGATAATTAATTAACAATTAATTTCACTTACGCACACATTGTATTATTTTCTGGCTCAACAGTTGGGTGTGCAACTGTCTGGCCCTATAGTGACTCATAGTGTTCATGGATATGATGACACGTGTACACTATCCCTGCACACAATCTATTAGACACCCAATTATGCACGATAGTTACACTCCCTGGTACATCATGGGCCTAAGAAGGTCCCTAGCTAGACACTTAGGTTAACCACAACTATTAGTTCTCTTATTTCTAGAGATTCTGTAATCGTTCTTCTCGATTACCCGGCTTTTCCTTTTGCATCGCGATATTCCGTAATGTGGATTTCAGACATGGAGCACGTGATCTATTCTGAAAATCCAGATTATGTTTCTCGACTTCTGATTTCAACTAACTGCAGTTACGGAGTTACCAAATGATGTCCATCATTCTATCCGAGTGTGGCCACACATTTCATTTAGTCTCAACCGTCAAGAGGCCCTAGAATATCTCCTCTCTACAAGGGAAGGTGCAAATCTCATCTTGACTGCTTGCATTTGGGCACACGTCTTCCGCTGCACCCAGTTACGCCTGTTATAGATACCCTGTTACGGCGTAACGTTAGAACGTTCCAAAGTACAGAAGTCCTCGTGCCTCAATCCAAACATCTCAGGTCTAAGGACAGCCACTCAGCTAACTCATGTCAAAGGCTCCATGAAGTTAGTCTGATGCGGATCACCTCCAACATTTGTACCTCTGACAAATATCTATAAACACTTGGTCACAAAACTTGTGCTATTATTCTCTACACGAATAATCCATCAAATATTTATAATAGAGTTAGTTTCACCCAGATGTGGCTCCCACCGCATCAAGTAACTACGGAGTAATTTTGATAAATCAACACTTGTATATCATGGATAGATAAATATGCTAAAAATGGAGAAATTTAAATAGTTTATATTAAACCTTCTATTTCCATCACGCGTGAATGTTTAATACATAATCATGAGTCTTAAAATTCAGTCCATACATTTTAATTAAATACTGAAAACTAGTTGCTAGGTCCCATGTACTGCATTCCAATAGAACTAGCATGTCTCTCATGCTTATCTTTAGCAAGCGCTTTAGTCAACACATCAGCCATGTTGTCATCTGTTGGTATCTTGCATATCCTCACATCTCCCCTTCCACTGATCTCTCGGATGATGTGATACTTTCTAAGTACGTGTCTGGTCCACTGGTGATCTCTTGGTTGTTTTGCTTGCGCTAAAGCTCCCATGTTATCACAGAATATATCAATCGGTCTATAGATACTTGCAACAACTCTAAGATCCGAGATAAAATTCCTCAGCCAAACCGCTTCCTTTGCCGTATCATTTGCCGTAATGTACTCAGCCTATGTAGTTGAATCTGCTATCGTATCTTGCTTCTGGCTTTTCCAAGATACAACTCCTTCGTTTAGGGTAAAGACAAACCTTGACTGTGACTTAAAGTCATCTCTGTCCATCTGGAAGCTTGCATCTGTGTAACCAGTTACACTGATTTCATCCGTGCTTCCTACAAAGACCAAGAACATTTCTTTTGTCCTTCTCAAATACTTGAGAATGTTCTTGACATCCACCCAATAGGCTTCACCTGGATTTTGCTTATATCTACTCGTGAGGCTTATGGAGTAAGCAACATCGGGCCAAGTATATAGCATGGCATACATAATCTATCCTACTTCTGAAGCATAAGGAGCTGATTTCATCCTCTTCTGCTCTTCTAAAGAAGTAGGACATTGAGCCTTGCTCAATGGTATACCATATCTCATTGGAATGAATCCCTTCTTGGAATCTTCCATCTTAAAGCGTTTTAACACTTTATCAATTATATAATTTGACTAAGTCCGATCAGCCACATGATCTATCTCTACAGATCTTTATACCAAGTATATATGCGGCTTCTCCTAGGTCCTTCATATGGAAACATTTACCTAACCAGGATTTTACTCCTTGCAATGCTGGTACATCATTTCCTATGATTAGTGTCATCCACATACAGGACCACGAAGATTGCTATGCTCCCACTGAACTTCGTGTAAACACAGGACTCGAACTCGATTTTGGTAAAATCAAACTCTTTGATGCCCTCATCAAAGTGCAAGTTCCAACTTATAGATGCTTGCTTTAATCCATAAATGGATTATATCAATTTTCATACTTTTCCTGGATTCTTAGAATCCTCAAAACCATTCGCTTGTGCCATATACACATCCTCTGTTAGTTTCCCGTTAAGTAAAGCGGTTTTGACATCCATTTGCCATATTTCATAATTGAAGTATGCAGATATTGCCATAAGAATCCTAATAGACTTAAGCATAGCTACTGACGAGAAGGTTTCATCATAATCAATACCATGAGTCTGAGTGTAACGTTTCGCAACAAGCCTACCTTTAAAAGTATGCACATTTCTTTCCATGTCCGTCTTCTTCTTGAGGACCCACTTGCATCCAATAGCTCTACTGTGTTGTGGCAAGTCTACTAACTCCCAAACTTGGTTGTCATATATGGATTGCATCTCTGCCTTCATGGCGTCTATCCATTTGTCAGACTCAGTGCCTGACATAGCATCCCCATAGGATGTGGGTTCATAAAGATCCCCTTCTTATTGAGCAATTAGAAATCCTAGATATCTATTTGGCTCAATCTGAATCCTAATGGATTTGCGAAGGTCTTGTGTTTCCACTTCTTTCTCAACCACGGACCCGGGTTGGAATTCAATGATTATCTGTTGAATTACTGGTTCCACAAATGGTGGAGGCATATCTTCATTTTCTTTAATTTCCTAAAGATCTATTTCTTTTCTAGCATTTTCTGAACTTAGAAACTTGTCCTCTAGAAAAGGTCCCTGACAGAGTAACAAAAACTTTGTTCTCATCGGGATTATAGAAATAGTATCCTAAGGTTTCCTTAGGATAACCCACGAAGATACACTTATCTAATTTGGGTTTGAGTTTATCCGAGAACGGTCATTTAACGAACTCCTCACAACCCCAAATCCTTATTAAAGACAATTTGGGCTTATTCATCGTCCATAACTCGAATGGTGTATTTCTTTTCTCCAATAGATTTTGTTGGAACTCGGTTCAACATCAAAGCAACTGTTTCGAGAGCAGGTCCCTAGAACGAAATTGGTAGACTAGTTCGACTCATCATAGAACGAACCATGTTAAACAAGGTTCTATTTCTCCTTTCTGACACACCATTCCACTGTGGAGTATACGGAGGTGTGAGTTGTGAAACAATCCCACATTCTTTTAGATGATCGTCAAACTTTTAACTGAGATATTCACCACCCCAGTAAGACCGAAGCAGTTTTGTCTTCTTGTCAAGCTGGTTTTGTACTTCATTCTAAAACTGTTTGAAGAAATTAAAACTTTCAGACTCGTGTCTCATAAGATACACATAACCATACCTACTAAAATCGTCAGTAAAGGTAATGAAGTACCGGTATCCTCTTCTGGCTTCTTGACTGAAAGGACCATACACATCTGTGTGTATTATCCCTAGCAGTTCTTTAGACATTTCGTTCAAGATGTCGAAAGGTTTCTTTGTCATTTTGCCGGACAAACAAGATTCGCAATTGTCAATTGATTTAAGATCAAATGACCCTAGAACTCCATCTTCATGAAGTTTCTCTATGCGTTTCTTATTAATATGTCTGAGCCGACAATGCCAAAGGTAAGTTTGGTTCAAAGTGTCCTTTGACCTTTTACTTATATGATAGATTTCCTTGCCATCCTATAGATTTATTATGTATAGACCATTTTGTGAACTTGCTTTAGAATAGAATAAATCATCTTTAATACATAAAATTGTTTTTCCTACCGACTAATAGGTAAAAGCACTTTCTATTAATAAATCATACGAGATTACATTTTTTATTAATCTAGGAACATAATAACAATCTTCTAGGTTTATGATTAATCCCGAAGGCAGCCTGAGACAATAAGTTCCTACAGCTTCAGCAACAATAATGGAGCCTTCACCTACCCGTAGGTCCATGTCCCCCTTCCTTAGTTTCCCACTCCTCTTGAATCTCTGGAAGTGATTGCAAATGTGATGACCACATCCGGTATCGAGTACCCATGATTCAAAAGAAGTAACTAATAAATCTATCATAAAGATACCTGACTCTTCGGTATAGCCGACGTCTAGCGGATCAATGTCAAGTGAATGCTCGCAAATATCCTTGCTACCGAAAACTGGGCAACAAAATTCTAGTAGCTCATCAATCCAGTCGTCTTCTTCCATTGATTTAACTACTGTTGCATCAGGGAAGTCTAGGTGCTTCTGGTCATCCATGCATATTAGAAACTCGTGCATACCAGCTACTGTTGATTCCTGTTCTCCTATCTCATTTGCCTGATAGTGATCTGTTAGAGACCCGACCAATAGCATCACAAGTTCTTGTTCACTGACCTATGACCCCAGAATCATTAAGCAATCAAACAGTCTTCTCATGTTAATGAGATGATCAATCAAACTCGTGCATACCAGCTACTATTGATTGTTCGTCTAGGTCTTGCACGACCTCAAAAGTTGACTTACTCTTGAGTTCATCCAAAAATTCAAATTATGTGGAGAGTATCACAAATGACATGACGTTAGATTCGTTAGATAGATACTTATAATATGTATCATACTCTTCATCCTAAGCAGAATAATCTGGTCGTGCTAGAGGTGGCTTATCGACTATGTACAGAAAGAAGCAGAGATTGTTATGTCTGTGGAATCCGAAACAGTGAAAGTCCCTCAAGCAGATAAAGTTTCAAGGGACGAAATGGATGTTGCTGTTGCTTTGCATCAGTTTAAAAATCAATCTCAAAAGGAAAAAGATGTGATCAAAAAGCCAATTCCTCAAACTTCTCAGAAGTTAAAGGGAGTCTCGATTGCAGAACCAAAGGAAGGATAAGGTGTTCCATCTAAGGGGAAAGGAAAAGCGTTGGGCATTATCACTACAAAACATGGCCCTAGGTATGTTGAGATGGATGAATCTTTTAAGCAGAAAGGAAAAGGAGTAGCTGTGGAAACTGTAAAACTCTACAAACAGGAACAACTCAAAGCTGATGAAGAGTTGGCAAGGAAGTTAGCAGCAGAGTTGGAACAAACCATGGAAGGCCAAATTCAATCAAATGAGGAATTAGCAAAGAAAATTCAGGAAGAGGAATATGTATATCTTTCAGAGGAGATTAAGAAAGCAAAAGAAAAGAAAACAAACATTGGCGCTGATAGAAGAAGGTTTTCTGATTTCTTAAAGGTAAGAGGTTACAGTGGAAAGCAACTGGGCCCGATGAAGTTTGAGAATATTGTTGATCTTTATGAAAGAGAAAAGAAGAAAGTTGTAAGCTTGAGTGAGGAAAAGAGGATGGAGGTTGAAAAGAAAGTGAAAGAAATGCATGATAGTATGGTTGAAAGTATTCTAAAACCACTCCCAAAAAGTCCACACAGTTCCGTCCTTCAAAGCAAAAAGAAGAAAAGTGATAATACTGGTGAACCCATAGCAAAAAGAACAAGGAAGGCTCCTAAGGAAAGCAAAGGAGATCCAGTCAATGAAGCTTTAAAATCTATGAACAGCAAAGTTAAACCAGTGAAAGCAGCTAAGAGTCTTGTAAAGAAAGAGGTGAAGGACTCAAAGAAAGAAATCAAAGAGAAGAAGGAAAAGGAGAAAGCACAGGCAGAATCAAGTGAAGAAGTGATAGAGATAGATATCTCTGAAATGCTCAACTTTGATGATGAAACAACATCCAGTGATGATCCTGGAAACAGTCTGGTGATACTAAATGAACCACAACAACCCATTCATGCAGTTCCTCTTACAGTTAAAAATCCAGAAGTAATTGATTGGGATGTGATACCTGTTTGGCCCAGACATTACATCAGGTTGACAAAGGCAGACAAGGAAGAAGAAGTGCACAGTGCATTCAGCAGAATGATGAAAGAGATTGGTGAGAGGATGGAATGATGAAGTGTTACGTTGGGAATTGTATCCACACAATGATGTATATACAGTTTGGAGGAAAGGAGGAGCAAGAGAGTACTACCTGGTTGACAAAGTCTACAAGCATTCATACATGACTGTCAAGACAATGCTGAAGGTGAAATTGCTTACTCGGTTTGAAACTGATATTGCTAAGAATCTGGTGAGAAGCATACGGTGGTTAGCAGTAATGTATGAAAAGTCGAAGAAGAAAGACAAGAGTCAGCTAAAGTAGAAGTTTTGGAAGCATCCTTTACAGTTGAACCTTTTAAAACTTAGTGCTGTTTAGCAATAAGTTTAGGGGGAGATTGTTGGGATTAATACTATTTGTAAGTTAATACAGTTTGATGGTTAATACAGGTGTTGGTGATTAATGCAGGTGCTCGTAGTTTGTACAGGTGAGCTTAGTTGGTACAGGCAGCGATTTTCCAGGATGAGATAAGAATGACAGTTCAAGTTTGATTTGAATTCACATAATTTTAGTGATAAATTCTATTTCGAAATATTCCGGAGTGATAGCTATGAGAAGATAACTTTGTGTCTATCCTTAGCTAAATGATCTCAATAAACATCTACTATTGCGTATGGTTTGTTATCTCGTAGTATATATAGATGTTGATCAGGGTAGAAAAGTAGACGAGCCTCAAGGGAAAAACCTTTACAATTGAGAAGAGTTGTACGTGTGTTGGTTCGTTTTGAATTAATGCATTGGGGCTTATGGTGTTTATTCGTATTCTATAATCATTGTTCTTGATAATTCGATTAGTTGTTTCCGCAAACTAGTTGTTTCAAATCTTGGATTGTTATTGTGTGTTTTAATTCGATCCTGACAATGATAGATTGCTTAGTTACTTCATTTGAATCATGGGTACTCGATACTGGATGTGGTCATCACATTTGCAATCACTTGCAGGGATTCAAGAGAAGTAGGAAACTAAGGAAGGGGGACATGGACCTACGGGTAGGTGAAGGCTCCATCATTGGTGATGAAGCTGTAGGAACTTATTGTTTTAACTATCAGTCGGTAGGGAAAACGATTTTGTGCTTTAAAGATGATTTATTCTATTCTAAAGTAAGTTCATAAAATGGTCTATACATAATAAATCTAGAGGATGACAAGGAAATCTATCATTTAAGTAAGAGGTCAAAGGATACTTTGAACCAGACTTACCTTTGGCATTGTCGGCTTGGACATATAAATAAGAACGCATAGAGAAACTTCATGGAGATGGAGTTCTAAGGTCATTTGATCTTGAATCAATTGACAATTGCGAATCTTGTTTGTCCGGAAAGATGACAAAGAAACCTTTCGACAGCTGAATGAAAGGTCAAAGGAACTACTAGGAATTATACACACAGATGTATGTGGTCCTTTCAGTCAAGAAGTCTGGGAAGGATACCGGTACTTCATTACCTTTACTGACGATTTTAGTAGGTATGGTTATGTGTATCTGATGAGACACAAGTCTAAAACTTTTGATTTCTTCAGATAGTTTCAGAGTGAAGTACAAAAGCAGCTTGACAAGAAGATAATGCTGCTTCGGTCTGACCGGGTGGTGAATATCTGAGTCAAGAGTTTGACGATCATCTAAAAGAATGTGGGATTGTTTCATAACTCACACCTCCGTATACGCCACAGTGGAATGGTGTATCAGAAAGGAGGAATAGAACCTTGCTTGACGTGGTTCGGTCTATGATGAGTCGAACTACTCTGCCAATGTCATTCTGGGGTCATGCACTCGAAACGGATGCTTTTATCCTGAACCGAGTTCCGATGAAATCTGTGGGGAAAGGAAAGACACTGTTCGAGTTATGGACGGGGAAAAAGCCCAAATTGTCTTTCATAAAGATTTGGGGTTGTGAGGCGTTCGTTAAACGACCGTTCTGGGATAAACTCAAACCCAAATCGGACAAGTGTATCTTCTTGGGTTATCCTAAGGAAACATTAGGATACTATTTCTACAATCCCGATGAGAACAAAGTTTTTTTCGTTCGGTCAGGGACATTTCTAGAGGATAAGTTTCTAAGTTCAGAAACTTCTAGAAAGGAAATAGATTTTAAAGAAATTGAAGAGGATGAAGGTATACCTCCTCCATTTGTAGAACCCGTAAGTCAACAAAGAATTGTTGAATCTCAACCCGAGTTTGCGGTTGAGGAAGAAGTGGAAACACAAGACCTTCGCAGGTCCAGTAGGATTCGGACTGAGCCGAATAGATATCTGAGATTTTTAATTGCTCAAGAAGAAGGGGATCTTTATGAACCCACATCCTACGGGGATGCTATGTTGGGCGGTGAGTCTGACAAATGGCTGGACGCCATGAAGGCATAGATGCAATCCATGTATGAAAACCAAGTTTGGGAGTTAGTATACTTGCCACAACACGGTAAAGCTGTTGGATGCAAGTGGGTTTTAAAGAATAAGACCGACATGGAAGGAAATGTGCATACTTTCAAAGCTAGGCTTGTTGCAAAAGGTTACACTTAGACTCATGGTATTGATTATGATGAAATTATGAGATATGGCAAATGGATGTCAAAATCGTTTTCCTTAACGGGAAACTGACAGAGGATGTGTGTATGGCACAACCAGACGGTTTTGAGGATTCCAAGAATCCAGGTAAAGTATGCAAGTTGCTAAAATCCATTTATGGATTGAAGCAAACATTTAGAAGCTGGAACTTGCACTTTGATGAGCGCATCAAGGAATTTGGTTTTACCAAAAGCGAGTTCGAGTCCTGTGTTTACCCGAAGTTCAGTGGGAGCATAGCAATCTTCCTAGTCCTGTATGTGGATGACATACTGATCATAGGAAACGATGTATTAGCATTACAAGGAGTAAAATCCTGGTTAGGTAAATGATTCTAGATGAAGGACCTAGGAGAAGCCACATACATACTTGGTATTAAGATCTATAGAGATAGATCTAGGCGGCTGATCGGACTTAGTCAAAGTACATACATTGATAAAGTTTTGAAACGCTTTAAGATGGAAGATTCCAAGAAAGGTTTCATTCCTATGAGACCTGGTATATCATTGAGCATGGCTCAATGTCCTACTTCTCCATAAGAGCAGAAGAGGGTGAAATTGGTTCCCTATGCTTTGGCAGTAGAATCGATTATGTATGACATGCTATGTACTAGGCCCGATGTTGCTTACTCCATAAGCCTTACGAGTAGATATCAGAAAAATCAAGGTGAACCCCAATGGGTGGCTGTCAAGAACATTCTCAAATATTTGAGGACAAATAATATGTTCTTGGTCTTTGGAGGAAGCACGGATGCAATCAGTGATACTGGTTACACAGATGCGAGATTCCAGATGGACATAGATGACTTCAAGTCGCAGTCAGGGTTTGTTTTTCACCCTAAACGGTGGAGATGTATCTTCGAAAAGCCAGAAGCAAGATACAATAGCAGATTCAACTACAGAGGCTGAGTACATTACGGCAAATGATACGGCAAAGGAAGCGGTTTGGCTGCAGAATTTTATCTCGGATCTGAGAGTTGTTGCCGGTATCTCTAGACCGATTGATATATTCAGTGATAACATGGGGGATTTAGCGCAAGCAAAAGAACCAAGAGATCACCAGCGGACCAGGCACGTAATTAGATAGTATCACATCATCCAAGAGATCATCGGAAGGGGTAATGTGAGGATATGCAAGATACCAACAGAAAACAACGTTGTTGATCTGTTGACTAAGGTTCTAGCAAGAGAAAAGTATGAGAGACATACTAGTTCCATTGGAATGCAGTACATGGGACCTAGCACCTAGTTTTTCAGCATTTTAATTAAAATTGTATGGATTGAGATTTAAATTTTATGATTATGTATTGAACATTTATGCGTGATGGAAATAGGAGGTTTAATATAATCTTTTAAATATCTCTATACTTTTAGCATATTTATCTATCCTTGATATACAAGTCTTGTTATATCAAAATTACTCCGTAGCTACTTGATGGCGTGGGAGCCACATCAGAGAGATACTAACGCTATTATAAATACTTGATGGGTTATTCGTGTAGAGAATAATAGCACAAGTCATGTGACCAAGTATTTGTAGATATTTGTCAAGGGTACAAATATTGGAGGTGATCCGCATCAGTCTAACTTCATGGAGCCTATCGACATGAGTTAGCTGATTGGTTGTCCTTAGACCTGAGATGTTTGGTTTAGGGCACGAGGACTTCTATACTTTGGAACGTTCTAACGTCACGCCGTAACTGGGAAACTATAACGGGCGTATCTGGGTGCAGCGGAAGACGTATGCTCAAATGGAAGCAGTCAAGATGGAATTTGCACCCTCTCTTGCAGAGAGGAGATATTCCAGGGCCCCTTGACGGTTGAGACTAAATGAAATGGGTGGCCGCGCTCAGATAGAATGATGGACATGATTCGGTAACTCCATAACTGCAGTTAGTCAAAATCAGAAGTCAAGAAACATAATCTGGATTTTCAGAATAGATCATGTGCTCCATGTCTGAAATCCACATTACGGGATATCGCGATGCGAAAGGAAAAGCCGGGTAGTCCAAGTAGGTGATTACAGAATCTCTTGACATAAGAGAACATATAGTCGTGGTTAACCTAAGCGCCTGGATGTGGACCTCCTTAAGCCCGTGATGAACAAGGGAGTGTAACTATCGTGCACAAGTGGGAGTCTGATAGATTGTGTGTGGGGATAGTGTACACGTGTCATCACATCCATGGACACTATGAGTCATTAAAGGGTCACACAGTTGTACACGCAACTAATGAACCAGGAAACAATACGATGTGTGTAAATATTATAATTAACAGTTGATTAATTATAGAGAAAGAGGGAAATAATAAATAGATATTTATTATTGGAAAAAGGGAATATTAAATATTAGTTAAATATTTAATAATTAGAGTTTTGGTTGGATAAATATTAATTAATAGTTTATTAATTAATAAATCAAAACTAGAGGGTTTGTTTTGTTAAAATACCAAAGTTGTTGGTCAACGGACCGGGCTTAAGGTCCAAGAGCTTGATCCATTTAAATAACTAAATGGATTAAACTTTAGGTTTAAACCTAATCCTCACTTTAAACAACAAAACAAGATAACACCATAAGCTCTTCCCTTTATCTATCTCTCTCTCTCTCTCTCTCTCTCTCTCTCTCTCGATCTCGGCCGACTATCACCACTTCGGTGGTCCTTCATTTTTCCGGTGGCGGTTCCCGGCGGACGGCGGCGGCTCAGGGCGGCGATCATCGGTGGCGGTCCGGTGGTTGGTGGCTCTTAGGGCCGAAGACCCCCCCATTGCGGCGGGACTCCTTTTCGACGGTGATAAGGGAAAAAACCCGAGGGTTTTGCCGGTTAATACACACACTCGTGTATTTGTATGTTTGGCGGTCTAGCAGCCAGTTCAAAGGGGCAATAGCTGTGTATCCCCCTTCAGCAGTTTCAGGGTATATTTTTTGTTTCTTATTAGTTATAACTGCTATGGGATGATATATATATATATACGATACATCTGTTTAATTATTGATTATGTGTTATGTTCCCCACCTGATGCAGTTGGGATCCTGGGAACGGGATTTACTGTTTTTACTTCCGCTGTGCTTATTGTACCCTCTAAATCCCTACAATTTGCACATAAGTATCAACAAGCAGGTTATCACAACACAGAGACAACATACAAACCTATCTTATCACATCACGGTGTGCCAACGTGTTCAGTAAGAGTCCTATCTCGTAGGGTAATCAGTCCTGCTCAACGACGCTAACTGGGGGATCAGCTACAACCATCCGCACTGGTATGGGAGCGAAGAGCAGTCCACCCAGCGCGTTAAGGAGTCATGTCAACTCGGATCTTGATCGTAAGCCAAGCTCCCAACACGCGCTGAAGAACGGCGGTTCTGCAGAACCTGGAACTCGGTATTGGCCCCCGAGCCCCGTGCCGATCCCGAACAACAACTTGAGGATCCACCCTACTGGGCTGACTTCAACCACGAAGCAACAGCTGTCCGGATAATCAACAAGCAACAACTGGCCCGTATCAGGACCAACAATACGCATGCGTTTCACAGTCAACAAGTAATACAACGTAGCATGGCATAATACATGACAACATAGCATATCATAGCTCATATATGCACGTGTTCAACGTCAACAACATATTTCCAACAGACATCTCTACTTACTGAGCCTCATGGGAAAACCGGTACTTACCTGGGTATCATAAAAGACATATATAATGTCCGGAATTCACAGAGTCCTCAGATACACCCAACACAATCACGTGTAGGCTCAGTCAACGCTTAACAATTACAACACTGGTTCTACTTAAGAACACAACAACAACAAGCAACAAGTATTCTGGTCCACTGCTTGCGCCCTCAAGCAGGGACCTTACGATCGCAAGGACCAAAACAAACCCCTCCTTACGGTCGTAAGGGATCCCCTTACGCCCGCAAGGGTGCTTTCTTTCTCACCATGGCTTTTGGCCGCAAGGTCAACTCCTTACACCCGCAAGCTTGGTTCTTTGGTTGCTTTTTGCCGTAGGCTATTTGCTTATACCCATATAGCCATTTCCATAGTCCGTAGACGGTAAACAACAAGGTCCATGCCTAGCGCCCGCTAACACCTTTCTTAAAAACACCCCCTTACGGTCACAAGGGTTTTCCCTTACGGCCGCAAGGGCTTTTCTCAAAAACACCCCCTTACAATCACAAGGGTTTTCCCTTACAGCCGCAAGGGCTTTTCTTAAAAACACCCCCTTACAGTCACAAGGGTTTTCCCTTACGGCCGCAAGGGCACTGGTTACAGACCAATGACGGGGTTTTCATCTCCTGTTCGTAAAACAGACCTGCAACTCGCATTTCTACCACTTTTAATCGACAGAAACTCAACTTCAATTGTTATTACATGTTATTAACACCACTATAACATTCCTACATGTATTTAGACTCATTACAACCATTACTATCCAATTCTACCTTCAAAATACCCACTTTTAGAACCACTCCACAATCTAGATTTCTAGTCAAGAAAACTCACAACAAGAAGGAGAAGGAACAGCTACAACACTTGAATCAACTTCTGGAGTTCAAAACAGCTTGATTCCTCTCTTTGATTTCTTGTTTCAAGCTCAAGAGCTAGTGTGTGTGTGTTTTGTACGTATGTATGAGTTTGTGTATGTGTTTGTGTTCTCCAGGAGGATAAGGGAAGGAATAGACTAACATTAAGTTGGTCTAATACCCCACACGGGTATTTTGTTCCCCTATTCAACTTACAACATGATTTAGGTTTACCGTTTAAACTAACGGGGATATTTTCGGAATCATTACCTGAAACCGTTTATCACTTTACCAACTCTATCTATTTCCGACATAAACCACATAACCACATTAAACCAACAAATAACAACAATTAGCAACAAAACAACTTTGAATAAAGTCAACATACAAGTCTACAAACACAAGGTACAACTACTTACTACTAGGCCCTATTTTAGGGTGTTACAAATCTACCCCCTATAAGAAGATTCCGTCCTCGGAATCTGATCATCTACAACAAGTGGGGATAGCGAGCTCTCATGTCGTCTTCCGTCTCAACTTCTTGGTCTTCAAACCAAGTATTTCAACAGGATTTTCAACGAGACAGTTTGAAGCGTCAACTTTCAACTCTTGCAGATGCAAAATCTGTACCTTACACTTACACATACAACACACGTTGAACGTGTTACGGATTCCAGAGAGTTCTGGATACAACTGAAGTGACACCTAGAATTCAACAAGTCGACGTTTACGGTCAACGTAAACGTTCTATCTATTACGAGCCGCTTTCAACTTTTCACACACAACTTTCACTTTATCAGCAGTGATTTGTACTATCTCAGGCCTAGGAAACTACTTTTCATCGGGTTCAAAATAATTCAAAGGCACACAGGCCCGCTAAAACTAATACTTTTACAAAATTGAATAGGGGTTGTAGGTGGCACGCTGGCCTCCCCATACCGAATAAATAATAAATGTAAACCAACCATAGTAAGTAACAAAAAACAACCACAAGGTGATCCACTAGGTTTTTAGGCGTTTGGCTTGATCAATAAACATACAATCGTGTACCAAAAATTAAATAATAAAAATTCACGCATTACAACCATAATACAATATATATATATATATATATATATATATATATATATATATATATATATATATATATAT
Source organism: Pulicaria dysenterica (assembly GCA_947179395.2). Classification (NCBI taxonomy): domain Eukaryota; kingdom Viridiplantae; phylum Streptophyta; class Magnoliopsida; order Asterales; family Asteraceae; genus Pulicaria; species Pulicaria dysenterica. The sequence goes on from OX359293.1 coordinate 52,277,686, forward strand.
ATATATATATAAAATGATTCAAAACTTGAATCCAAACATCAAAACATAACTGGTCTTGTGTTAATCTCAAACATCCAACCTGGGCCTAAACTGGTCTTGTGTTAATCTCAAACATCCAACCTGGGCCTAAACTGGTCTTGTGTTAATCTCAAAACTTTGACTTTTGGCCTAAAACTAAGTTTCACACACAATATATGTATAAATATTAAAACAGATAAACTAGAAACTTTAATTGGCTAAAAATCAAAACTCTGACTTTTTGTCAAAAACAAGTTTCACGCAGTTAATATATATAAATATATATGTAAAAAATAAACTGGAAACCTTTAATGGTAAAAAGATTAAAACTTTCACATCCTAAACCAAAACTAAAAGTTTCACACACACACACACACACACGCACGCACACATACACATACACACACACACACACACACACACACACACACACACATATATATATATATATATATATATATATATATATATATATATATATATATATATATATATAATATGAAAGCAGTAAAGCTGGAAACTTTATCAGGTAACATATCAGAAACTTGTTCTTAACCACAGTATAAGTTTCCACATATATAAATAGTATATAATCATGATTAAATTTGTTACCCACCGAGCCTAGAAGAAGGCTCTGATACCACTGTTAGGATTTACAGGGTACAATAAGCACAGCGGAATAAAAAAAACATAAATCACATCCCAAGACACAACTGGATCAGGTGGGGAAACAAAACAGATAATCATATTATAACAGATAAAATATGTGTATATCTATCAGTATTAAAAGGATACGAGAAATATACCTTGAACTGCTATAGGGGGATATACAGCTACTGCACTCTTGAACTGGCTGCTAGACCTCCTCATCAAATAATACTCGAATCAAAAAGTCGGTCCCGTGTGTGTATCACCAAAAGCTGCCGGCTTTTGGTGTGGTTCGACCGCCGAGAAGCCGCCACTCCAAAGGGGGGGCCTCAGTTTTTGTGCCGCCACCGTCCACCGAAAAAAGGGGGACCACCGTCCGCCGTCTTGCACCACCGTCGACCACCACCAAGAATGGTGGTGGTTGTTGTTCGGCCTCCGAGAACAAAGAGAGTGAGAGTAAGAGAGAGGTTTGTTTTTGTATTTTTGCTAATTGTGATTAGGGTTATAGAAAAACTAAGGCTTAATACCTTAAATATGAATTTAAGTGGATTAAAGCCCTTGGACCTCGAAGCCTAGTCCGTAACCAATAACTTTGATCGTTCGACAAAACAACCCCTCTAGTTTGGTTTAATATTAATTAAATAACTATTAATTAATATTTTTCCAACCAAACATAATAATTAAATATATAACTTATATTTAATTTCTCCCTTAAATAATAAACGTCCATTATTATTTCTCTCGATAATTAATTAACTATTAAATTATTATAAAATTATGCAATCAAATTTCATATTATTTCTACAGCATGCAAACAACTTTATATGTATTTGATTTTTAGTTTTTTATATAAATGCTAACTTGCCCTTTCTTTTTTTTCTTTTCTTTATTGCCCTCTTTTTTCATATATTTACTTTTTAGCCCACTTTTTCCACCCTTTTAATATTCCTTACCTTTTCTTCTCTATTATAACGTTTACTAGTGGTAAGCGTACCCACGTTTCGCGTCGGGGATTAATCACTTTTTGATCGAGTTTGATTAGATTATTTGTCTACTATTTTTTACTAAGAATTCAAAAAAATCTTCTTAAACCTCTTACGCAAAAATGGTAAATTGGATTTGAATATGAAACCAAAAACAATTGAATTGCCTGAATTTTTTTAGAAGTAATTTAGATTTTGTGTATCTTTATACGGAAAATATTTAAACAATGAAAGCCTATTTCACTACAAAGTACTCATATAATAAAATAAATACATAAACTAAACATAAAAAATAAAATCTACACCCTAAGGCCCTATTATATCCAACATCTAAGGTCATCAGTTTATCCGAAAACCTACATGAAAATAACTCAAAATCTTACTTGGAAAATTGCATGATTGGAAAACGGAAGTTGACAAAGATAAGAAGTAGATCTACATGATGGAGAATAATATTTTCGAAATAAAAATGTATCATGTGTATTTTTGTTGTACAAATTTATTTATTTAATTGGAAAATTTTATGTATTAGAACATTATATTAGCTTAATCAATAACTATGTAACTTTCTCTATGTTTGTTGATGTGTGTTTTTTCTCGACCACTTTTTTAAATTTTAACACCTATGTTAATATAATTAGCTAGAAGATGAGGTAAAAAATATATATACAACCTCTTTTTGGCTTATGATCAAAAAGTTGTCAACAAAAACTACCTTGTATATGGATTTTGTTGGTATAACATGTTAAAAAGGTAAGATTTTTATATTCATGTATAACGATGGGGTTTATACATATAAATTTTTGTTATTTAAAATAAAGTAAAAAATTAGACTGATTGTTACATGTATGGTCAATAATATAAATATTCATAGTAGTTAGGAAAACATCTTAAAAATTACAAATTAACAAAACAAAAAAGAGCTATAAAATTAACTATAGATTTTAAGTTGATTATAAAATAGACAAAAAAGACATAGAATTAACTATATATTCTTGAAATATGTTTTTAGAGTTTAAGTGATTAATTAATTTTTTTAACAAAACTTGAAGGTTTAAATCATTTGGAAAAAACTTCAAGGTTTAAATTATAACAAATTCAAGATTTTATGGTAAAATCATATAGGGAAAAACTTTGATGGTTAAATCGAAATTTAACGAAAATTTTTATAATTTAACCATTATTTTCTTAAAATTGTATGCTATTATAATATGTAATTTATATCTTATATATATGTTATAAAAAATATAGGCAATAGTTATATCTTAGAGAAGAAAAACATTATGGAAAAAAAATGAATAAAAAGGAAACAAAAAAATCGGAACAAACATGGAAAAAGTTGGATGAGAAAGAGTTTATTATCTCCAAAAATAATATGATTAAAAATAAAGACGCAACTACAGCAAAGTCGGCAGAAATAAATGATTAAAAACAAAGGCAGTTGTGTCGAACCCGGGACTTGCACCTCAAATACAACATCTCTAGCCACCTCAACAAGAATGCATTTAGTGAAAGGGTACCTCCTCACGTATTTATTAGAAGAGAAATGATATATCCTCCTAAATTTTGTTCCTACTTATCCTCCTACTCATTTGATCAAGACATGTGTCAAAATCAAGGGAGGAGATGAGGAAAGAGAATTAGTGGAGTACACATGACATCTTAGAGTGAGTAGGAGGATGAAGTAGGAGGAAAAAGTAGGATGATATATCATTTTTCTTATTAGAAACGTTCTTTTTTTCCCGGAAATTGTTTGGTATTATAATTCCCCAAAATAGTTAGCTTTAAATAAAATATTTAATTTTAATTTTTTTATCTTATAACAAATAGATTTAGTTTTTTAAAACAATATATGCTCGATTTTCAGGAGAAATTATTTACATGGTTTGTTGCTTATTAGTAGGATCATTACTTTTACTATTACTACTAAAGTTAGTTTTTATAAAAACAAATATGTGACTTTACAGGATTTTATGAAAAAGAATTATATATATATTTCATTTTAATGGTTAAGAGTATAATGTTAAAAACTTTAAAATCTATTTTTATTTTTATTCGTTTACTAATTTATTATTAATATTATTTTCAAACATATGTTAGATAAAATTATTATGTAAGAAAAAAAACTTTTTAACCAGATGTTTAAAAAGTTAAATGAATAGTAACTTTTTATTATTTTCTATAAAACAATACTAGTTTATTTACTATGTGATATACAAAAATATTCACTTCTTAGCAAATTAGTTATGTAAGTTAAGATTAAAATTTTTAAGACATTTAGATTATTATTTACAAAGTCATTTAAATTTAAACATATGTAATAAAATAATTAGAAAAAAATAAATCCAAAACAAATAAAATTGTAATTTTATTACGTCACACAACACGAGTAATATTTACGCATTCACTTTAAAATACTAAATATCGTACAAATATAGGAGGTTTAATGAATCATAGCCCACTACGAAAAGCAAGAAATTAAATGCTAACCGTACTCAATAGAGCCTATTAACTTCATTAAAAAATAATTGTATGGTAATCATTTGACTTATTATTAATTCACTTTATTATGAACACCACCCCCCATTTTTAGTACCATAGGTAAAGACTAGGGTTTTTAAAAATATCAGTATCCGATTCGAAATTCGAATATCAGAAAAATTCAATCCAAAATTATTTGAAAATTCAGATATCCGAATCGTTCAGATTCGGAATCAGGTAGCATTTTTTCAAATTTTATGATTCGATATCCGAAATATATATTTCCTTTAAATTTAAAATATCAAATATTCATTATTAATTAATAAACAAATATATAATTAAAAAAGAATGAAATAAAACCCTAGTTCCCAAAAGCCAAAACTCTCATTCTCTCCACAGAACATACATCGATAACCTTTCGCCCGATAGCTCCTTCTTCCTGGTCGAGGTGACGGGCTCCTCCTCCAGTGGTCAACGGCCGACGGACGACACCTCCTTCCCCGATGATTATCCAGTGGCCGACGACGATAGAGCTACGGCGACCCACGAGTCCACAACAACAGGCCAACAGCGACCCCATGGCAACAGTGTCTCAACGGCGACAGAGACCCCACGGCGATAGTGACTTGACGGCGACAGTGACTCGAGATCCCCCGACGGTGACTTGATTAGCAACTTCAAGCCTTCCGCAGTTGGTGATTTCACGGTTTTCACCTATTTTTGGACAGTTTTTGCCTTCCACAGTCGATATCGGATTAAGTTGAACTTTTAATTTTAGTTTACTATCATATTGATTAGCATTTTTTATTTAAGATTTTCGTTGACGTTATATTTAAGTACTAATTTTGTTCTTAAGTACTGATAATCTTAGAGTAAAATTTAAGTTTGTTGTTGTCTTTAAGTTATATTTAAGTTTGTTGCTACGTAAGTTTGTTGTTGTGTACTTGTGTTGAATGTGTTGATAGCATTTAGAAAACAATTAAGTTGCCTGTTGTTCTATTTAGAAAACAAGGGTATTGAATGGATTTATAGATGCTGAATTTTTGAATATTTCGGATTATCCGGTATCCGTACCCGAAATTTCGGATAAGGATATCTGATACTGAAATCCACTATCTGAAATTTTCTAATATTTGAAAATCCGGATATCCGAAAATGAACACCCCTAGTAAAGACGCCTATTTTTTGGTAATGGTATGTTGAAAGAGAAAACCTCCCTTAAACATATAACCTAAAGAATCATCCTGATAATCATACGTAACATTATGATTATGGGCAAAATTGGAAAAAAAAAACTCACGCGCCACCTTCTAGCCAACCTTTTCTTAAAAAAAAATTCACTCAACTTTAAATGATCATAACTCATTTTCTAAAAAAAATGTAGCAAAGAAATTTATGTCATTAGATTCAGTTTTTCGTCCTCTTACAAACAAGAACAGGCTTGATATATTTCTAAAACTTTTTTTTTTTTGAAAATGTAAATTTTTTAAAGTTTGCATTTTATCTGGGTTTCATTCAAAATTGTATTTTCATCTACATTTCAAAATGCAAATTTATCAAGATTTGCATTTTCATCTGGGTTTAATTCAAAATTTGCATTTTTATCTGCATTTCAAAATCTGCATTTTTAAAATTTGCATTTTTATCTAGGTTTCATTTCAAAATTTACATTTTCATATGGGGTATCATTTCAAAATTTGCATTTTCGTCTGAATTTCATTTCATAGTTTGCATTTTCGTCTGAATATCATTTCAAATTATGCAATTTCGTCTAGGTTTTATTTCAAATTTGCATTTTCAAAAAAAAATTCAAAAAATATGGGAAGAGTGGTTAACCATCTCCTAATTGTCTAGTGGGTAAATCACTTGCCCCTCATAGGGGAGGTCAAGGGTTCAAGTCCCACCAGGCTTCAATTAGGGATGGCCACGAGGATGATTTATAAACGGACACGGGTAAAACCAGTTAGATCGCATATATCTGAGCCAAAAAGGCTCGGCGCCCAGGGAGGAGCTCTAACGAGGAAAAACTCCTTTTTAAAAACTACATATGGGAAGGTTCATTTGAGATTCAAATTTAGTGTGAGTATCGCGGGAAACAATCTTAGCCGTTGATTTTATAAGTGAAATTTACGGATGTAAAGCGTAGGGTGGGTCAAGTGTGGCAGGGTGCATGTAATGAAATCATGGGTGGGTGATGACGTTGAAGGAGAGGGATCGGACAGCTCAGATTGGTTCTCGCGGTTCTCATATGGAAAAACAGTTTTTGAATTTTGCTTATATATATATATATATATATATATATATATATATATATATATAGGGAGGGGATATACTACAAAGAGTCTTATTCTACAAAAAGTAAGGAGAAATCCTAACCATTGGATCAAGTAAAAGTCAAGATCAAAAAATCAAGAAAGTTAACAAAAGGACCCACTAACTAAAATCTCGTAACTGCCAACCAAGGGCAAAATAGTAAAATAAAAACAGCAGCGTCCCCTTCTTCTAACATCATCTGTTCCACCTTTACTGTAACTGTTGTATGTTTGTCCAGATTCAAGCAAGAGATACACAGTAATTAATAAACCTAGAAAATTTTTTTAAATTACATTGTCTGATACACATCAGTATGATGCACAATCCTTATTTTCAACAACAAAATCTGAGCAAAGTGATGAATACATAACCAAAAACATAAAAATGCACCATCCAAGAAGTTAAATTGTGCATCAAAATAGTACAAAAAATCGAACCACCTCTGTAAGAATACATAAGAAAAATGGATGAATTAGGTTCATATAAAAATTGATGAACAGAAATCTCAAAATTCAACCTATTCACACAGATACCTCCTTGCTAGTAGGAAAAAAATCTCATCGAACCACCTCTGTTGAACGGCGATTGTGCATCTGCAAGCGTAGAATATAGAACGGCGAGTGTGCATCTGGGTCGGCAATCCTTCTGATCGATTTCGATTTTGTGCTTCTATCATACGAATCAACAACAAGCGTCGATTTAGGAGTCTTCATGGCACAATACACAGGCCGGCGACTTCATAGTGGGTTTATCAATAAAAACCAAGGAGGAGGCTGACGGGAAACCACAGGAACGGCATTTCACAGTGCATCGTGAATAGCGGCCTATGTACAGTGCATCGTGAATAGCGGCCAGAGAAAGGAGCGTCGCAGACTAGGGTTTTCGAGAGGATGGCCGGAGAAAGGAGCGGCGCAGACTAGGGTTTTCGAGAGGTTAAAGGCGGCGATATGAGCATCAGGGATCGACGGCGGCGTCTTCACGGAGGATCATCGATCGACGGCGGCTTCTTCACGGAGGAGGCGTCGACGGTTGTAGAAGACGTTAATGGGGCGGATGAATGACGTTTGGGTGGGCGATTAGGGTTTTCAACGTGAATGGGGGAGGGGGCAGATGTATAAGTCGTAGGTGGTGGGGGACAAAGAGAGAGAATAATTTTATTTTTTTAAAAACTTCCGGTTTTACCCCTTTGTTAGTTCTGGTTGGTTATGCCACTTGTCGATCCCTCATTTCTCCTTATCCTTTTTACCATAAAACTCTTTTTATTTGATCTTCATTATATATATATATATATATATATATATATATATATACATACATACATATATATATATATATAACATACATACATACATCTTACTCTTTTATAAAGAATTTACAACTTTCAAAACTTTTAATTTTTAAGTAAATTAAAAGTACTAAACCACACTCAAATCAAAGTAAATAAAAATTGTCAAATGAAGTAACTATTATATAGATTTAATGAGATTCATATATACCATTTTAGTAAACAAACCTTCTATATATAATAAGTAAATATTTAAAACATCAAGTCAATGCCAATTAACATTATTATTACAAAATATTTTAACAACTAAACATTTTATTATAAATATTTGAGTAAATTACGAAAATCGTCCATGTGGTTTACCAAAAATCACACCTTTCGTCATTTATGATAATAAATTACATAAATCGTCCCTGTGGTTGACATTTTGTTACACATTTGGTCCTTTATGCAAACGGCCGTTTATTTTTCTGTTAAGTCCTCCTCATGTGCCATGCACATGAGCGCATTATAGTCATTTTACCCACTAATCCATGTTTCCAAACACAGACAAACAAATGATAGATTGTGTGCAGGGATAGTGTACATGTGTCATCATATCCATGAACACTATAAGTCACTAAAGGATCACACAGCTGCACACACAACTTTTGAACCAGAAAATAATACAACGTGTGTGTAAGTGATAATTAGTTATATATAATCATAACTAAAACAAAGTATATTTCATACAATTTTCTGACTTCAAAAAAATCCTTCGAATTCATGTGTTTGTATATATATATATATATATATATATATATATATATATATATATATATATATATATATGTGTGTGTGTGTGTGTGTGTGTATATATAAAAAAAATCAATGGACAAGATTTTTTGGCGGCTCGTTAATGACACATTAATATTGGTTATTTCGGGAAAATCAAGTCTCACAAATTAATAACGGATCACCCGGACGCAATTTACGGCTTGGTAAATATTTAAATTACCAAAATACCCTAGTAATAATTCAATAATGACGTTAAAAACAGTTCTCGTATGAAATACGGTTATCGTTTGAACCCAACCAATATATCACATCAACGGATTACAGCTTGTAATAAAAGATCAAACACTTACATATATCACATCGCAAGTCAAATTAGGTTTAGATAAACCAACCAATATATATAATCATATTAATGATGAGACATGATAGGTTTTCAGTTTAAGCTTTGTGAAACATAAACCAACCAATAGTTTATCTTTTATCTTTTAGCCATGGACGTTGATATATGAAATAAAGATAACCAAAATAAATAAATAATCAGTTTTGTGAAAATGGACCTTAGACGATATTTAGAAGATTCTATTTTCCTAATCAAGATATATTTTTAAAAGTTAAAATTGATGTTCAAACTAGTAAAATAAAATTATGAAGCATAATTTTTTAAAAATTAATATGTGAATGTTAAAAGGTAATGTTCTTTAAAATATATACCTTTAGACATTTTATTATTATGTGTATTGAAGTTTATAAATTTCTATGTTTAATTTGTTCTTATTGTGCATACCAAATAAAAAAGGAAAATATTATAAGTTTAGTAAACATATTAGAAAGTTTAATACAAATAACAATAATAAAATATAATTTTAGATATCGATATATATAATAATAAAAGATATAAAATGAGAATATATTACGAAAAACTGTTCCCAAAATCTAAAAGTAAAAACCATACTTGATTAACAATTACTTTAGATGTACTAAATAAATATATGTTTATAAATTTATAAATTTCTAGGTTGAGAGACTTCCAAATCGGCAAATATTTATTATACACGGAAAAGAAAAAAAATATTTTCTATTAATTAGGTTTCTAATTACATTATTTTATACATTTTTGGGTCAATAAAATATGGTAGTAGAACGTGTAAAAGAAAGATAATAATTTTTAGGATAAACTATATGAAATTGTAATAAACTAGTGGTTAGCGTGCCTACGCTTCGCGTCGGGAAGTAATTACTTTTTAATCGAGTTTGATTAGATTATTCATCTACTATTATTTACTAAAATAAACAAATAAAAATTATAAAAATTTAAACCACTTACGCAAAAATGGTAAATTAAATTTAGATTTGAAACCTAAAACAACAGACTCATTTGAATTTTTTAAAAGTAATTTAGCTTTCGTGTATCTTAAAACTATATAAAATATTTAAACAATGAGAGCCTATTTTGCTACTTTTTTTTAACATCAAGCACCCACAAACTCCCCTTAACTCTACTCTTAAATCTACATTATTGTTCATAACGGGACTTGAACTGACATCTCCTGAGAGGGGACTCAACAAAATACGCATAAAGTTTAAAGTTAAAGTATTAAAAAATTATAGACTTTAATCGAAATAGATAAATAATTTTTAACCTTAAAACTCTTATATTAAATATTGTTTACATAAGTAATAGAAATTAAGAAAAAAAGGTATACACCAAATGCTAAGAAAACAAAAAGTGATTAAAATATATATTCTCTTGCTTTATTAAAGTTTTTAAGATTGTTATTAAACTTCATAGGTAAGTATAATAATTAAATACATAGAAATTAAAGATATGCATATGTTTATTTTTATAGAATAAAATACAATAAAATGGTAGAAACAAAAAGTTTGAAAATAGAAGGCCTCGAAACCAGGTGGACTGCCCCAACAAAGATTGATCACCTAGCCACTGCACCAAAGATAAATTTGATAAAAGTATATGCACACTATATTTATTAAAAAAGGTTTTTTTTCCTTGTAATTCTGTGGATATATAATAGAGGTTTTCGCGCGAATAAGCAACATATCTATAACGTATACGAAAATAAGCAAAAAAAAATCAAATTACGAAAATAAGCATCAGTTTCGTCCCTATGTACGCCAGTTTCGCCCCTTGGTTCGCCCGCCAATCAGATCGCGCCACGTGGCATCAGTTTCGCCCCTATGGGCCCAGTTTCGCCCCTATGGGCATCAGTTTCGCCCCTGGTGGGCCCCACAACCCAGTTTCGCCCCTCCCTACCCAGTTTCGCCCCTATTGGGGCCCCGCATGCCCAGTTTCGCCCCTAGTGAGTACACGTGGCACATTCTGATTGGAGGGTGAAGCTTGGGGCGAAACTGATTTCCTTGGGGGCGAAACTGATGCTTATTTTCGTAATTTGACTTTTCGTAGCTTGTTTTCGCGAATGTTTAAGGTATTTTGCTTATTTACGTAATTGATTTTATATAAATATTGTCTTAATTACCATTTTATATAATAAATATTTTATTTGAAAAAAAAATAATACAATCAACTTTAATAAAGTTTTCACTGTTTGTAAGCTGTTATATACAATTTAGATTTCATAACAAAGTTGATTATATACAATGATAATTAAAAAAATAAAATTAGAATTTTTTTTGCATACGAAAAGATTATCATGAAAGTTTAGAGAAAGTTTATAGTTGTATACAAAGAGTAACTTATATATATATATATATATATATATATATATATATATATATATATATAGGGGAGGGTTCATGCGAGAACCGTTGTTAGTGCGAGAACCGCGAGAACCAATCTCAGCCGTTCCTTTAACATGGGAAGTATCATGGATGGATCAGTGTGGAGGGATAGAGTGTGACAGGGTGTATGTGAGGAATTCATGGGTGGGCAATGACATTGAAGGAGGGGAATTGGACGGCTTAGATTGGTTTTCGCGGTTCTCGCGCTAACAACGGTTCTCGCATGAACTTTTTCCTATATATATGGATAAACAACATATTACATGTATAGTTGTATAAACAACAGTATTTAAATTTTTATGAATAATGTAATGAAATTTCGTAACAAAATGGTGTTCAAAGGCCACAGAATAAAGGAACGTGATCTCTACATTTGGAGTTAAATTGTCGTCCTTGACTCGATGTTACAACTTACAAGATGTTAACTAATTCGTGCTTTTTGAATTAATTGGTCATACATTACAATGGTGTTGAGTACTTGTATAGATGTAGTTATTGCTTCTGAGACTTTTTTAAATAAATTCTTATATTAATTATTTTAATTTCAAATAACAAAAATAAAATAACTGTTGGAATAAAAAAATATTAAAAGATATTTAGTAAAAAAATGTCATTGTTTTCTACTTGAAAGAATAAAATAAAAGAACTTAAAAACAATATATATTTTTTTTTCTAAATGTAAGTTGTTTGTTTGGCTCTTTAAAAATTAGTGATTTGAATGTGTGTTTTACTGAGTAAATAGGTGCTATATGGCAATGGTATTGAAAATTTTGTAAGCGTAGTTATTATTATTTTTTTAAATACTAATTTTTCAAAGAAACTCTTATAATATCAAAATCAAATTAAAACAATTAATTAATAAAAGACATATATTGTTTTCTACTATACCGTTTTGCTTACAAATATTTTTTTCCAAGGTCTTTTTATTTTCATTTCTAAATATAGTATATTAAGGTGGGTTTGGTTTGATCTGTTTCATCATATATGATGGAAACTAGAAACAACAGTGATTAATAATAGTATCCACTATGATAGCTGATAATGACCACAATTGATCACACAATGAGCACCATAACTTGTGACCATCATTGTAACTGGTTCGTGAAGAGCTCAAGAAGATTGATGTTGTGAAGGTGGTATTTTTTTTCCAATTTTTTGTGGTTTTAGGCTCGTGCCCGGTGATCTCACTTTTATTCTTTCTAATTTTTGTGTTATACATTTTGTGCAACTAAGGAGATTATTAATCATGGTTTTAAAAATCAAAATGTGTCATTGAATTATTCTTTAGTTTATTTTCCGAAATATTTTATATTCTTTTACTGAATCTTCCAATCAATCTTTAACGTGTCATTGTCTAGTAATTAAAATAATAAAGTAGATTTAGAAAAAAAAAATTGTGTTAGTTTAAATCAAGTCAATTAAAAAATTAGAAACATGTGCAACACAAATAGTTGAATCCAAGAATTAAGTTTAGTATCTAAGTTGGATCTTTAATTAGACATCAAACATTTAGAAAAAGAAATGATGCATGCTTACACAATAAAAATATTATATATAAATTTATTTGTTATTAACCGTACATATGCATTAACTAATTGTATCTTATCATGTAGGACTAAAAACTATTAATATAAAAGACATATCATAATAAATAAATAAATAATCTGTGTCCAGTCATTTTACACGGTTCAAAGTGACTCAATTGTTAGCAAATAACAGTTTTGCCAGTATTGAAAAAAAAATTCCATGTCCAAATCTTGGTTAAATAGGTTGATTCTATCTGTCTAGTCAAAATTTTAGAATCCCGATACATTGTAAGAACATGAGTATTACTTATCTTTTAGCAGATTAACCCATGTATGCGCTACATCATCTTTCTTTTCCCTTCCTAATTTCAATCCAAAAGTTAGTATAGTCTACCCAATTTTATAATATTTTTATTATTATTTTAATATATATATATATAGAGAGAGAGAGAGAAAGAGAGAAGGGAGAAGAAGAGAGGGAGAGAGAGAGAGAGAGAGAGAGAGAGAGAAAAGAAGAAGAAGAAGAAGAAAAACTGGGTTCCTAAAATTGAATTACTCACTCGATTGGGTAAATATTGAATTTTGTAGACTAGCTTGACACACCCGATGGTGAGCCGAAAGAGAGCCTAAAGGGTCATACGGGTAGCCTAATGTATATAATATTTACGTTTAATTTTTATTTATTTATCTTAAAAAATTTGAAAATATTAATCACTCCCTCCATCCTAAAAGAAATTGTTCTTTTATAATATTTTAAAGTATTTCTTTTTCAGCTTACCTTAATATTTTTATTTTTATTATATAATACTTGATAAATATATATTAATAAAAATACATTTGAATCACAATTCATTTATATATTTTGCATCAAGTATTATATAACATAAAAAAATATTATAAGTTTAAAGTTAAAAGTAAAAAATAAACAATATTTTTAGAATAAAAGGAGTATATTATAGGGTCTATTATATATATGAGTAATACGATTCGGTTAAGGTTATTGTTTGTACGTAAGAACGCACAGGTACATATTGTGCAGCAGATCGGAATGAAGGAGGATCGGATGTTTAGTCTCCCTTTGCGGTGGTTAACCCCGAGCTAGGAAACAGTGTCCATGGCGGGGGTGACATGAGGATCTCGTGGTTTATGAACCCATGGTCATTGAAAAGAGATGAAGAGCATGATGATGATTATATGGACTCCATAGTCCTTTGTAAGAAGATAGAGGAAGCATATGCGCATGGAGAGATCTCCATATGTGGGTGTTGACAGGAAAGGGAGAGAGAGAGAGCCTTTAAACCTTGGTGTCCTCCCCTATATATAGGGAGGTGTCTAGGGTAAGATGGGCCCAAGCCCAATGGGTATACCACATGTTTGGGCCCTACCTAAGGCCCACGCATAGGGTACACCAACAGTTATAAACGGGCTAGTTTTAGGTAATTATTCCAACAATAATAGAAAAAATTATTTGGATTCTTTCGATCAATATCTAAGAAAAAATTTTGGTATACTTATTAATCGATCATTTGTATAGTTGTGAAGCAAATTGTAAAAAAAAATACAGCCACACACGTGTTTATTTATATCTCCTTAAAAATTCTATAATTTCTAGGCATTTTCACACTACTTAAAAGACCTCTCCAGAATTTCGAAGCTACAAAATTTCTTAATCGATCATTTGTCTGTTTTTGGACATCGATTTCATCGATGACGTAGCGATAGAATGCTTGGAAAGTTTCTAGAAGATATCCGAGTTCAATTCTCACCGGAGACAAACATCTTATATGGACATCTTGTCTGTTTTTGGACATCAATATCAATGATGACGTTTTGTAGCATGCTTAGAATGTTTTAAGAATAGACCCGAGTTCGATCCTTGTTAAGCGTAAACATCTTGTATGATTAGGAGAGTATAAGAAACGACTACAAAAATACTTAGGAGGCATACTTCAGAACATAACTAGGCTTTTGGGATAACCTGTTAAAAGCAAGAAATCTCTTATCTATACTACATTATAAAACATTTAACTTTTTATTTTTAAAAATTTTTAAAACTACTTAATTTTAAGTAGTACAAGTTTTTATGCTTAAGATACAAACACTTAAAGCAATAGCCTAACCAATCATGCTCTTAATTGTCTCAACTAATTTAAAGCAACCATTACTTTAATAAATCATTAAACATCACAATAACTATTTAATTATCTAATTTGACTAAATTACTTACATCAATATAATTTTAAGACTATAGTATATTTTTCTCTAATTATTTATAATAATGTTTTTTTAATTGTTTTTCAAAAATATTTTAACAACTAATAAAATGGTTGATTGTAAAAAAAGTAAACGAATTAAAAAAAGAGACAAAACATGGATAGGTTGACTAACACCGCATTTCACACATATCATACCCTACTTTTAAAATCAAACATGTTATCGAGCACAAACTATTGTCATCGACGCCGCATTGCGCGGGTGCAATGCTAGTTATATTTAATTAATTAATATATATATATATATGTATATATGTATATATATGTATATAGGACGGTTAAAACGAGAATTATTTTTCGTACGAGATCTACGAAAACTAATCTTAGCCCTTGATTAAAATTAATCAATACCTAAAAATTTTTGACGGCTTCATTAATGGATCATTAATGACGCATAAATGAGGGTTATTTCAGAAAAATCAAGCCTCACAAATTAATCACAGCTCACCCCGACGCAATTCACGGTTAGGTAAATATGTAAATTACCAAATACCTCTATTAATGAGTCATTAATGGCGTTAAAAACAGTTTTTGTACGAAAAACAGTTCTCGTTTATATATAGGCAAAAGTTCAAACGAGAACTGTTTTTCTTACAAGAACCGCGAGAACCAATCTGAGCCGTCCAATTTCCCCTTCTTCAATGTCATCACCCACCCATGAATTCCTCACATGCACCATGCCACACTTGATCCCCCCACGCTCCACATTCATGAATTCCACTTTGTCAAATCAACGGCTAAGATTGGTTCTCGCAGTTCTCGTACGAAAAACAGTTCTCGTTTGAACCGTCCCCTATATGTATGTGTGTGTGTGTGTATATATATATATATACACACACACACACACACACACATATAGGGGAGGGTTCAAACGAGAACTGCGAAAACCAATCTCAGCCGTTCCTTGGATATGGGAAGTTCATGGATGGAGAGCGTGGAGGGGATCAAGTGTGGCAGGGTGCATGTGAGGAATTCATGGGTGGGCAATGACATTAAAGGAGGGGGAATTGGACGGCTCAGATTGGTTCTAACAGTTCTCGTTTGAATTTTTGCATATATATATATATATATATATATATATATATATATATATATATATATATATAAAGCAAGGGAGAGTCACACACGTTACGTGGTGAAGTTCATGCAAGAAGGAGGTACAAACATTTGCCACCTCCAAATTTATATCCTTCACTCATTATTTGTTTTGCAGTAATGTGGTCTATTGGATAATACTCTTGTGTCTTATAAAGCCAGAAGGTTGTTTCGCTAAACGGAAACTTGTAATACCGTTGGATCGTGTACATGACTCGTACCTTCGAAAAAACCTGAACACAAAAAATCCATTTTAAATGAATTAAAATACTCCGTGTGTTTTGTACTATTTGCTAGGAATGTTGTTGAACACAAACAATAATTCTCCCCTTTAAATCATCTTCCCTCACGCCCTTTTTCTCCTTGTCTCTTTGAGGCTGCACCTCTCGTGATTCTGAATGTTGTACAATAAAGCCGAGTGCTTTTAACTATAAAGATTAATCAAGTGGCCAGTCAAGCTCAATCTCTTCATTACAACTGAATTTCATCAATCAGTACGCCGAGGGAAAATCACTGTAAGTTTATTGGGTTCCAACTCAAAATAAATTGACAATAAAGTAGCTCAAGACATTTATTAAGCACGTTACAAAGTCTAAACGTTTCATGTAAAATAACATAACAGATTCATGCAAATGATATGATAATTACAGTATTGTTTCCTTTAATTAGATAGATTTCTTTTCTCTACTGGGATTTACTTGGGTTCTTTAGGTGTTCAGTGAAATGCCCATGAGAGAAAACCACCATACTTGTATCTATTTCTGATTCATTCATTGAATTCGTTCAACTCATTAGTTGTAGTAAGTTAATATTGTTTGTTTTGCTGACAGAAATCAAGAATGGCAGAAGAAAGACCATCTGGTGTAGTTGGTAAGCTGTTAGGAAACTTAAACATCACCATGAGAAGACTCCTGTTTACTTTCATGTCATCTGGTCCAATCCCACAACACATAGCATTCATCATGGATGGAAACAGAAGGTTCGCAAAGAAATGGAAGCTAGAAGAAGGTGCAGGACACAAGGCAGGATTCTTAGCACTTATGTCAGTTCTAAAATACTGCTATGAGGTTGGAGTGAAGTATGTAACTGTGTATGCATTCAGTCTTGATAACTTTAATAGGCGCCCGGATGAAGTTCAATATGTTATGGATCTTATGCAAGAAAAGATTGAAGGGTTTTTGAAAGAACTGAATATGGTGAACAGATATGGTGTTAGAGTTTTGTTTATTGGTGATTTGGATCGACTTCATGAGCCCGTTAGGCTTGCTGCTGAGAGGGCAATGAAAGAAACAGCTAAAAACACGAAAACTTATCTTTTAGTGTGTGTGGCGTATACTTCTTCCCATGAAATCCCGCGTGCTGTATATGAAGCTTGTCAAGAAAAGGCGATTGCATCGAAGGAGAAGGAGATTGTTGGGAGTGATGAAGAGATTAAAGTGGTGGATTTGGAGAAGCATATGTATATGGGGGTGGTTCCTGATCCTGATATACTTGTGAGGAGTTCGGGTGAGACGAGGCTTAGTAACTTTTTGTTGTGGCAATCGACCAACAGTTTGTTGTATTCGCCGAAAGCTTTATGGCCGGAGATGGGATTTCGGCATGTGGTTTGGGGGATCTTGAAATACCAGAAGAGTTACTACTATTTGGAGAAGAAAAAGAAGCAAGCTTAAGTGAGTTGATGGCTTAATTAATTTTAAGATTTGGTATTGGAAGCACCATCTTAATTATGTTATGTTATATATATGTCATGTTATTTGGAACTACTACTAATAACACTATATATATACACTTATGGTTGCTACTTGCCCTTTAATCATCTCTAAAAATAAAATTCAAGTATCTGTTTGTTGTTAATTTGTCATAAAATCTGATTGATAGTGTCTTTAATTTGTAAAATTATATAATTATTTGTCATATTTGTGATTGCCCTATGTTTTTATCGAAAAGTGTTGTATGTATGCGGTCTAACTGTTTTCATGGTTGTTTCCGATACTCCAATCGGTCGATCATCCAACATATGGATCTAGCGAAGATAATTAAACCTGGGTCTCGATCACTTATAGTTGTTTAAGTATATATAATAGTGATGAGATATGTAATAGGAAAATTGTAATAATAATTCAAGGGTGGAATTGAAGTAGAAAACATGTTTTTAGTACATTAATTTGTGGTTGTTTTGTTGTTGTTCACGTGCATCTCATGTTAAAGAAGTCATACATTTATGTGTCGATCAAGAAGCATATATAGGACAACACTCCTTAAAGAAGGGGCAAGAAATTGGCATACTTTAATGGAATGAATTTATCATGAGCAATAGAGTGATAAAGGGTTTAAATAATAAGAGTTAATTACATAAATGGTTCTAATAGAAATGATATAAAGGTTCACGTAATAATAAGAGTAATTGTTACTACTACTATTAACCTATTACCATTATTACTACTATTATTACTATTATTACTACTATTACTATTAATTCTACTTCTATTATTACTGTTATACTTATTACTATTAGGATTAAAGTTACTGAACACAAACAGACTTTTCTCAATGTTCTGATATGGCACATTAACTTTTTTTTTACACATATGGCCATTTAACTTACCAAAACCGTGTCGATATGGCCAAAACGCGACCTGCAACCTGCCAGGCCGTTTTCAGCCGGTTTTTCGTGATTTTTGGGTCAATTTTTTATCGTTTTTTGTATTTTTTTTTTTTTTTTTGTAGAATCTTGTAATTTATCATTATACCTTTCAAATGAGACCAAATTCATGAATTTTCGTCAAGTATTGAGGGAGAATTTGGAGCTCAAAGTCTCGATTTTTTTGGGGTTTTTGTTCGAAAACAGGGCAGAAAAAAAAAGTGCTTTTTTGCTCGATTCTTGATCGTTTTACATCATTCTTTTTATAGATTGTCGTATATAATCTTTTTACCTTTCAATGGACACCAAATTCATGAAAAACCATCAAGTGTAGGCCAAGTTATTGCTAATTAAAGTCGGTAATGACCCTATTCGACACCCTTACGGTATTTCGATGAATTGACACATTTTAAACTCGTTTTTATTCGTTTTTTTATACTACTTGATAGACAACTCGATTACCTTTCCATAGAGTCAAAAATCATTGATTTTCGTTAAGTGTACAAGGAGAATTTTGGCTTCAAAGTTTGTATTTGAAGTGAAGGAAATTGGGGAAGAAGTTGACCTGCTATTGCAAGTCAAAATCACCAAAATGACTATAATAACAGGTTTCTTACAAGTTAATGTGTCATATGTGTAAAAAAAAAGTTAATGTGTCATATCGAAACATTGGGAAAAGTTTGTTTGTGTTCAGTGATTTTAACCCTTACTATTATGATGAGGACTATTATTGTTATTATAGTATTTTACCCGCACGATGCGGCGGGGTAAAATAGTTTCATTTGTCGACATAGAGGTGTTCAAAATTCGGATATAAACCGTTTTAACCGTAATCCAAACCGCTCCATAACCGAAAAGGCCGAAACCGATTTCAAATTCGGTTTAAAAACCAAAACCGATTACCATAAATACTTTAATTACATAAAAGTGAAACCGTTTTCAAATTCAGTTTAAAAAACTGAAACCGATTACATAAAATAGTACAACTCAAACAACATTATTTACAATATGTTTCAGCAATGATCTTAAACACTTTAAATACTTTAATTACATAAAAGTGTCAGAATTTAAATACATAATTAATGCTTTAAAACTGTCAAGAAATTAATTACAAATAAATGTCCTGAATTTAATGACAGTTGTACTATTTTAAAAGTGTTAAGATTGTTGTTCAAAGTTATTGTAAAGCATGTTATATTACTTGTACTACTTAACTTAAAAAATTGTCTTAAAAAAAGAGAGAAATGCTTTATAGAGTAGTAAAGATTATTATTACTACTATTATTATCATTATTATTATTATTATTATTATTATTATTATTATTATTATTATTATTATTATTATTATTATTATAAGTAGTAGTATTATTATTATATTATTATTATAATTATTATTACTACTACTACTATTATTATTACTAGTGTTATTAAAATAATGTTTGAGACATAGTAATCTGCAAAAGGTTTGTTAAATTTTAAAGGGTTCAGTTCTTTAAAATGTATTAAACTATACTAAAAAATCTATTGTGTGTATCCACCTTTCAAAAATTCTATTATGTATATTGAACTTTTAAATTTGGTGTTATTATATGTATTAAACTTCCTATTGTATGTATTAAACTTTCTATTGTATGTACTAAACTTATATTTTTTTTTATTTTTTATGTATCAAAATACATACAATAACACCAAATTTAAAGTTCAATACACACAATAGGAATTTTGAAAAGTGGATACACACAATAGATTTTTGGGTATAGTTTAATACATTTTGGAGAACTAAACCCAATTTTAAAAATAGGTCTAATATACTTGATGGTAAACTCTAAAAATTTTAAATAGTAAATTTAAAAATTCAATACATACAATATCTACTATGCAATTATTGACACAAAATTTATTATAAAAAACAAAGATGTACATATCACACATCAATATATATATATTTGGTAGAGATAGTCGTTATTTAGCATTTCTAGTAAATTAGGTTTATAATTCTTTTTATTTACTACTACTAAGTTTTTACTCAACTTTAGTCACGTATTTATTTTTATTCAATAATGCATAAAGTATTATAAGTTTCTCATTGTTAAAGTTAAGATATGAAAATTTCAAAAATTCTTGAGTTACAAATATATTTAGTAATTATAAAATGGTTATTTGATTAAAAGAAGCTAAGGGGTACCAAATTTTTGGGGTTTAGAAGGGTGTTCATTTTCGGATATCCGGATTTTCGGATATTCGAATTTCTACAAATATCCGAAAATTTCGAATAGTGGATTTCCGTATCTGAATCCGAATCTGAAATTTAGGATATCCAAAATTTCGGATTCGGATATAGGGTATCCGAAATATCCAATAATTTTAAGAAATATATTTTTATATATTACTTAAAAATATATAATTACTAAATAACCATATTTTAAACTTTAATCACCAAAAATAGCTCACGTATGTTTCAAAATGACAAAAAAATATATGAATATAAAACTATATATGTTAAGAAAACTAAATAAATAAGCAACATAAAAAAAATAATAAAAAATATTTTCGGATATCGGAAATCTGAAATTTCCAAAATTCACTATCCGAATCCAAATCTGAAAATTCAGATATCCGAATTTCGGGTATCCGAATTTTCGGATAATTTCGAATCGGATTTTCAGATAATTGATTCGGATTCGGATTATTTTAAACACCCCTAGTTTAGATTCAGGTTCAAAAAAGTCATAAAATGAAATTTCCGTTAACTAATGTTCGGTTGACAATTCATGAACACCCCTACTGACCATCATAGATACATTTGAATCATTTGACACAAGTCACAAACACACAAATAAATGAACAAAACTTGTTTGTGTTCATTCATTTATTTTTAATTGACTAGATAAACAAATGTAAACAAATAAATAAAACAACCTTTTCATGTTCGTCCATTTATGAAATTGATTTGTTCTAATTAGTTTATATACGTTAATTTAAATACAAAAGCAACATATACATATAAACGCATATAAAAACATACTATAATTAAAAAAATCCAATATTATTACATTTACACTTAACAAAAACATATATATAGACACAAACACATACACACATAAAAACAAATCTACACCGCTCACATGCTATTGAATCATGATATGTTTAGTTATGGTTAATTTAGTTGTAAGGATATTATTAATTAATTAAATGTAATTAGTAACAATTGTTAGTTAAATAAGTAAATATGATAAAAAAAACTATCTAGATATCAAAATTGAATATAGTTACAAACTTGAAAGGTTAAAAGGGCAAAACGATCATTTACAAATATTTAACATATGGCTAACAGAGTAGGGACCAAAAGTAAAATAAGTTTAGATCGGAACCAATGATCACTTTGTTATAATATTAACAACCTGTTCTCAGGGTACCAATGTTTTTCTATTTGTTTAACTGTTTAAGGCTATTGTGTTTCATATTTACAAGTCTCTTAAGCTAAATGACATTCTTTTATTCTGGTAATACCTTTGTTATGAGTAACAAATAAGCATTTCATTTCATTACATTACTTACATTCTAAAATTTAGTTTGTTGACTATTGTAGTAAAAACAAATCATGTGACAAGATTAAAAAAACATAAAAAATGACAACAATATTTCAGTTACAGGTTAAAAAATGGAAGAGGAAAGGCACAAACAACCCAAAAGGTATTATATAATTATCAAATGAAGGATGAAAAGCTCTCAAAGAGACTATAAAAATGGATTACTTGCCACAGAAACATATTTGCTGTTGCACCTGAAGCTGTAATTGATAATCAGTAGGGAGGTTTGAGCAGACGAGGCCTATTACAGAAAACCCGGCCATTTGCTTTCACAAATCCAGTAATCGCTAAACTTAATCCCGCCCAGAAAAGTGAAAATAGTAAATGCCAAATATCATATCGAACTGCAAAAAGAGAGAGATCAATCAGGGAACAAACTTAATACTGAAAAAGAAGTACAAAAAGAGTTCATAATCTGTATTCAAGTAGTACTCTAGGGCTGTCAATGGGGCAGATCAGATCAGATCTTTTAAAGATCTGACTTGACCCGTAGACCCATTTGATTGAATTTGGATCTGACCCATTAGCATTAAGATCTATTTAATTGGATTTGGATCTGACCCATTGACAGCCCCAAGTCCCCTCTTCTACACATTAACTACTAGTTCTGGTGATACTGGGCCAACTATTAGAACACCCTTTATAGCTCATGCTTCCAAATGCGAACCAAACACCAATACAAACACAATTTTACTCGATACAAGGTAAAAAGAAGATGACAAACAAGTTTGTCAAAAGTATTGAGAATTAAACTAACCCAAATAAAGCAGAATCTTCAAAATTTTCTCAATCAAGATATTGGAAAAACATTCATGTGTCAAAAACAAAAATCTCTTAAAACTGTTTTTATAACTGTGTGTTAGTTTGTGAAAAAAAAAACATTTAAAAACATGGTTGAACCTATTAAAAGTTACAAAACCACTAATGTAACTTTCATTGGTGAAAGGGGATGCTCAACCAATCCACAAGCTAAGCATATTAAGATATTCGAAAATCAGCTTAGTAAGCGTATCCCCATGTGCTTGTACTCCCTAAATCAAAGGAAAGAGAAAGTGTTACAGTTGATTGAGTATAGGACATGGAACCAATGACTGCAACCATAATCTGAGTCTTAGGGTTGAAGGTGACTAGGTAGATCAAGCTGACCTCCAATTTTCCTTCAAAGATTTGGAGAGCTAAGGGCATTCCAAAAGAACTTTTCCTCGGATGGGTTTCCAAAGGGAACTGTGTGTTCTAATTTCTTTTGTAAGAGGTGAACAAATGACAATTGGATTTTCTTTGCTCGAGACATGACTAGTTCGAAAAGAAGAAACTTGTATTCAAAGACAATCCCTAAACTTGTTGTGCCACAAGAGTGTCGCAGACTCCCAGTGTAACTTCAAGCATATAAATGAGCTATTCATGAAGACTTGTGTACGAACTACCACAAAATCACATATCACCTTTGCCAAGGACAATTTACTCACAAAGTAAAATAAGATTTCTTTCAAGTCCAAGTAATAATTCGTCATCACTCCACTAATGCAATTGTTGCATATGGCCTCTTTGGACCATTTAGCACTCCAAGTCTTGCTGGATAAGTGAACGATTTCTCAGTTTCGCTTGGGTGATCTATCTAGAAGAGAAAGGTGATGCATCACTTGGTCTTATAAAAGAAATAACTTCAGAAAGGACTCCCTCGCTGTAGAAGTGACCATGGAGGCATGGACAATATCTAGAATTTCTCTACACTGAGAACACCTCAACAAAATGGTCTAGCAAAGAAACATGACATCAATTGAAGTTGCAAGGACTAAGATCAATCATTGTCAAGACATGGTAAGACACCCTATGAGATATATAAATAGGAGAGTCAATGTGGAGTACTTCCATGTGTTTGGAAACCCAAGAACATCTTGAACCAGAAAGATTAGCTCCTCCAATTGGAGCAAAAGCTGATATGGCTTATTTGTCGAATAGTCTTCAATCTCCAAAGCATTTAGAGTATATTGTACTAGGAGACAAATTGAAGAGTCCATAGATGTTTCATATGATGAAACAAAGACTGAAAAGCAAGCTGAGCAACTCAGCTTGGAGGAGCAAACAGGATTTGAAGGAATTCAAGATTCTTCATCAAGAAGGTGGAAGGAAGGTTTTGTAAATCTTGGGTATCAACATACAGTGTCCAAGCTTATGAAATAAATTTATGAATTAAAGAAAAAATTCTGGAAGCTGAAATTTTTAGTTTGATGAAAAAAATCAGAGTTTGGTTTTATCAAATACAAATATGAGACAAGTCGCGTTTCTATAGCAAAGCTAGTCTACTCATCAAGAATGACATCACAACCTTGCATGGCATTAGGTCTTGGTTGGGAAGTGTTTCTTGATAAAAGACCTGGGAGAAGTTGTCTATATTCTTGGAATAAAGCTCTATAGAGATAGATCTAGAAGCTAAGTGGATTAGGTCAAACCGTCAAAATGCATATATTGACAAGGTTTGATTCTTGCCAATGTGAGGAGGCATGATTATGAGCAAGTATCAAAGTCCTACCACAAAGGTTAAGCTAGAGAGATTGACTAGTATTCCATATGCTTCCGTAATGGAATGTATGTTAACAACATGCTCAAGTACTTGTGCAAAACCAAGTAGTTCTTATAATCTATGGATGTTTGGAAGAAGACCCTAGTGTAAGGTGTTACACAGATGCTAGCTTCCAAACATATGAGATTATTCTCAATCACAATCGGACTATGTCTTCACTTTTAAATAAACGTGGAGTTGCATGGAAGAGTTCCAAGCAAAGTGGAGCTGTGGAGTTACACAATCCACTACAGAATCACAATACGTTGTTGGGTCAGAAGTTGAACTAAGGGTGATGCCTAGTATTAAAAATCCCATAGAGAGTTTTTGTAACAATGAAGATACCACGGTGAAAGCAAAGAAACCAAGATCACATCACAACAACAAGCACATCCTCGGAAGATTATACTATATTCATAACACAATGGAAAAAAGAGACATTTGTATTCACAATGTTCACACAGATCAGGCGGATCTAACGAGACGTCTTCCTCATACAAGAATAATGCTGGGTATATAAGACTTCTTTATGTTAGGAACTGGATTAGATTTGTAATATAGTAGTTGACTATTTTAGAACATGTAAGCAACATCTTTTCTCTAACTTGAGGAAGAGTGTTAGAGATGTAATTGTACATGGGTGCAGCCTCATAGAGTTACATCTCTAACAACAGGAGCTATCTTTGTAATTTAATTTCCCATTTGTTAACTTTCATAAGAATATATCCCGGTTCTTATCATATACCACCACTGCATATAGATATATACAAGGGTAGCCTCTTTTTTAGAGCTTAAGAAAGATCCAAAATGATGTACAACTTTTCTGCATAAATTACAGCTTATCATAGCATACACTTGCTCCGGGATAAATGTTTGCCAAATAAAACATCATTTATATAAAAAAAACATACTAAAACTGTTTCAGCTATGACTACGCATACTTGGGGACGTGGAGCTGTAACGCATTCTGTTTTAAGGTTAAGTTTTGTAAGTTTGTAGGGTTCCAACTCAAAACCAATTGGTTAAGAGAGGAGTAACCTAGGATCCTTATAAAGCTCATTACAAAGTCACTCTTCGTCCGATGTGGGACATTACACAGCACGCCCCCTCACGTGTGGCGTTCTTTTTTTTTTCTCGCGCCTATCACGTGGATACTTATGGGTTACATGGAGTGGGTGAACCTTGATCTGATACCATGTGAAATCGGAGAGAGCAATCGTGTGTATTCATTCCTTCATAAAAGGTTACAGGCGATAGAAAGATATATATATATATATATGGGAAGGTTCAAATGAGAATGAGAAATAATTGAGAATGGGAGACTAAATCTTAGCCGTTGATTTTGTAAGTGGAATTCATGGATGGAGAGCGTGGGGGAATCGAGTGTGGCAGGGTGCATGTGAGGAATTCATGGGTGGGCAATGACATTGAAGGAGGGGAATTGGACGTCTGAGATTGAGTCTCCCATTCTCAATTAATTTAAGGTTCTCATTTAAACCTCCCACTATATATATATATATATATATATATATATATATATAGGGTGGGGATCCAATATGAACGGCTCCCATATTGCGAACGATGCGAGCAACTGAGATGCACTAGAACAAACCACTGCATCTAGATGCAGCAAAATTAATTGGGGCAAAAATCAGCGACACATGAAATCAAACTTGAGAGCAGATCTGTTTGGATGAAGCAGAGTACAAGATAATCGACGATTGAAAGTTAAAGGAACAACAATAGAGATCTTTAGGATTTACTAGGAGGATATATCATTTTCCCTTCTTCTTCTTCAACTTCAAATGTCTTTTTTTGTTGCAAGGGCTATCGATTAATGGTGAGAGCAGAGGCGGCAATCTCCTTGGAAGGAGAAAGGAGGAAGATGGATCTCCTCCGTGGCTACGCTAGGGAGAGGCGGAGGTGAAGCAGTGAGGATGATGGTAGCGATGAGGCGGTTAAGGCCTGTGTGAAGGTGAGATAAGGGTGAGACGGAATGGCCATTCGCATAGTTGGTGAGCCGTTCGTATTAGATCCCCTTTCTGTAATTTGCTGCATCTGGATGCAGTGGTTTGTTCTAGAGAAGTGTTTTGCAGGTGTTTGCACGGTGCGAACGTTTCTATCTGATCCTTTGTCTATATATATATATATATATATATATATATATATATATATATATATATATATATTAAACAACTATGACCTATTTACACAATAAGTCCCTATACTATACACTGATATTAAATCACAGCTCTAACAAGTTCAAAACTCCACACCATAGTATTGGAAACTTCAATCACAAGGGGCAACTAATTCTGATTATGACTAAGAAAAAGAAATTGATAATATCTGTAATTCTGTATGTGATAATACTTAAAGGGGCAAATTTAACCCAATTATATGAAAATAAACCAATCTAGGTTATATTCTATTGCTAACTGAAACAGTTATATAACCTCCAAACATTGAAATTTAAAAAAAATTTAGAGTTTCAAAAACCTTTTATTAACATGTTTAATATATCAAAGTCAGGTCAGTTGTATCTTAGAGCGTGTTTGGATGTGTGTTGACTAATCATTGGGATTTACTTTAGAGCCTTTAGGTAAAACGTGGTTATCATTACGATTTTCTGTTTAGCAAGGTCAAAGTAATCAGCTATTGAGAAGCATGTAACTAATTGCTGTTAGAAAGCTGAATATTGTAATAAAATGTAAAAACTGTCTACCTTAGCTTTTGTCCAATTGATTACTTGGACTATTTAATTCTTCAAGTGATTACTTCCAAAATGCACATCCATACTCCCCATATTTCCCATTATCATTAGATTGATGGACAGCCAACTACTAATCAAACAAGATTGAATACAACATCAAACTAACTCACCTTTCCTGAGCGACATCATTGCAAAAAAGAACCCCATCACTATTAATGCTAAGGCAAGACGGAAAGACTGCAGAAAAAAGAAAAAGTTAACTAAACTGAAAACGTGAAACTTAGCAAATATTATATTCAAAGGCTCGTATTCCTAAATTTATACTCACCGCAATGGCTTCAACCCTTCCTTGAGGCTTTTTGGGAGCCATATCTCGGGAAACAGATACAATGTAATGTCCTTGCAATAGATCAATGGCATCCTACATGTGCAACATTGAATAAATAATTAATAAATTGAAATCACAAGCTTTTTTCTTCCTTTTAGTCTCGGTAATAGAAGGAAGTGATGAAGGATATTAGCATAGAGACCTGTTTTGTACCATCAACGAAGTTATTCAGGTAATAGCGTGTTAGGGCATTTATACCATCATTTATTATCCCTTGGCTGGTCCTCTTGCCATATCTAAAAAATAAATAAGATAATATGAATAAGTTTCATCGTTGCAATTGAACTTGTACAGCTGTCAGGTAAATTGTCATTGAGACTTGAGCAGATATGAAGATGTTATTACAAAACAGCACTGCCATATATTCAAGAAAAAAGAGTGAAAGATCATATAGTGGCACCTGACAAAATCTCCTTTTAAGGCAGGTGTGCCAGAATATTGAAGGCTTATATCATCCCCATGATTTGCCCATACTGAAAATTATGACAGAAGAAGATAAATTATTTTAATAATTTACACCCAAACTAAGAATCCAGGATATTAAAAGAAAAGAGAGAAAAAAAGGTACTGTAGAGTAATTCCAATATGAGCAATTTACATATTTTAAAGCAGTCATCAAAACTAGGATGAGAGCTAATAGTTTGATCCGCATCAAAAACACCAAGCCTTTGAAGTTGGATCTCCAACATTTTACGCCCAATCATGCTCTAAAGAAATAGCTCAGTGTTAATAGAATGAACTATAAGAAATATTATATAAAACATCTAGAGGTTTTAAATTGTCTAGTTTTCGGTGCAAGATTTTGGGTGACTTAACATATTTTAAATTTCTCTTTGATCAAACATACCACTGAGCAAATAAAACAAATAACGAAGATTAGTATACCTGTGTAACATTTGTGCGGTCCAAGCAATCAATACAATTAGTTCGAACAATTCCAATTTGTGTTTCAGCCTTTTCACCCTTATCATTTAGCAAATAGTACCTACAATTAGAAAAAAGAGCAGCCTTTAATCAAATGAATATATATATATATATATATATATATATATATATATATATATATATATATATATATATATATATATATATATATATATATATGTCACATAACTAGAATTTGAAAATATTACCTCTTTCAAATTATTAATCTTGATATTTGCAATCTCTAGAATGATATATAACATTACGTATTAAACAATGTAAAGGATTCATAGAGAGTAAAATTGCTGATTTGAACTTGAATAAGAAACATATTTGTATCAGTTATTACACAATGATAATATCCTAATAATCGATTGAAATATTCAAACAACAAACATCGTGATTTTGAAAAATTAGACTAAGAACATCAGATTATGAAGAAGATACCTATTTTTAACGAGGAAATCCTCGATTTGGTCATAAAGCATAGATAGACGTTCAAAATGAATATGTCCACAAATGCGATGGAAGTCGAAGTGCACGTATCTACAAAAATTAACAGATGTAGAATATAACATAGAATATAAATTTTACACACACACACACACATATTATATATATATATATATATATATATATATATATATATATATATATATATATATATATATCAATGACTTGGACTGAGAAATATTTAACTAAATTTTACCTCATATCATCATTAAGAATATTCTGTATTGAAGTTGCATACTTTTCACAAAGGCGCCCCTCGCCACCATGCTGAAAAGAATTAAAAGTTAGGTTAACCAGAAATATATAATATTAGAATATTCAAACACAGGCTTTTCAAAAAAAAAAAAAAAGAATATTCAAACACAATGCACATCTATCTACATATATACCTTATTGACAAGATCAACAGCTAAAACATTTCCATATTTTTTCCTTAAATCGAGGAAATGTCTCTCCGCAACTCGAGGCTACACATCAATGAAGTGTAAAATAGTTAGAAATAGGAATAAATCGTGTATATGTCAGATTTATGCATATTGTACTCACTGCTTCCTCGGGTTTCACAATCTCAAATTTAGGCTTATATGTCAGATCCACAATTTGTTCCCAGAGAAAAGGCATTGATCCTCGGACCTATTAAAACAATCCAATTCACTAATCATAACGCATATGAGCCTGCAAACAGTCCTTTTCAATTAATAATATACAGCATAAAATTGATAATATGTCATGAATGTATATCAGTGAATCATACTCGGTTTACCAAAAAAATTCACATATTTTCACGATTGCATACTTGTGAAATGCATTTATGCATTTTGAATCAAACTTAAAATTTTCAGAATTTCAGATAAGTAATATTTCTACCACATCAAGAGAAGATGGACAAACAAGCTGAGAAACAGAATGCATGAAATTAAACCTGCACAAATGATGTGGTAAACCCATTTACGTGCACGATTAGTTCACTTTCGACAAAATTTGCTACGTAGCCATCAGAATCAGCTCCTCTTCTCCACATCCGAGTCCCTAACCATATGTTCCAAGTTTTATTGATAAATATGCAACTGAGTGCTTTAGCAAAAAATTTAAAAGATAATCTAATAGCTGCTCAATTAAAGTGGGAATAAAAAATGCCAAATTCTCAAGAAAGAAAACTTATTCCAGGAAAATGTAATGGCCTAACTTGTCTTTTACTTAAAAAAGGGAATGAAACATATCTTATTATGTGCATCATTCTCAGTTTATATATCATAAAGGGAGAAACTTCAAGATCCTGCCAGCCTATTCAAAAGCATACCAGTTCTTCTGGTGCACCTTCGTGCAATCAGGGTGACATCTATTACATCTTTCCCAATGGTTGATTGAAAATTCTGAAAAGCTGGTCATAAGTTACAGATGAACAAAAGTTTTTAACAACACACACACACACATATGTGTGTGTATCACACACATGCATGGGTACAGATATAAAAGATAAACCAGCGAGGTGGCAACATGGGCGGGTTGGGTAATGGGTCTTGTAATTCATAATACATATCATATTGACCATGCAGAACTCCATTTCTTTTAATTAAATAAAAAATGCATTAAATGAAATATGAAGATTCTACAAAATTTTCTATTTAGCAATGATATAAAGGATTTGGTCCCATTTCATCAGTTTCATTTAAAGCTTTGTTTTAGAAAATCTATACATTTGAAGCTAGAGATAAAAATACAACACAAATCAATTTATTTTAAGTTAATTGGGTGAAACTGTGCCCCCGTTGAAAAGGATACATCCTTGAATAACAGGAAGCATGTATTGATCAAGCTGCAAAGAGATGGTGGCAAGTTCAGTCAGTCAAATTTATGAAAAGTGAACGACCTTCAAAACGAAAGGGAAAAAAAAGATTATTAATGAAAGTGAAGTAAATCATTTAGCCATGGTCCACATTTCATGAAAAACAAACCTTGTTATCAATGAGAACTTCCAACATATAGTTGTTCCAAAGGAACCGAGGCTCTGCCTGTGCCAAGCAAATTCCAAATGTATTACAAATACATACATACATAAAGCCATACATATAATATAATATAATTTATCGGCAATTTCATATGCCAAAAACCACCGTTTTTGTATATATAAAGTATAAAAAAAATACTAAAGAATTTCATTTCAAGATATCACTTGCCTGCCTCCAAAGAGGAAGAAGCCTCGATTCATCACCCAAGTCATTCAACCTTTGTGCACTGCAAGACAAATATTCCAAAATATGAGAAATAATATCTATATATCCAATATATATGCACGCAGAGAGAGAGAGAGAGAGAGAGAGAGAGAGAGAGAGAATTGAGCTCACAGTACAGACTATTAGTTGGTAGATATATAGTGATTTGGCATGTTATAATTTAAAGAAAAAGATGGACCTTAATGTTATGTTAACATCATAAGAGAAGTAAAGGCCAGGAGTCTTCTCAGCGACTTTTAACATTGAGGAAAACTCGGATTCTGTTTTTTTCTGCCAAAATTATATGTAAAGTATTACATATATGAACCAATAACAACAGAGGAACCCAAAAATTATAAAAATTGTAAATTAACCTGTTCCTCGGGAGAGTTTTTCAAAGAATAATCACAAGGAAAGACTTTCAGTTTTGAAGCTTTGAAAATGGGATGACCCAAGTACGATCCAGCACACTCGCGTTCTGTTATTACAAATAGATATGATCCTACAAGAAAAAAAGATCAAGAATCAATGAGCAATTCATAATATCAACTTTAAAAATTTCTTTCCTCTTGTGTGTGTGGTAATAAGTAGTATGCTTCCACAATTGCAGGAAATAAGCAGAAATGCACATACACTATTTAACTCAAATAATAACATCTCACTTAATATCTTCTAAAGCACTACGGATCAGAGGGTGCTTGGATGTGGGTTTAAACTGATTATTGTGATTTGAACTTTGATCTCACAATAATCGGTTTCGAGTGTTTGGGTATACTGATTATAAGTGGGCTTTTCTGATTATTTACCGAGAAATAGTCATATTTGAATAATCAAGTAAGGAGTTGTCACCAAAAAACTGATTAATGAGATGAGCTTATAATTACCTAATTATCTTTAGCTTAAAACCAATAATTATCAGCTTGCGATTCAAATTCTTCAAGTCACAATAACCACTTTAAATATTGCACATCCAAATACCCCCCTTTGTTGCTCAAAGTCAAAACTATCATTGACAACCTTGGTCAACCAACTTGGATTCAAAGCATTACATGCAAATTCATATGTGAGATAAATACTTGTAAATTGTTTATCACCCATATCTGTTGAGGAATCATAATTAGACAATAAGTTCATTAAACCTACGGATAGGCAAATAGTTTTAAATCAATCTCAATAATCAGTTTTCAAATAGAAAACTGTTAACTGCTTCTCCAAATTTGATTATTTTGACACTAAATAATAGGAAAAAAAACCTAGCATGTATACATAAGCAAGGGGCAACTCAAAAACCAAACAGAAATATCATACACATTCTTAGACTTCCTACCCTTTGAATTTAGGATTCCTGTATCGTAAATCCTTCGCATGCCTAATCAAGCTTATGACATTACATAGGCATACATGCATAAAGCATAGGAAACAAAATCCAGCGGAGAATGCATTACATGTATCTAACTATCTATAGAAAATTAATATTGACAGAGAAAAAGTAAATTGTATCCATCTGACCTGCCAAAAGCTTTAGTATCCCAACAACACCAAAAATTGTCTGAATTTTTGGAGAACGGCCAACAGAGTTTGGAACTTCATCTACATAGAATGGACCAACAACAAATTCATTAGCCTTTTACATATATAACCTATTATAGTGGTAATTAGAACAATCAGAACCAGCAGCTTCTGATGAATTGAAAATCACATGTGTATCAGAAAAAAGGGATTAACATCCTGTCATCCTTGAAAAAACCAATATGGTCATCAAAATTTCGAAAGCTGTTGTAAAAACAATGAAAGCAGTTATAGAAATGGTCTAGCTTATTATCAAGTTTAGTCAGCCATGTCAAAATATAACTAATTTCTTACCAAAATCAACCATAAAAACCAATTCTGAAAAAGATAACTGATTTAGTCATGATTTCGAAAGTCCTGTAACCAAATTAGGAACTAAAGTGGAAGATTTAGAAATTTCCCAGAGTTCCTAAACTTCTGTTATCCTACTTCATATCTCTAACAAATTGCAACATTTGAGTTCGAAGATCAATCCTATGTAACAATTGGCAAATTAGATTGCTTCAGTTCCAATATTTTGCAAAAAGAGTAGACAAAGGAAGATGAAGATATCCCTAAGCGAAAATTGTGGAAGCATTCTACTGTAACGGAATGGATATTCCAAATCAACTACTAACATAAATTACAAACTGCAAATGAGTTTTCATCATCCCCACTTATATAACTGCAGTGATTAGAAGATCAGATCGCGTGTTTATTGCAGTTAGGGTAACCTAGTCACCAAATTTAGTCTCTATTTGAATACAAACACAGTAAATCTTACATCAAATAGCAAGAAATCAAATTGAGAACAAACCGAGAAGAGTCATGGAGCCATTAAGACGACTGATTGCCAAACACGATCCAGAAGAACCATCACTAGGCTCCACAACATATTGATCAGAAAATTCCCATAATCTCATACGCGAATACAATTTCTGAGAAGGATCTGCTTTCGCCAACATTTTGATTCCAACGATTCCCGCCTAAATATCAATTTGATCTGAATTGTAGTAAATAATTGGTGAAATCAGAAGAGGGAGAAACCGGAGAGAGTGAATAACACCGGCGTTAACTCCAAACGGAAAACCGAAATGCGTAAAGCCGCCCTTCGGAGGTTAATAGATCTCGGAGAATATGTTTAAAATTACATTAATCTCCCTGACTAGAATATGACCGGAATATCATTTGTGGTACACTTTTTAAACTTGATTACTATTATATGATGGCATTTGTTTGGAAGAGAGGAAATTTATTCGACAAATGGTTCAGGTTATTAGGTCATGTTAATTCCGTGCTAATCCGTTTTGACCTAATTAAATTTCGTGTCTGTTTCGGTTTTTATTACTTTATTTCATGTTAGGTTTGAGTCATATTTCAAGTAGATTCACTTTGGATTAAGGATCGTCATCATTTCCTTAAGCTCGTTGAAGAAAATCCCAAATCGAAATAAGCTACAACCAATTGGGACTCCGTTTTCAATTCTTAGTTTGGTTTTAGTCAGATAACCCAAATTTGATTGGTTCGGGTTGTCGGTTTAACAAAAGAAACCATACATATCAATATGGACATAAAACATAAACCATAACGAGTGCATAATCAATAATGAAGAGTTCAAAATTCTAAACAGAAGTAAGAACAAGTTATATAAAACCATAATTTATAGTTTCACAATCCATACGAGACCAACAACTAAAGGTCCATAATCCATATTAGCAAAAGTAATGACAAATAACAATACGGATCGAATCTCATGAAACCGTAGCTAAAAATCTCAACACAAACATTGTTATCTTCTTTTTCCTCGTTTAATCTGATCAAAACCCAAGAAAACCATGTTCTGGGGGCCTACGACTCGCCGGTAGCGGTTGACAATGTTGATCCTTGAAGACTCAGTTGCGTTCCGTGGGTTATGTGTTCGGCCGACGGTGGTGGTGAAAGGATTGTGTGAGGGGATAGTGTACACGTGTCATCACATCCATGGACACTATGGTCACACAGCTGCACACCCACCTCATGAACCAGGAATAATTTAATGTGTATAAGATAGATAATTAATAGTTAATTAATTATCAGAAAAGAGGAAAATAATAAATAGGTTATTTATTATTAAACAGAAGGGATATTAAATATTAAGTTAAATATTTAATGGATAAAGTTTAGTTAGAAAATTATTAATTAACAGTTGTTTAATTAATAATAACTGAACTAGGAGGGCTTGTTTTGTAAAGAGATCAAAGTTGTTGATCTTGGACCAGGCTTTAAGGTCCAAGGGCTTAGGCTCAGAGAGTTATCTATATAAGTAGGTTTAAACTTTAGTTTAAACCTAATTATCATTATCTAATCCTAATAACCTACAAAACAAAGAAGCCTCTCCTCTCTCTCTCTCTTTCTTCCTATCGTCGGTAGACCACCACCCCTCGGTGGTCTTTCGGTTTTTCCCGGCGGTGGTTACCGGCGGACAAGGCGGCGGCGAACGGCAGCGCACGGCAGCCTGCTGCGGCTGCCTGCGGCGTAGCTGCGTGAAACCCGAGGCCGGAACCCCCTTTGCGGCGAGTTCTTCTCGGCGGCAGCGATAAGGGCAAAAACCCGTACACACTCGCTTATTGTTCAGTTTTGGCAGTCTAACAGCCAATTCAAGGGTGTAGTAGTTGTGTATCACCCTTCAGCAGTCTCAGGGTATAATTTTCTATCTCTTAGATTATAACTGATATTGAGACATATATATACATCTGGTTTTATGATTATTTGTTTATGTTTCCCTACCTGATCCAGCTGAGATCCTGGAAACGGGATTTACAAGTTTTGTTTATATTCCGATGTGCATGTTTGTACCCTGTAAATCCTTACAGTGGTATCAGAGCCTGCTTCTAGGCTCGATGGGGAACAAGAAAATCATAGATATATATGTATATTGTGTGAAACTTTTAAATCAGGTTTAAGGATCAAGTTCTGATCTTTTTACCATTAAAGTTTCCAGTTTTTGCTGTTTATATATTGTTTATATATTAACTGTGTGAAACTTTATTTTTGGTCAAAGGTCAAAGTTTATGACTTTTAGCCAATTAAAGTTTCCAGATTATCTGTTTTATATATTTATACATTTATATTTGTGAGAAACTTTGGTTTATGGTAAAGAGTCAAAGTTTTGACTTTTAACCGGATAAAGTTTCCAGTTTAAATGCTTTATATATATTTGTATAAATTGTGTGTGAAACTTAGGGTAATTTAAAAGTTCAAAGTTCTTGAATTTTTAAATCAAGTTTCCAGTTTATATTATTATTTATTTAATAATATTTGACGTTTAACCAGTGGTATTTTTGTTTTATCCAGTTTGTGATATTTAACAAAAAGGCCCAGGTTAAGGCCCAGTTTGAGGTCCAGGTTAAATGTTGGGGATCAACACAAAACCAGTATGTGTTTTGGTATTAGAGATTCAAGTTTGAATCTACCCGGAATTATATATGTTGGTTTATAATGCGTGTATTGTTATTTAATTAATTGTACGTGGTTGATTTTTATTTTAAGCCAAACGCCTTAAACCTAGTGGATCAAGTTTGTGGTTGTTTATTGTTTTGTGGATTGGTTTACATTTATTATATATCCGGCGTGGAAAGGCATGCGTGCCACTTACAACCCGTATTCAATTTTGTAAAAGTACTAGATTTAGCAGGCCTGCGTGCCTTTGAATTATTATGTAATAGGGCACTAGTTTTATCAAAATTGTAATAGGATAGTTTGATATTTGTAAATGTATTTTTGGAGCCAATCAAGACAAAGGAGAGAGGACGCCACGGATGCTGGAGCCAGTGGGAGCATCAGCATCAGATTCATGTCTTGTGTGTTGTTTATGATCCACTTTAGGGTTTGACCACAGGGGTGCTTAATTTGATTAAGTATCAGTGATGGTCAAAGGCGTTATGTGTGTTAGCTTATTATTGCTATTATTAATTGTGTGGTTGTGATTATATAGTGCACGCACGTCATTAAAAACCATATACATATATAATGGATATTTTTCAGATGAAAAGTTTTTCACTTAAAAAGGATATAAGTTTTACAAGTTTTGTAAAACGGTTAAAACTGGCAAAATATTTTTGAAACAAGTTAACCCTTTCAAAATTTTAGACCAGTAGTGCTACCCATCTAATTGTACATCTTTCCTGCTCCCAGTACTTCGGTGTGTTGTCATGCCCAAAACGTGCGCACCAGGGTTCAAACTGATGTGGGGAGGGGGTGAAAGACTTTGCGATTCCCTGATGTGACGGGCCAGAGTTCACCCCGTCTTAGATGGTGAGGTCTATTTTAGTGATTCCCTGATGTGACGGGCACAAAGTGCACTTAGGAGGACTAAATATGTACGAATTATTGTTTCATTCGATGTCCCAAGGATATAGGAGTCGTGTTTTGGATTAAACACGATCGGTATGGTTTATACCCACCAGAAATAGCACGGGGTCGGTGTTGTCGTGCCCAAACCGTGCACCGGCACGTGTGAAATATGGATCCTATTCTAAAATATATTTATTTAAAGGGTTATAAATTATTTTAGAGGAATTAAATTACTGAAATGTTTATTTCTTGCTTTTTCTGTAGATGTCAATATTATCTGTTATACCGTTTATACACCCGCAGAGTCTCTTAGCCTCACCATGAGCAAGTGGAAGCTTTCAGGTCCGAACTTTATGGTTTGGAAATTGCACTTTAGGAATATCCTAAGGGCGCATGGAAGGCTGTACACAGTAGACAAACCTCCTCCAGCACGACCTGACTATTCTGCTCAGGATGGAGAGTATGATACATATTATAAGTATCTGTCTGATGAATCCGACGTCATGTCAATTCTGATACTCTCCATAGAGACTGAGTATTCGGATGAACTCAAGAATAAGTCAGTTTTTGAGGTCGTACAGGGCTTAGAGGAGCGTTTCAAAGATAGTGAGCGCTATGGACGCTTTCTGCTCATGAAAGACATTCTTTCACATAGGATGAAAGAAGACCAGTTATTGAGCGATCATCTCATTAACATGAGAAGGCTGTTTGATTGCTTAATGATTCTTGGATCATAAGTCACGGAGTGTGAACTAGTGATGCTCTTGGTCGTACCCTAACTGACCGTTATCAGGCAGAGGTAGTGGACAAGTTTGGTGAACCAGATACAACAGTTGTTGGTATGCTTGAGTTCTTAATGTGCATAGATGACCTGGTGCACCCGGACCCCTTTGATACAACAGTAGTTGAGTCAATGGAGGAAGACAACTGGGTTAATGAGCTACTAGACGTTTGTTGCCCAGTTTACGGTAGCAAGGATATTTGCGAGCACTCACTCGACATTGATCAGCTGGACGTCGGTTCTACCGACGAGTCAAGTATCTTTATGATAGATTGCTTAGTTACTTCATTTGAATCATGGGTACTCGATACCAGATGTGGTCATCACATGTGCAATCATTTGCAAGGATTCAAGAGAAGTAGGAAACTAAGGAAGGGGAACATAGATGTAGGAACCTATTGTCTCAGGCTACCTTCAGGATTAATCATAGAGCTAGAGAATTGTTTTTACGTTCCTAGATTGATTAAAAATGTAATCTCGTATGAATTATTAATAGACAGTGGTTTTAACTATCAGTCGGTAGGTAAAACTATTTTGTGCTTTAAGGATGATTTATTCTATTTTAAAGCAAGTCCACAAAATGGTCTATACATGATAAATCTAGAAGATGACAAGGAAATCTATCATATAAGTAAGAGGTCAAATAACACTTTGAACCAGACTTACCTTTGGCATTGTCGGCTCAGACACATAAATAAGAAACGCATAGAGCAACTTCATAGTGATGGAGTTCTAGGGTCATTTGATCTTGAATCAATTGACAATTGCGAATCTTGTTTGTCCGGCAAGATGACAAAGAAACCTTTTGACAGTTTAAATGAAAGGTCAAAGGAACTGCTAGGAATTATACACACAGATGTGTGTGGTCCTTTCAGTCAGGAGGCCAGAGGTGGATACCGGTACTTTATTACCTTTATTGATGACTTCAGTAGGTATGGTTATGTGTATCTAATGAGACACAAGTCTGAAAGTTTTGATTTCATCAAACAATTTCAGAGTGAAGTACAGAACCAGCTTGACAAGAAGATAAAGCTGTTTCGGTCTGACCGGGGTGGTGAATATCTGAGTCAGGAGTTTGACGATCATCTAAAGGAATGTGGGATTGTTTCACAACTCACACATCCGTATACACCACAGTGTAATGGTGTATCAGAAAGGAGGAATATGACCTTACTTGACATGGTTCGGTCTATGATGAGTCAAACTAGTTTACCAATGTCGTTTTGGGGTCATGCACTCGAAACGGCTGCTTATATGTTGAACCGAGTTCCAACTAAGTCTGTGGAGAAGGGAAAGACACCGTTCGAGTTATGGACGGGGAAAAAGCCCAAATTGTCTTTCATAAAGATTTGGGGTTATGAGGCGTTTGTTAAACGACCGTTCTCGGATAAACTCAAGCCCAAATCGGATAGGTGTATCTTCGTGGGTTATCCTAAGAAAACCTTAGGATACTATTTCTATAATCCCGATGAGAACAAAGTTTTTGTCGCTCGGTCAGGGACATTTCTAGAGGATAAGTTTCTAAGTTCTGAAACTTCTAGAAAGGAAATAGATCTTCAAGAAATTGAAGAGGATGAAGGTGTACCTCCTCCACTAGTGGAACCCGTAAGTCAACAAAGAATTGTTGAATCCCAACCCGAGTCTACGGTTGAGGAAGGAGTGGAAACAAAAGACCTTCGCATGTCCAGTATGATTCGGACTGAGCCGGATAGATATCTTGGATTTCTGATCGCATAGGACGAAGGGGATCTTTATGAGCCCACATCCTACGGGGATGCTATGTCGGGCAGTGAGTCTAACAAATGGTTGGATGCCATGAAGGCAGAGATGCAATCCATGTATGACAACCAAGTTTGGGAGTTAGTAGACTTGCCATAACACAGTAGAGCTGTTGTGTGCAAGTGGGTCTTCAAGAAGAAGACCGACATGGAAGGAAATGTGCATACTTTTAAAGCTAGGCTTGTTGCAAAAGGTTATAATCAAACTCATGGTATTGATTATGATGAAACCTTTTCGCCAGTAGCCATGCTTAAGTCTATTAGGATTCTTATGGCCATATCTGCATAATTCAATTATGAGATATGGCAAATGGATGTCAAAACCGCTTTCCTTAACGGAAAACTGACAGAGGATGTGTATATGGCACAACCGGACGGTTTTGAGGATTCAAGAATATAGGTAAACTATGCAAGTTGTTGAAATCTATTTATGGATTAAAGCAAGCATCTAGGAGCTGGAACTTGCACTTTGATGAGCGCATCAAAGAGTTTGGTTTTACCAAAAGCGAGTTTGAGTCCTGTGTTTACACAAAGTTCAGTGGGAGCATAGCAATCTTCCTGGTCCTGTATGTGGATGACATACTGATCATAGGAAACGATGTGCCAGCATTACAAGGAGTAAAATCCTGGTTAGGCAAATGTTTCTAGATGAAGGACCTAGGAGAAGCCACATACATACTTGGTATTAAGATCTATAGAGATAGATCTAGGCGGCTGATCGGACTTAGTCATAGTACATACATAGATAAAGTGTTAAAACGCTTTAAGATGGAAGATTCCAAGAAATGATTCATCCCTATGAGGTCTGGTATACCATTGAGCAAGGCTCAATGCTCTAATTCTCCAGAGAAGCAGAAGAGGATGAAATCGGTTCCTTATGCTTCGGCAGTAGGATCAATTATGTATTCCATGTTATGTACTAGGCCCGATGTTGTTTACTCCATAAGTCTTACGAGTAGGTACCAGCAAAATCAGGGTGAACCCCATTGGGTGGCTGTCAAGAACATTCTCAAGTATTTGAGAAGGACAAAGGATATGTTCTTGGTCTTTGACAGAAGCATGAATGAAATCAGTGTTACTGGTTACACAGATGCGAGCTTCCAGACAGACAGAGACGACTTTAAGTCGTAGTCAGGGTTTGTTTTTACCCTAAACGGTGAAGCTGTATCTTGGAAAAGCTAGAAGCAAGATACTATAGCAGATTCAACTACAAAGGCTGAGTACATTGTGGCAAATGATGCGGCAAAGGAAGCGGTTTGGCTCCGGAATTTTATCTCGGATCTTAGAGTGGTTTCCAGTATCTCTAGACTGATTAATATATTTTGTGATAATATGGGAGCTTTGGCGCAAGCGAAAGAACCAAGAGATCACCAGCGGACCAGGCACGTACTTAGAAAGTATCACATCATCAGAGAGATTATCGGAAGGGGAGATGTGAGGATATGCAAGATACCAACAGAGGACAACGTTACTGATCCGTTGACCAAGACACTAGCTAGAGAGAAGCATGAGAGACATGCTAGTTCCATAGGAATGCAGTACATGGGACCTAGCACCTAGTTTTTCAGTATTTAATTAAATTGTATGGATTGATATTTAAGGTTTATGATTATGTATTAAACATTTCTGCGTGATGGAAATAGGAGGTTTAATATAATCTTTTAAATATCTCTATACTTTTAGCATATTTATTTATCCATGATATACAAGTCTTGATATATCAAAATAACTTCGTAGCTACCTGATTCGGTGGGAGCCGAATTAGGGTGATACTAACGCTATTATAACTACTTGTTGGATTATTCGGGTAGAGAATAACAGCACAAGTTATGTGATCAAGTATTTACAGATATTTTTCAGGGGTACAAATATTGGAGGTGATCCG
Source organism: Pulicaria dysenterica (assembly GCA_947179395.2). Lineage (NCBI taxonomy): Eukaryota > Viridiplantae > Streptophyta > Magnoliopsida > Asterales > Asteraceae > Pulicaria > Pulicaria dysenterica. The sequence continues at coordinate 52,319,708 of OX359293.1, forward strand.
CATCAGTCTAACTTCATGGAGCCATTGACATGAGTTAGCTGATTGGTTGTCCTTAGACCTGAGATGTTTGGTTTGGGGCACGAGGACTTCTGTCCTTTAGAACGTTCTAACACTATGCCGTAACTGGGTAGTAATAACGGGCGTATCTAGGTGCAGCGGAAGACGTGTGCTCAAATGCAGGCTGTCAAGATGGGATTTGCATCTTCTCTTATAGAGATGAGATATTCCAAGGCCCCTTGACGGTTGAGACTATATGAAATGCGTGGCCGCGCTCGGATAGAATGATGGACGTCATTTGGTAACTCCGTAACTGCAGTTAGTCGAAATCAGAAGTCGAGAAACATAATCTGGATTTTTCAGAATAGATCACGTGCTCCATGTCTGAAATCCACATTACGGGATATCGCGATGCGAAAGGAAAAGCGGGGTAATCTAAGAGGGTAATTACAGAATCTCTGGACATAAGAGAACTTATAGTCACGGTCAATCTAAGCGTCTGGCTGGAGACCTCCTTAGGCCCGTGATTGACAGGGGAGTGTAACTATCGTGCACAAGTGGGAGTCTGAAAGGATTATGTGCAGGGAAAGTGTACACGTGTCATCACATCCATAGACACTAAGAGTCACTAAAGGGTCACACAGTTGTACACCCAACTCATGAACCAGGAATAATTTAATGTGTATAAGATAGATAACTAATAGTTAATTAATTATCAGAAAAGAGGGAAATAATAAATAGGTTATTTATTATTAAAGAGAAGGGATATTAAATATTAAGTTAAATATTTAATGGATAAATTTTAGTTGGAAAATTATTAATTAACAGTTGTTTAATTAATAATAACTGAACTAGGAGGGCGTGTTTTGTAAAGAGATCAAAGTTGTTGATCTTGGACCAGGCTTTAAGGTCCAAGGGCTTAGGCCCAAAGAGTTATCTATATAAGTAGGTTTGAACCTTAGTTTCAACCTAATTATCATTATCTAATCCTAATAACCTACAAAACAAAGAAGGCTCTCCTCTCTCTCTCTCTCTCTCTCTCTCTCTCTCTCTCTCTCTCTCTCTCTCTCTCTCTTTTCCTATCGTCGGCAGACCACCACCCCTCTGTGGTCTTTTGGTTTTTCCCGGCGGTGGTTACCGGCGGACAAGGCGGCGGCGAACGGCAGCGCACGGCAGCCAGCAGCGGCGGCCTGCGGCGTAGCTGCGCGAAACCCGAGGCCCGAACCCCCTTTGCGGCGAGTTCTTCTCGGCGGCGGCGATAAGGGTAGGTTTTTGCCGGATATTATACACACTCGCTTATTGTTCAGTTTTGGCGGTCTAGCAGCCAGTTCAAGGGTACAGTAGCTGTGTATCCCCCTTCAGCAGTCTCAGGGTATAATTTTCTATCTCTTAGATTATAACTGATACTGAGACATATATATATATATATATATATATATATATATATCTGGTTTTATGATTATTTGTTTCTGTTTCCCCACCTGATCCAGCCGGGATATTGGGAACGGGATTTACAAGTTTTGTTTATATTCCGCTGTGCATGTTTGCACCCTGTAAATCCCTACACGTGGTTCTCTGATAGCGAAAGGGTGATGCCCAGTGGCGGTTTGTGGCTGCTAGGCTTAGCGGTGTTCAAAATAATCCTATCGTCGGCAGACCACCACCCCTCGGTGGTCTTTTGGTTTTTCCCGGCGGTGGTTACCGGCAGACAAGGCGGCGGCGAACGGCAGCCAGCAGCGTCGGCCTGCGGCGTAGCTGCGCGAAACCTGAGGCCCGAACCCCCTTTGCAGCGAGTTCTTCTTGGCGGCGGCGATAATGGTAGGTTTTTGCCGGATATTATACACACTCGCTTATTGTTCAGTTTTGGCGGTCTAGCAGCCAGTTCAAGGGTGCAGTAGCTGTGTATCCCCCTTCAGCAGTCTCAGGGTATAATTTTCTATCTCTTAGATTATAACTGATACTGAGACATATATATATATATATATATATATATATATATATATATATATATATATATATATATATATATATATATATATATATATATATATATATATCTGGTTTTATGATTATTTGTTTCTGTTTCCCCACCTGATCCAGCTGGGATCTTGGGAACGGGATTTACAAGTTTTGTTTATATTCCGCTGTGCATGTTTGTACCCTGTAAATCTCTACACGTGGTTCTCTGATAACGAAAGGGTGACGCCCGGTGGCGGTTTGTGGCTGCTAGGCTTAGCGGTGTTCAAAATAATCCGTATCCGAACATCCGAATCAATTATCCGAAAATCCGATTCGAAATTATCCAAAAATTAAGATATCCGAATTTTCGGATTCGGATTCGGATAGTGTTTTCTTGAAGTTTCGGATATCCGATATCCGGAATTTTTATTATTTTTTATTTTTCTAAATTCTTATATTGCTTATTTATTTAGTTTTCTTAACATATATAGTTTTATAGACATGCATTTTTTCATTTTAAAACATACTTGAACTATTTTTTGTGATTAAAGTTTAAAATATCGTTATTTAGTAATTATATTTATTAAAAATTATATAAAAAATGTAATTATTTTGAAATTATCGGATATTTCGGATATCCGAATCCGAATTTTCGGATATCCGAAATTTCGGATTCGGATACCGAAATCCACTATTCGAAAATTTCGGATATCCGAAAATCCGATCCGAAAATGAACTCCCTAGCTAGGCTACTACCCGTTTGCCATCGGCAATATGGTCGTAGGCGATGGTGGTAGGATTTCAGCGTGGTTTGTTGTTTGCTGACTAAATTGCAATTTATTTTTGCTATAATGTTTATATGTCTTTTTGCTTAGTTGTAAGGTTTTATTATCATCAAATAAGGTCATATTGTTTTAGAGATAACCATGTCAAACCAATCAATTGAACCTTAGAATTTGATAATCACAAAACTGGTAATACTAAGTTAGACTATAAATTATCTTGACATGTATGTATTGTTAAGATTAGACTTGTAATCTATAAGTTAGTTATGTAGTTTAGTCGTCAACTGAGTAAACAGAATGAATCAGTTGAGCATCAGCTTATCAGCTAAACTAGGATACCCGGTTTGTTGTCTGAACTCAACTGAGCAACTTTCTACTTATTTGCGCACGAATCAGTTGTCTAACCTCTACTTTACTGTTCCAATTCTTTTACTTAGCTATGAGATGTATTGCTTTATATAACTTATGATGTAGTAGATTATTTAGTATAGGCTAAACTTATGTTGTTAATTATAGCCTAACTCTAGCTAAGCAACTTTCTACTTATTTGCGCACAAATCAGCTATCTAACCTCTGTTTTAGTGTTCCAAGTCTTCTGATTAGCTATGAGATGTATTGCTTTATATAATCTCTGATGTAATAGATTATTTAGTAGAGGCTAAACTTATGTTGTTAATTATAGTCTAAGATCTTTTAAAATCTAATTGTTCCAACATAGAAAATCTTGTCAAATAAGAATTAGTGGATAAAATTTATATCCAGTGTAATGGATTTGAATTTTTTTTTTAAAAGATCTCGAAGATCTTGGTCTAATCAAGTATAGCCAACAACTCTATCTGAGATTAACTAAGTTGATTAAGAAGCATTAAAGGCAGGATCATAACATTCAATGAGAAGATTTATGGATACTAATGAATAATGTATTTTCTAGTTATAAGTAATTTTAAAATTTGTTTGTGTAAACACCATCAGACATTAACTGCCTTGAGTGAAACTATTCTATGTGTTAGACTAAGTTAGTTGTTAATCTTTTATAATGTTAGGAATTTCTGATCCCTTACACTTGTAATTCTTTTTTTGAAAATAGATAAGAATTATATTAAAAGTACTTGCTTGTTTAACTAATCTAACAAGCTTAAGTTTGTATTTGACTTTCTTCCTACAAACATAATTGTTATGTAGTACCTAATATGCAGCTAACAAATCCATCATACTAAGATCACAATACATTTACCATGAATGAAACCAATTACATATATACAGAAATCCATGACTTCTTTGGCATGTTTTTTTATGAATTTCTTTACACAATGGAAAGCTTAATTATGTCTAAGCATGAATTTAAATCTATTAATGTGATAGGTTATGTGATTTGACACTCGTTGAACGAGAGAAATTATTTATTATAATGATATGATTTACATGATGATGCATGCTTTGTATGATATAATAGATAAATATGTACACGGTAGCTTGACATCGACTTCACAATATTGAATCAGTAATTATGATTATTTGAAGATGATATAGAAAAATACAATCCTGATGAATGATATGATATTTTGAATGATTGATATTTATCCGAATATGCAGTATCGCTTACGGGTAGACGGGTGTGTCAAAAATATAATTGGGACATAGAATGAGTAATGCTTATTCAGCGTTATGTGTTTAAAGAATGATTTGGGATTGACATTTTATACTCCTATTATTGATTTATAAGACATAAGTTGTAACTTATTTTTTTTAAATGTGTCTGTATTTGTGTAAGTTGCATGAGACTGGTTGATTGGTAAAATTGGGTTGCTCGCGAGCTTGCATTGGACCATTTATGTTTTAAGATGACATTGTGATTTATATGGTGGTTGTGAATGATGTTTGACATTTACTTATTCTGATTAAAGTTTTCTGTCGCAATTAACTGCTGAAAAGGAAAGAGGTATTTTTATCATGAATTTAAAAAACCAAGTATGATTTTACAAAATGATAGAGTAAGTCTTGGGAAATTGTATAGCCCTATAATTATATGAAATCCGTTAATTTACATTAAAGTCTAAATTGGTTATGGTTTTTACCAAAGTATATATGTACGTGTGTCACATCCTAGGTTCAGAAACATCTAAGTGTCTTTTTCTATGTTTGTTGATACTTCTATTGCATGAAGACCATTTTCTTAAATGTAGCAATATCATGGAAATGCAACTTATCTAGCCTATATTAGCATAGAGAGACATCAATGATTAATTTCCCATAGTATTCTAATTGATGGACATCAATATTGATCTCCAAAAATGGCAAAAAACTTTCGTATAATTTTATGGACAAGATTTTCTTGCTAGGGACTTCTTGTTGTCGTCACTTTTGGTTACTATGTCTTATGCGTATAGCTCATGCTATTACCGAAGATGAAACATGCACTTGTTCTACAATTGTCCATAATAATGATGTTGTAATATGATTACATACATTATCTAATGTGTTTTGTTTAACAAAGAGTTGCCAAACAAGTTACTTATAATATAAATTAGCTTAACACCTCGTATACAAATAGATTAGGCATAGGTGTGTCGATATATTATACATATGAATACGAATGGCTTGGAGCAAGATTGTGCTAAATGACCATAATGTACAACTCTAGGAAGTATTTGTAGAGACGTCAACATTATGATATTACTATTCAATATCATAATGCACTAAAGAGTCATATGTGTGAGCACCAACAATGAGTAATATATTAATAAAACATTATATGTGATACTTTGTTTAGAAGCAAAACACGATTCAAATCTCACACGAAAAATTGACATGAACCCGAAATGAATTAAAAGCGGGTCGACACAAAAAATAAGGTTGGGTTAGGTTAACCCGACAACCCGTAGTGATCCGTATGACCCATTTAACGATCAAACAATAGAATTATAAATTTTCTTTAAAATTTAATATATAAGGTTTACAAAAGGGGATTGAGAATCAAGTGTAGTAGTAACATATGAGGACAATAACATCCGTCAAATATAATATAAAACCTTAAAAAGTTAAGATTTAGAATTTTAAATAAAACAAGTAAAGATTTAAAGTTAAAATAATGTTACATCATTTAAGTTTTTAATATTTTTCCTATATTCTTTTAATACTTTAACATTTGACTTGTAGTTTGTACTTTAGTATATTGGATTGGATGTTGTATTTACGGATGCATTATTTAAAATTTATTTCGGATGTTTAAAATCATTATTTAATGGTTCTTGTAGAAGTGTAGTAATCACATTTTTTACTATATTCATTTATATAAGTTAAATAATAAATAAAATCAAAATTCGAATCAAATTGGAACGGACATGGATTGGTAGTTCGAATAAGATCCAAACGAAAATCATACTCAATTTCATATTGAAACAAACCAAGGCTGCGAACAAAAAGGGCATTCGAAACAGGAAAATACACATCGAACATATTTGATCAAAATGAGTAGACACGAAATACAAACCAAGCCCAACACAAGAAAATGACATGACCCAACCCGACATGAATATAAATAAATCAACATGGACAAGAATGACACGAATCCGACTCACATTGTTACCTTAGGATATGATGTGTACATTCTCGATCTAGAACTTATAGAATTAATACACTAGAACGGGTTATATTATGTAAAAATTCTATAAGGAGTTATTATAGAATAAAAGAGAGATAATTAATAATAAATGACTTATTACTAAACTTCTAATATAAATAAAAGACTAAATGTAGTAAAATCTATTAAATAATCCTAGTTATTAGATTTAGATAAAAAAATTCTAACCTATCCATTCTAATTTAAACTAAAATCTAATTTTGACTTTTTTTTATTAAATTTGGATTCGATTTTGACTTTAATTTAAAACAAAATTATAAAAGATAATTTCACATATGCCCTTTTTAAACCCTAAAATATTATATTTGCTCACTTTAATTTAAAAATATCATATTACCATCTATAGTATTTCTAAATATCATGTTTAACCAAATTCTTAGTTTTATCATTTTTTAATATAACCTATAAACAATTAACCTTATTATCTCTAATTGTACCAATAATGACCGATGACTTATATAAGAATTACAATCACGCATTCTTTTACCATGATATCACATTTCTGCCATCACATATTTGATCTCATCTCGTCGAGTTTCCACAACAGGTCTGAGTGTTAATGACATATTCGTCATTCTTTTAATCATTTCATTTAAAATTTAAAATTATTTAATATAAACGTTTTTTATTAATGTTTAATAATTATTTTTTAAACCAACACATATATCATATTTAATATTTAATTTAGTTAACGATTATTTATATATTAGAGACGAAAATCAGGAAAATGTTCTATTGGAAATTTTTAATGGACAGCTATTTATATTATAAAAATAAACAAGTGATTAATATAATATGAAACTTTCTATTTAGAGATATAAGTAGATTTATTAAGGGTTTTTATAAGTAGAGATATTTGTGATTAATTTATATGCTTAATAAGGGATTAAAGTGTAAACAAGCTTATTGTTTAGCACATTAAAAACATCCTCCCCACTTAAAATTCAAAACGAAATTCGGTCACATCCCCTCTTTACCTTACGGTCCTTGTTTAATCATATAGGCAAGTGATATTTCCACGGAAATAATTTTTCTATCCACTAAATCTAATAGAGTTTTACCTTTTTACCCCTATTTAACTTTACACGAGAGTACCCATCAAACATTAAAGAAAAAAAAAACTTTATTCTCCTTCATTAAGAAACTTCCGGCGAAACAATTCCGTTCATCTTCCTCGTTCTCTCTCTCACTCTCTCTCTCTCTCTCTCTCTCTCTCTCTCTCTCTCTCTCTCTCTCTCTAGTTAGCTCTCTCCGGCAAAACAATTCCGGCGCAGATAGCCGCTCTCCCCTATCACCACCGCCACTATAGGTCCTTGGTCGACTAGGGTCTCGTCTTGCCTTCCTCTCGTTTTCTCTCTCTTGTTTGTATAATTCTTGTAGCTTTCTCTCTCTTGCTTTCTTTTTATAGTTTTATTACTAACGTTGATGACGTTGGTTATTTGAGTTTTTAGATCTAGGGTTTGATTTTGGTAGAAATTGGGCGGAGACTGGTTTTCCGGCGAATCTTGATGCTGCACCATGAGGTGGAGTAGCTATGTAGACGATGATGATGAAAAATAGAGACGAGTAATTATTTGTTATTTCAATTAATTTAAAATGCTATAAAATAGTAATAGAAACAAGATGCTAGTTCTAAATGAAGAAATTAAGATGAAATGGTGAAAAAAGGGCAAATTTACAATCTGTAATTTCATTTAAGGGTCATAGTTTCATATTAGCACCTTTTGCTTTCCTTTTCCATTTTTTAATCGACAAAATGCATAAAACCCATCATAACTAGTGTAATACCCGAGCGGTGCTCGGGTGCTCGGGTACGTAATAGTAAAAACACGTATATAATATATATAAACTAATTAATACAAACTTTTTGAACTATCAAAAACTTATAAAAACTCACTGTTAAAAATGAATACTTAAACTTAAAAAATAGACAAAATTTGGCCTCAAGATAAATATAAAAGATGCTACTAATATATAACAGATTTATACTAATTGCATAAAAATAATGAAAGTTGACATATCAAAACAAATCTGTAGCAAACAAAATTTTCACATAAAAAAATAAAAAATAAGATTATAAGAATTATAATATGGCATTAAATATGTATAAGACATATTATCTAATTAATTTAAACAAAATTAATTCTTAATTAAATATATACCATGTTAAACTATATATTTGTTAATAAAATATAAAAATAGATTATAAATTTGTAATTTTTAACACAAGCCCATTTTATTATTTTATAATTTTATAAATATTAACTCAATCCCAACTTATTTTCTAACTTAATCCAGCCCATAAAACCCAACTAATAGTATAAACCCTAAACTATCTTTCTCAAAAATCAAAACCCTAATTTGTTAGCCTCACGCCCTCACTTCAGCCGCATAAACCTTACTGCTCCTCTCACCATCATCGACATCACAACCTTTACTCCTACTGCTCACTGTCGGCCATTTCCCACATCCATCGCGACCGGCCACCACCATCGACCACTCGCACCTCTAACTCTCGACTCTCGCCTTATCGCACCTTCAAACGCCGGCCACCGCTAAGCGCGTCGCATGGCCACGCACTCAAAAGCTGTTGCGTCTGTTGCTTTGCCACCATCCACAACGAACACAGAAGCTACAACCCTAATGACGACTGTAGATCGAAGGTTACTTCATAGATCTAGCCTTCTTAAACGGTATCATTAACTTTATTTTCTAGCATGTAGTATTTTGTAGCAGATCTAAGATTTAGCTCGGGAACAATCGTATTTTCTCACAGATTTGGTATATAGGGGTGATTTAGCTTTACAGATCTAGCAATCTTTGTCTCTATATCTTATGCATGTTTTAAGAGCTACTGTTTGTGTCTCACGATTGATCGTCTTTTTGCTCTTATTTTACTTTAGAATTTCAGTTTATGGTTTGTAATCAGTACTAATCGAGCTTGAATCTAGGGTTGTAGGTTTAAGGACACCGATTATGGACACCAGGAAAGGCATTCGAGACATCTTTATTTACAGACATACAATATTTTACATCTTCCTTTACCTAGATACAATGTAGCTTTCTAATTCGATGCAAAGAAACGGGCCCAATGAGTTGTGTATGGACATGAACCGGGTCATGGGGTCTTGTGGTTAAGCCTAGTCATAAACATTTGAAAACCACTACTTCTAAAGGGTTTGGGCCTAAACTGTACCCTCTGAAATTTTCATGATGATACGCATAGTTTTTTTTAATATAGATTCCTATAATTCTGAATGTTTTCTTCTTAAAGATTATGTTATAATATTTTTTAATTATTTGATTGTAAGAAGGATAGTGCAGGAAGTAGCATAGCCAGATATTCAGGGTGAAACTTTGCAAATTCTTTTTATTATAGTGTTATAATCAGTTTAATGTATATCTTTGTTTAGCTTATAACAGATTCTTTTTGGGATTTAAATTTGTTTGTTATTAGCTCATGTGTAGCTTTTGTTTCATTTGATGAACCCTTAAATTTAGGTAGCTTGTGTGTTGCACTGTAGCTATTGATTGCTGTTTTTTTTGTTAACAGGTGTATTTGATTGACAATCGAAGGTGATATGACAATGCTCCTTGGATTATCTTAGCTCCCACCGTAAGGTTTATCTATTCTTAAATTGTCTTTATTAATTTTTCTGCGTGGCTTAGTAGCCTAGTTTGTGAAGGGTTTTGTAGAGTATAAAAACATGCACAGCGGAATAAAAACCCACTCCAGTGATCTCATCTAACTCGTACAGAAACTAAAAGAGGAAGAGGGTTAGAAAGTTATACCTTTATGCAAACAAAACTTTCTTTTAAGCCTCTAGACAGCTGCAGGTTATCCACCGCTACTGCACCACCTCGAACTGGCTGCTAGACCGCCTAAGGATTAAACCTTAAATCAAAATCGAGACCCACGTGCGTGTGTGTGTATGCGTCGCCGCCGGCCACCGCCCTTGGTGGTCGGTTTCTTCTTGCGCCGCCGAAGGAAGGAGAGAGGGAGGGAGAAAGCACTTAGGGTTATTACTTTTTAACTTGTAATTGTCTAATGTGATTAATCAAGGCTAATGAAGTTTATATATAATAAACCTTATTAGGCCAAGGCCGTTTAATTAAAGCCCAGCTTTAATTAAACTATTAAGCAATTACATAAAGTACCCCTTGACCTTTCTAATTAATTAATAACTATTAATTAGCTGGACTTGTTAATATTTAAAACAAATATTAACTTCTCCTTTTAAATAATAAATAACTTTTATTATTTTTCTCTTTCTCAATAATTAATTAAACTATTAATTATTGTCATACACAAACAGGTAAAATCCAAAAGGTTCTAATTGGGTGTGCAGCGGTGTGATCCTTTAGTGTCACATAGTATTGGACACGATAATACATGTTATCTATCTCTGCACATAATCTAACAAACTCTCACTTGTGCAAGATAAGTAACACTCCTTATACATCGTTGGCCTAAGGAGGTCCCTAGCCAGACACTTAGGTTAACCAGACTATGAGATCTCTTACATCTAGAGATATAATCCAAACCTTGGATTATCTAGGCTTTTCATTTTGCATCGCGATATTCCGTAATGTGAGTATTTGACATGGAGCAGGGATCTCATCTAATACTCAGATTTTCTCGACTCTGATTTCGACACTCTGCAGTTACGGTTTCCCGAATGAATAACTATCATTCTAACCGAGCGCGGCCACGCATTTTCAGTAGTCTTAATCGTCGAGGAGCTCAGAAGCCGTCATTGTTGCCACCGTCAAGCATCTCACGTCGCCATCATTGTTGCCACCGCCCATCGCCGCCCCTGGGTTGATTCGCCATCGCCGCCACAACTGATGCCGTCACTGACTATCACCGGCACATACGAAGCCGTCGCCGCCTCTGCAACCACCATCTCACGTCGCCATCACCGTTGCCACCGCCGATTGCCGACGCTGGGTTGATTCGCCATCGCTTTAATGGAGGTTCTAGGGTTTTCTGAAATTTGCTTCAAGAAGGTTTACATCATCAGTGATTCAAGGCTCTCATATTCTGATAAGTTTATGTGCATCAAGTTTTATGATCAAGTTTATTTGATTCTAGAATGTATCATATTCTGATAAGTTTTCTGTTTTTTGTGCATCTCTTATGTTAATTTACTGGCTCATTGTGATTGATGAATCAAGCAGATTCCAGATGCACTGTGTATCTGTTTTTGTTTTTTTTAATGATTCTAATTATCATCTGTTTTTGTGTATATCAATGGCCAATTCCAGGCGCACTGTTAATTTTTTGTGTTTTTGTGCATTGTGATTATCATCTGTTAAATATGTTGTTGATATAGTTGACGTAGGACATCAGGTTGTGAATAAATTTCAGTTAAAATTTTGAATTTGTAATATGTTGAAATTCAGACATGGATGTAAGAAATTGGTTAAATGACAATTATGCCCTTTAGTGTATTTTTTTATAATTAAAAAAAAGGAAAAAAAACCATATTTTTAGGGGGCGGTTATTGGAAAATGATTGTAGGATAATATTCTTTTTAGTGGATCCCCTACCTATATATATATATATATATATATATATATATATATATATATATATATATATATATATATATATATATATATATATATATATATATATATATTGTACGAATCAAGATCAAATAAAAAGAGTTTTATGATAAAAAGGGTAAGGTGAATTATAGGCTTGACAAGTGTCTTTTTAATTAAAAATGTAAATAAGGGCATAATAGGTATCTTAGAAATTATTTCTCTCTCCCACTATACCCCACTTCCCTTTTACGTATTGTCAAACCCAACGATTAAAAACCTATTAGTTTCTGTCGTTGCTAATTCCCGTCCCCCTCCCTGAACCCTAATCGCACGCCGTAGATTCATCCCAGCAACCACCGCTCATTTTGCGTCGTCTCCCCTGTGCGTTTTTAATCGCCGTCTAGTCTATTACGCCGCCGCCGCTGATTTTGACGCTGTTCTCTATGCAAATCGACACCGCCGCTTGCTACACCGCCGTCGATCCCGTTTCCGTCCCCGTCGCCTTCGGCTTCTTCTACAAGATCATCACTGGTCTGCGTGGAGGCCTTCGCTGCCACTGGTCTGTGTCCAAAACCGTTTCCGCCTCTTGCCTTTGCCGCCGCCGCCGCTTGTGCATCATTTCTGGACCTGCTTTGATTTTGGTTGTGACTTTGTTCATCTCGTCTGTTTTCAAGGCAACACAACTAGTGGTCGTGCATCTTATGAATCAAGTACTGTAGTCATCAAAGTTATATGTATTACTCTTAAATTTGTTCATCAGTTGTTGTTTTTATACTCATCATGATTTTGGGTTTTTTCTTTGTAATTCAATATTGTAGAAGGAATCATGCATCAAATGTTTATGATTTGTACATTAAAGTGTTGTAATTTGTGCATCAAATTCATTTATCAGTCTTTTAATAATTTTGTGTATATGTTGTTGTTACTGTGAATCAGATTTGTTTTTGAAAATATGATCAAAGATGAGCATAATCGACAAATGATGCTGAATAAAGGAAAGCTAGAATTTCACTTTCTTTATTTTGCATTTCCAAATCTGCCCTTTTTGGCAGTTATCAATCGTGGGTTTTGGTAACTTTTTGTTGACTTTGATATAAATTGTGTGGTCAGGATTTCTCCTTACTCTTTGTAGCCTAAAATCCTTTATACAATATCCCTCCCCTATATTGTACCTTCTCAAATAAAATGCAAAACACAACTTGAATTCTAAGCTTTATATATCAGGCTTGCAATTTGGGTCGGGTTCGTGTTATTGGGTTCGTGTCGTTCGGGTTCGGGTCAGTTTCGTGTCGACCCGATTTCGACCCCTTTATTTACGTGTCAGGTTCGAGTCGTGTCACTTTTTTAGTGTCGGGTTCGGGTCGTGTTTTGTGTCGACCCATTTCGGTCAAAAGTATTTGACTAGTATTTTTTTGATTTTTGATTATGGTTTTCGGATGCGGTTTTTTAGTACGGGTTTTGGGTACGGTTTTCCATTATGGGTTTCCAATACGGTTTTTTATTATGGTTTTCAAATTCGGTTTTCGTCATAAAATTTTTGAATTCCTTGTCTATTTCCAATTTTCTCTACTAACTAGTGACTAAAATATCGAATACCAATACAATTTAATACCTTTAATACAAAAGTACTAATTAGTGAACAAATCATGAACTAAAATAACCTAAATGGAAATTATCCAATTTCAAAAAGCAAGTTTTTTTTTCTTTTTTACCGTTGTATTCTCGGAAGGAATATCGGTTGGGTGGGTTCCAAAGGGTCTTGATTTAAATCATCAACACTATAATATTGTTTAGGTTTAAATCTTACCAAGTTGACTAACGTCAAAGTACCAAAAGTCCAAAACAGTATAGTCAAAATAGCAAATATCAAAATGATATAATATTGTTTAGTTTAAATCTTTTATTGCTAATTTAAACTTTTAGATTTTAAAGGTTTTGTACTTTTATTTATCGGATTTTATTGCCTAAGATGTAACTCCCTCATTTGAATTCACAATCACCTTTTTAAAATTTTAATTTTAAGTATTAATTTTTTTTAAAAATTTTTAGTTCTACCATTATACGGGTCACTTTCGAGTTGTCGGGTAACCCGGCCCATTTATTTTCGTGTCAACTTCGTGTCGACCTGATTTTGACTCATTTTGGGTTCGTGTCACTTTTTTCGTGTCCGGTTCGGTCGTGTTTCGTGTCGGGTCATGAATTGTCAGCCTTATTTATATATAGAAAGAGAGAAAGATTAAAGAGAATTAGTGTGTGTTGAAGTGTATTGTAGTGTGTGTTCTTGAACATTCAATTCGTGTTTTTCATCTTCCATACCATTCATACTACTATATAATGTAAATGTGTTATCTTCAATCTTTGATACTATTGTTTTTGAAACCTTCATAAACCTTTGCTATATTTAATTCGACATCTTATGTTTGCTCGATTTCAGATGTTCATTCATCGAGTGGCTCATGACGAAGTTGTTCTAAACACCTTATTGTTGTTATTCCCAGTTGCTTTTGACTCGTGTATATTTTGCCTTTAGCTTTTTGTACAATTTTATTTAGTTTAGTAAATCCAGTTATTAATTACTTATCTTTTTTATTTTTTATGTTGATATGCTCGCAACATTAATCTCTAACCTTAAAGTAATAATTTTATATATTTTTATTGAAACGCTATATATGACTTTTGTCTATCATTCTCTTAATATATAATCATAAAAATAAAAATAAAATATATGTTTTATATATATGAATTTGAATCAATTAATGAATGAAATTAGAGTTCGTAATTACTTGGTATCGGACGTAAGTATGATAATAATAATATAATAATAATATTAATAATTAAATAATATATTTTATTTTATATTTTAATATTTGGCGCCGCCGTTTCATGGGATCGTTAATACAACCGCCGCCGCCAAATTAACCGTCACGTCATTTCTTGAATAACTACCATCTGAGAGTAATAACCGTCACCTGTAAACCTATAAATACCTTCGTCACCCCAAACATCCATGCAGATATCCCAAAGGCGCCAAATTAAGCACACATCAAACAACGTACCATGGACCACAACGACGGCAACACCACCCCTCCACCCGCCGCTCGCGGTGGTGCAAGCCGTTCCGACACCGTCTCTCCGCAACCGCCACACGGTGGTGAGAGTCAACCAATCCAAATCACCGTCGTAACTCCCCCAAGGCGTGCAACTCCAACTCCGCCGCAAACCACTCCCAATGCGGAGCGCAGCCCTGGTCCCTCCGGATCCGGCGGCAAACGACCACTCTCTCCGGGAAGCCAAAGCGAGAGCCCCAAAAAAACCGCCATCTGCTCAATCTGTGGAAAGAATATGTGTCATGAGAAAGCGTTAAATGGCCACATAAGGTGGCATACTCAAGCGGAAAGAGAAAATGCGCTCCGTGAACAGGCAAGGGCGACGGCGGCGGCACCCCCACCCCCGCCACCGCAAGAAGTGATCAGGGAACGACCAGCACCGGTGGTGGTGACACAACCCTCAAACTCCGGCGCCAACGTTGTTGAGAACGCCGAAAAAGAATCTTCACCAAAACGTGTTAAGATTCTGCCTGATCTTAACGCGTCACCACCGCAAGAAGAAGAGAGTGATTGATTGGTTAATTTGCATTTTCATGGTGGATGTGTGCTCCTGCCTAAACTTTCAATAAATTATCCTTTGGGATATCATGGACTTTAATTAAGTTTTATTATTAATAATGATAATGATGAACTATAAACCGTATAATTTGATCTTTAATTTCAAGGACTTTATTTCATTAATTCTTCGTTTTATTATTTATTTGCTTGTTAAATTGCTAATTAGTTAATTAGGGTTTTCTTGTTCTATCGATTTATTAACAAAATCTTGCAGGGAATTGAAGGAAGTTAGTTGTATAATTATTTCTTCACATGCAGATATGGCCGGCGTTATCTTTTGGACGGATATTCCGATCCGACCAACGTTTTCTATCAAAACATTGGAAAACTTTGCATGCATGTTGTCTATTTTCTATGCATGTATAGATTTAATGTTAATTATGCTCGTAATCTAATCTAACTGTACTGTCTTATACTTTACGGTGTTTAGTTTGCTTAAAATTTAGAAAAATTATTCTCAAATTAATAAAAAACATGCATGCAAAATTAATAATTGGTGCATGCATAAACAAAGATGGTTCCTTTAATTTTCTTTTCTTTTTTTGAAAAATTAATAAAAAAACATTCACAAATAGGCCAATGCTTAATTAATTTGGTGCATGCAAAATCTTGTCTTAAATTCTATGCTTTGATTGTTTTATAGACTTATTATATATTTTTTTACATTAATTAATGAAATTTACTGAATGCGAAATTATTAACTTTTAAAATAAATATATCTGGATGGTCTTTAATTATGTATATAAGCTTTTTAAAATGGATCAAGATGTTAATTAAAATATTATGATTACCTATTAATTTTGTAGATATTATAAACTAAATTACTAATAATTAAAATAGCTAAGTGTTCAAAATATTCATGACTACGTTTTGCTATATAATTTAAGTATTTTACTGCATATTTAACCTGCTTTATCAAAATTCAAACTTTTACAAAAATTATGACAGTAAAGCTAGTATGATTGTTGTCTAAAGCTTAAAAAAAATTATCAATAAAACTTATGTTAATTAAAATATTCACTACGTTACAGATTTGTATATCAATAAACTAAAACTTATACGTGTATAGGCGGCCTTAAAAAAATTTCTAAAAACTTTTGTAGATTAAATTTTCAAAAATATACATAAATTTCAGGAACAAAAATAAAATATTTTATTTAAAAAAGATCTAAAAAAACGCATAAACTTCGAATGATTATTTTAAAAAACAAATAAATTTCAAGACCAAAACAACATAAAAAACTGGGAAAGATGTTATGCCTGTCTTGAATTATATTTTATCATAATATTAAATGTTTTTAATCAAAATAGTATTTGCTAATTTTACGGCCATTTAAACACGGACTTGAGATTTTTTTGTTATTTCTAAGCGATGAAAAGACCGATTCTGTACAAAGTTTATGTAGGGTGTATATATAGTTTTTATGTAAAAGTACATGAAACCAGTTCTAAAACTAAATTTTTATAACCTTACAGGTTAGACGCCGCATATTACAAATAAGTGACCATGATAAAATGATTTGAATGTAATTCTAGAACCTTTGTAATAGGGTTAAAACTTAAAAGCATATGAATAAGAGTAACGTTTTACTAATAAGAAGGTAAGGTACTTCATTTCTTCATGTAGAGAGGCAAAAGTAGTTCTTATGAGTTTCAGGCTGATACTAGTGTTATAACACCCATAAGTTAAAAACATTTTTATGTAATTAACTATTAATTTATTAGAATTTTATAAATATTTTAAAAAAATTTATGTTAAGTTATAAACTTAGGGGGGTGGTTGGGGGTGGGGGGGGGGGGGGGGGGGGGTTAAGGTTGTTAAATAAAAGAAAGAAAAGTGTAGGGGATTTTGATTATGCAAAAAACCCAAAGTTAAACATATAAAAACACTAATTAGATTCAATTACATATAATCACAAATGAGTAAAGGGAGAGAAGTCTGACCAACAATTTAACCATCTATTAACCTCATTTCTGCAGCAAATTAAGAAGATTTACAAATTACAAGCGTGTAAAGATCTAAGGTATGTATATATAGCTCAAACATGTGTAATTAACTCAAATTTAGCTCAATTTCTTAGTTTAATAGTGTAAGTGTTTGAATTAACTTGAGAATTGATGTGTTAACGAGCAAAAAGCAAATACATAAGTTTTTTATAGTGTTGGGGAAACAATTTTAATGCAAAAATCGTGAAATTTAAGCCCAAATGGGTCAAAACAGGTGTTGTTCGAAGTGAACATCATGACTGTGTTTAAGGTTTGTTGGACTCTAATGGTTTAATAAAAAAACTAAGTACTAATGTTATGTTTATTATACCTAAATACTTATAGTTAGTAATATGTAATTATGTGACTTAATTATGTAAGAATAAAGTGTCGATGGTGGGGTGGCTTATGTCTAAAGTATACTCCAAGTGTAATACTATGATGTGGCTAAAGTATACTCCAAGTGTGATGATGTACCAAAGGTAGAAGAGTGCAAGGGTACGAGAGGAAAGAGGTAGTGAAATTGCCAGAAGGAAAAGACATACCAGGCTGTTGTTATGAAACTACAACCATGGATTTGTAGCATGATGAGTTAAAGGGAGAGACCAACCGATGCAGCATGTATACTGATGACCAAGACAGTGAACACATGGACTATATACTTGTGGATGTATGAAGACAATGTTTTTTTATTAAACCATTAAGGGGGAGAATGTTGGACTCTAATGGTTTAATCAAAAACTAAGTATGATGTTATGTTTATTATACCTAAAGACTTATAGTTAGTAATATGTAATTATGTGACTTAATTATGTAAGAATAAAGTGTCGATGGTGGGGTAGCTTATGTCTACCGTTAAACCACCGTCCACCCACAACCACCTCTGTTAGGCGGTTGCTGTTAGGTCTGTTAGTAGGTTATTTGGCGGGAAAAACTGCCAAGCACCAACATGTATATATACACTATTGATATGAACAGAATAGTTAGTTCGATTTCTGCAAATTCTGTTTTTCTAATTGTTTTACTATACGTACCTGTGTATCATACTTATGGCACCGATCAGTCCTTATTATCGAGTCAGTAAGAGGCCTGGTGTATCGCAAACATGGTATCAGAGCGAGCGACTCTTTGGGAAAGCAATTGAAGACGTGAAGACAACAAATTACAAGTTGAAGGTTTTGATAATTGAAGAAGGCGACCCAAATTCGAAATCAGAAACGTGTAAGAACGTGAAGGCAGAAAATGAAAATTGGAAAACGATACTTGATGACAAAGTCTGGACAAATCAATTTAAGAAAAACGATCAAGTTGCCGCTAGCAACGATCGTTTTACTGGAAGGTTTTGGTACCAACGCAAGAACGATATTCTAAAAAGACTGGATCGATTGAATGTTCGAGATGACTTCACTGTAAGTAAATATAATTCCACTATTAATTCAAGTAGGAAGATGAAGAAATCACGTTGTTACTTTTGTTTTGGAAGAGGTCATGCTTATTGGAACTGTCCCAATAAGAACAGGAGACATGTTTCTTTTAAACAAAGTTTTGTTAATAAAGAAACAAAGAATTCGAAATCGAATTGCACACAGAAAATAACAGGGACATTTTTCGATAATATTGTTGTACCAAAACCTACTTGGACTGTCATTGGATCTGATGAAAGGGGCTGGGATAGCATTTGGTATGTGTCTGATGCATACCCAAGACACATGACACCTAGTCTTGAAAAATTCAAAAATTTCAAGTATGGTTCAATGAGTTCAAGTACAATGGCAGAAAAGGGGTTAAATGTGCAGGGTTTTGGTGAGGTATTGGTTACAACAGAATGTAGATGTTATCTAATACCCAGTGTGTTTCCAAACATTGGGTTGAATGTTTTAAGTTTGAGTCAACTGGTTACTCAAGGTTTTAAAGTGATACTTAGAGGCACAAAATGTGTAGTAAAAAGACAATTTGAAGATGAAACTGAAAATGAAAGTAGTATTGAATCAAGTGGTAAAGTGAATGAAAGTATTGTAAACTGTTGTAACTATAGAGAACAACAAGAAGTTGAGTCTGTGAAACAAGAAGCACTAGGATTTCTTAAGGAACATTATGACTCGTTTTATTATTGCAAACATAGCACGATTGGAGATTTGATGTACAACAGTCAGAGATCAAAGATGCCAAGAAAGGAAGACTTCAACTATCTTATAAACTTTCTTGACATGGTGAATGAACAAAAGATGCGTGAAGAATGTAAAAGCTTGGTTAGAAATCATTTCGAAATACTAGTAGGCTGGTTTTACAAAGATTATTTGCAGGTTGGAGAAAGATCAGTTCCCATAATGATTGAAGGAAAAGATGTTTGCATGTTAGATCTTTATCTAACTGTGAAAACAAAAGATGGACTCAGTCACGTAGTGTTGCAAAACAGTTGGAAGGAAGTGGCAGTATAGTTGGGTTTCAAAGAACAGCATGCAGATAGCCTGGGGTTTGTTATAGGACATACCTAAGTCTTTTGGGAGCTTACTATGATGTGGCTAAAGTATACTCCAAGTATGATGATGTACCAAAGGTAGAAGAGTGCAATGGTACGAGAGGAGTGGAGGTAGTGAAATTTCCAGAAGGAAAAGACATACCAGGCTGTTGTTATGAAACTACAGCCATGGATTTGTAGCATGATGAGTTAGAGGGAGAGACCAACCGATGCAGCATGAATACTGATGACCAAGACAGTGAACACGGGGACTATATACTCGTGGATGTATGAAGACAATGTTTTTTTTATTAAACCATTAAGGGGGAGAATGTTGGACTCTAATGGTTTAATCAAAAACTAAGTATGATGTTATGTTTATTATACCTAAAGACTTATAGTTAGTAATATGTAATTATGTGACTTAATTATGTAAGAATAAAGTGTCGATGGTGGGGTAAATTATGTCTACCGTTAAACCACCGTCCACCCACAACCACCTCTGTTAGGCGGTTGCTGTTAGGTCTGTTAGTAGGTTATTTGGCGGGAAAAATTGCCAAGCACCAACATGTATATATACACTATTGATATGAACAGAATAGTTAGTTCGATTTCTGCAAATTCTGTTTTTCTAATTGCTTTACTATACGTACCTGTGTATCATACTTATGGAACCGATCAGTCCTTATTATCGAGTCAGTAAGAGGCCTGGTGTATCGCAAACAAGGTTACATGCCCATGTAGGGTTAGGGAGCCCTTGTAGCCGAGGTCATGTAAGGCTACACGGCTCGTGTAGGTCCCTAAGGTTACACAGGTAGTGTAAGTGACTCTAATCGTGTAGAGGTAGGACTACATGGACAATATAGGTGCTTACACGGCTGTGTAAGCCACTTTCAGCAGCAAAATTATATGACATGTGTATATATACGTGTTTAGGAGATACGTGTTGTTAGTTACAATACTTTGAGAATTATCGATGTGATAGTGTTTTGATCCAGCATGTTACAGTTATGTGCACTTTGAGTATTCAGGGATAGCTTGATACCAAGGATAGGGTATAAGGATCCATAATTCGTTAATATTGGATCTCACAGGGCTTATGTTTGTTGGGACGATCATGCTTACTAAGTACAGTTCTGATTATTAAGTATGCGCACTAAACGAAAGCTACAGATTTATTGTTCTATTTTACAGGTGGTTAAGATTCGGACAAGGGTAAAGCTTCAACTCCCTAAAGATAGCAATGGCTCCATGTTTTCGTGAAACCTAAATTGTATAAAAAATTTATGACCATATATGTCGGTCACAGATATTGTTTCCTAATATTTTGAATTCTAAAGTCATATTACGTGACTTAAACTTTCTTAATAGTAAAAAGATAGGTTTTTACAACTGTACATGTTGTTGGATTTGTGTTGTCTTATCTATACTTCTATACTATATTATAAAACATTTAACTTTCTCTCTCTTAAAAATTTTAAGACTACTTAATTTTAAGTAGTGCAATTTTTTTTGCTTAAGATACAAACACTTAAAGCAATAGTCTAACCAATCATTCTCTTGATTGTCTTAACTAATTTAAGAAAATTATTACTTTAATAAATCATTAAACATCATAAAAATTATTTAATTTATCTCATTATGGCTAAATTACTTACATCAATACAATTTTACGTCTTTAATATCTTTTTCTCTAAATATTCAATAATAATATTTTTTTAGTTGTTTTTCACAAAAAAACTATTTTAACAATTAATAAAATGGTTGATTGTAAAAAAAGTAAAGAAATCAAAAAATGTAGAAAATACATGGATAGGTTGACTAACATCGCATTTCACATACCATACCCCACTTTCTAAATCAAACATGTTATCAAACACAAACTATTGTCATCACCGCCGCATTACGCGGGTGCAATGCTAGTATATAGGTATTGATGTTTGCTTGATCTCACATCCTATAAATTGTTTACATAAAGAATTTAGACTTAGTAATAAAGCATTAGTCTAGTGCATTTTTAATTGTACTTCATATTTTTGCCTACCCACTTGTAATTCGTTCCAGGCTTCATGTAATATACCGTGATCATTCTGATTCATGTAATATACCCGTGAGGAAAAACATAATACATAAAGTAAATTTTAAATTTATATTTAAATTGACCCAAGCTTTGTATCTTTCTTTTTGAAGTTTTGGAAAGTATGAAGCCATGGAACAAGGTGTTGACTCCTTCTATTCGTAAGATCGAATTTGCATGTTTCAATTATAAGTATTTTCATTCGAATTTAAGTTTTTAAAATTAACTATTAGTGAATTAGTAATTACTTATTGTTTATAAACTATTCATTCATAAACAAAAATATACATAAACATCCAATTTTTTAATTAAAAACACATAAATTTCAACACGGCGTATATATAGATCTTTTTTTGTTATCAAGTAGGATGATTTCCACTACTATATAAAAAGCAATAGGGACCGGTTTTAGGAGTACTCTACTATAGGGGATGATCTTTATGTAAAAACACATGAAGACCGGTGTTAAAAACTGAACATTCTGTTGGATTTGTGTTAACTATAGGTATTGATGTTTGCCATACAATTTCCAAAGACCAAGAGGTTTCTCCAGGCCTGAGGAGGTTATTCTCATCTCATAATTTCTACCATGTTTGTCCATGGAAGTGATTGGGTAGCCCACTTTGCAGTTTGTTCCAGGCTTCATCTAATATAATGTGATCATTCTTTGCCTCCTTATGTGGTATTTGCTTGTGATAAACACATAACTCCATCTCTGATTCGAAAGCATTAGTATTAAGAATTTCAGTGTATAGACATAGGAATTCAATTTGTCTCATGAAATTGTAAATCAGTAAAACCATTTGGTTTAGACCATCAGTATCCATCACATGTTTCACATGCTTTTTTACCCTTCACATCAGCGCCACATCATTCTCCCACCATTCCTTCATCCCATCACACAAACCCCGCATCCATCACATGCTTCATATCACAAAAAGGAAAAAAAAAGAAAAAAAAGCCCTTCTCTCACACATCTCCGCTCACGCACGCGATGGGGGTCACGAGTGTGACCGTGAGCTCTCCCTTACGAAGCCATGAGATGGGTGATCACTCACCCTCACCCTCGTGATCGTCGCTCACAGGCTCCATCTAGTGATGGATGCGCCTGGTCTTATATGAGAACCCACTAAATGCTGAAGAACATATGTGCATGTAACATGTAAATGGCTAATCAGGGGTTGGAGTTTATAGGAAAGCTTTTATAATCTATCTATCTATATCCTATCTAATTCAAGAAGTATTGTATCCTATGTGCCATATCTAATTGAGCTCCAAATTTTGAATAAAGGCTAATTAGACATGGTTTATTATTGACGTGTCAATCAGTTAGTTAAGTGGGCTTAAAAACATATCCTAAATGGGCTTGGTCATTGAAAATAAGATGGCTGTCGGTTACAATTATATGAAACGCCTCGGAGGTGGAAGACCAAGAGTAGACGGCGATCGATTTTTCTAACCGGGAGACGAAGGACATTTACGTTTGTTAATCGAAGCGGCACAATTAATCCTCGGCGATGATCCCGAGCCACAACGGAGCATACAGGTTGAAGCATCGGCGACGTAGACAGCGAAAGGTTGAACAAAAAGGAAGCCGCAATGTTGGCCTGAGGCGGCAGAGGCGGAATGGTACGCTGAGTTCGAGGATACATCGCCGGTGGTGAAATCAAAGATCTGACGGGATGCGATTCTGTGAGTTTCAATCAACAGCCACCTGATGCTTTTTCCCTAATGTAAGTTTCGAGTTCTTAACTTGTGAAGTTTTGTCATTTACCATTTGATTTACCACAAATGATCGGTAGGTTTGAAAACAGAAGATGAACTTTAACAAAGCAGTGAACTATTGGAAAATAAAATTTACTTTTTTCAACCATCATAAGATATGATGGTCAATATAATCGTGGTATAATTCTTATAGTAAGCTCCGTGCTCTTGACTGTATGTTTATAGGATCTCTAATTTGGGGGATTTTTGGTGCTTAATAATGGACCAGTATTCATTGGTGGATATCTATGGTAATGTGTCCAGGTACATCACTACTAACGGATATCAACAATGATATCGATTTTTATTTCAAGCTTGCTAAAGAATCTGTCATCCTTCTTCCATGTTACAATAATAAACTTTTTTTCTCTTTCATCCCTATTCCAATATGCAACAATGTGTATAAAGGTCTCAACACGGGCAGAGGCTGGATATTGAGTAGATGTCAAAAGTGCGTAATTTTTTGACACATTTTAAAACTTTTGTGTGTGTGTTTGTGTTTTATCCGAACAGCTTCGACTGGAGTAGAACAGGAACAGGAATATCAATTAAATAGCAAACTTCAATCGACCAGATGAGGGACGACTTGTCGACTAGAGTGGAACATGAACTTCAGTCGAACAGAGAAAGTGACGAACAACTTCGATTTCGATTTTGAATGAGGTTGCAACTTCAATCAAAATTGAGGAAGGGACGAAGAGCTTGGGGCTGCAAGCTTCAATCAACCAGGATGATCACATGTGAGTTGAACTACCTGAAATGGTAGCTTCCTGAATGTATATGATATGATGTAAACTTTTTGTTTTAAGTAATTATGTTGTTATATGATCTTTGAAATGGTAGCTTCCTTAATATGATATTTAGTAGTTATTGAGTTGATTCATTGATGAATAATAGTAACTCAATTATGTTGATATATGCTTTAAATAAGGCATAGAGTTATGTTGCTATATACGTTTTGATCAAATTAGTTTCGTTTCATACTCTTAGTTTATTAGTGTTCTACGTTTGGGTGTTGCTTGTCTGAGTAAATTGTCATATAAATGTGATTTCGTTAATGTTTTGATTTCAGGTCTAAAAAACGTTTGACATGAATGGAAAAAGCTGATAAACTATATACACCCTGCGTTTCCAATACCAATCATACACCAGTTTACTCTTCTCCTACAAGGTAAGGATAATATATATCTTCTTCAAGTTAGTGTTTAATTTTAAGGTTTTTAAAGTGTTTAACGTTTTGGTCAAATTAGTTTCGTTTCATACTCTTAGTTTATTAGTGTTCTGAGTTTGGGTGTTGCTTGTCTGAGTAAATTGTCATAAAAATGTGATTTTGTTAATGTTTTGATTTCAGGTCTTAAAAAAGGTTGACATGAATGGAGAAAGCTGATAAACTATATACACCTTGCATTTCCAATACCAATTGTCACATACACCAGTTCACTCTTCTCTTACAAGGTAACGATAAATTATATCTTCTTCAAGTTAGTGTTTAATTTTAAGGTTTTTAAAGTGTTTAATTGTGAGTTTGATTAATATGAGTTTACAGTTTGATTTTATCATGTCGATGTTTGTGTTCTTCATCATTTAAAAAAACTAGAGTTTAAAGAGAATAGGGTTAGCTGAGTCATTTTCCTGTCATGTGCTATACACATCTCCGATCTTTAAGGCAAATTGTTAAACTGTATGCTTCATGGAAAATTTAAGACGAAAAAAGTGATTTGCTCAAAAGAAAAGAAGTGGTTATTGTACAATTTGTATTGCATACTCTAAATATTTTCGTTTTAGTAGTGAAAATATTCCATATCTCTCCATACTTACATTCAATCCTTTTCTTCTCTTGCTATGATGTAGATGGTAACTTCATGTGCCTTAATGTCTCAATGTCATATTTAAAATGATTTTTTGGCTTGAAACTGTAATTGTCCTATTGTTGTTAGTATGTTCACTCTCACTAAAACACAAATTGGTTTCCTTCAATTCTGCACAATATGACTCAGATGATGTGTATTTTGAAAATTATTTTGGCTTGTCTAAAACACAAATTGGTTTCCTTTATTTTGTAGCTTTTAAGGCTTTTTCTAAGCGGTCTTTTTTATGTTGCAGGCACCAAGAAAGGATTGTTGCAGGGTCTTGCCTGCTAATGAGGAGGGAATTCTATACTTGTAGGTTTGGTAAGTGTCGAACAAATGAGGTTATTGAGTTCTATTATGTTTTTTTATAATATGCCTAGACAATGCATTTCTAATAAGGTTAATAAGGTTGTTTTTAGTGAACATCATGTTACACTTCTATATAAATAGCTATTAGCTTATTAGTAGTGTCATTCACTTACTGTGGTTATTAGGTGTCATCCTTAGTGTTTTGTTAATTTAGTTATGAGCATTTTATTTAATTACTTTGAATTTGTATCCTTGTATATATCAAGTAATGTACGTGTTTGTTGACCATATGTGTAGTGGATTACCTCAATAACCTCTTATGTTTTTGTTTCTGCCCAACATTTGTGAAAGTGGTTCATGTATCTATTATATATTGGTTATAAAGCAGACTAGCTCACTAGCAGGTTATTTTTCGTTTTTGTTTAATGTTTTTAAAGTTGGTTCATATTTTAATTTAGTGTTTTTGCATATTGACTCCAAAGTTGTCTTTGGAGTAGTGCATGATATTTCGAGATAAAATTTATAATTTTTTGATATCCCAATGAATGAATATGGCTTTACTTATAGCAATATAAGAAACTGCAAAATTATTATTACTATACTTCAAGCATAAAGATTATTTAACAATTAAAGTATCAGTTCTATGAAACTAGATGAAACTAGATACTTGAAACCAAAAGAAATCAGTTTCATAATTAGAAAATAAGTTTGCTCTCATATAATTAGAAAATATTGTATGTTATATTATGTTATGTGTTTATGAAGGTTTTAGTAAACCTACTTAACAAACCTTATAAACTTTCTTTTATACTTACTATAAAAAATAATACAAATTGAAACACATTTAAACAATATCATAGATACAGGCCCAAGTTTACGCGGGCTTGAAACCTAGTAACTATATACATAGGATTTTATTCAAATGTTGAGTAAGTGACTTATTTGAAATCTTTGTTTCCTATTACATGTGTAAAAAAAGATATAACCTTTGGTATGTGTATTAAATAAAGTATAAAGAAATGTTATAGTGAGGGCTGGCTCCGAAATTTTGAGACCCTGTCTAATTTAATATAAGTTATAATTATAAATATTAAAAAAGAATTTATGATTTTTCATTCATTGTAAAGACAAATTTTCATTCTAAATACCACATGCATGTTTTCCAATTTAGGAGACATAGTAAATTAAGAGAGAAAACACTTGTAATTTGTAATTTTTTTCGGGGGATATATAGATTTCTAGCTCTTGAGCAACCGGGCCAAATTCTAATAAACATAATTACATAAAGTTAAAAGCCAGAATCAAATATATATAAATCAGAAAGGTGAAAAAAATTAAAACGTACTTTAGAAATTATGATGGCAAAGATAGAAACAAAGAACACAATAAGCCAGTGGACACCGTTAGCATACTTGTTGCAAATAGAAGCAAGCTTCTTCGCCTCTTTGCATATGTTAAGCATGATCATTGATAAAGAGGATGAACAATTTGAAGCTGACAAAGCACAAGTGGTTTGAGAAGTGGATAAGCTTGAAGCAAGAATATATAATTAATGTTATATAATTAATGTTATACTCATCAATATAAACAACATAGAAAGATAAAACACACCAGGTGTGTTCGGTAACGAGCTTATGAGGGACTATAGAGCTCGAGATTCTAGTTTTTATAATCCCCACCCCTCTAGCCTCATTCGGATGTTAAAATCTTGAGGGGATTATTAAAAACATAATCCCTTAAGCCCCCAAATAAAAAAGCCTTTTTAAATAGCTTATGATTTGGGCTTAAGATTATCAATTTATCAACCCAATCTCCAACCTCAACTACAGCCTCCCAGCTAGTTTCCCCAAACACATCCATAGATTACCACTCATATTTACACGCATATCGTAAATCAAGAGCTAAGGATTAAAGTCTAAACAATATAATAACTTTGATTAATAAATGTAAAACTGTATTGAAACATTGTCTACACTAAATATATCAAATGTAAACCATATTAAAGTTCAAATCATCCAAATGCAACATAGAAACTTAACTTATAGACAAACTAGAAAACTATAAAAAAAAGTTTATAAATCATAATAAACAGATAATCAACACACCCGAGTTAGGGTCACTAGTACAAAATACACTTTTAACCCCGGTTATTTATGACCTTTAACCCCGGTTTTTAGGGGGGGGGGGGGGGGGGGGGGGGGCTGAATGGGGGGCAACTAAAGGTACCCATTCAACCCCGGTTAAATAACCGGGGCTAAAAACCCCTTTAACCCTGGTTAAAAAACCAGGTCCGAATGGGATTTCAAACCGGGGCTAAATATCAGTAAAAAAACAAAAAAAATATATACAATAAATTTCATAATTTGTTGTTCATTTACTAACAAAAATCAATCCAATTAACTACATAACAATTTCTTTATACTAAATAAACATAGCTACAATTAAAAAAAATACATAATAATAAACCTAACAAGTCGTGGTGCAGTGTCATCCTCTGATAAGCTACTGATAAATGATGAATAAGCTACTGATAAAATGATACATTAAGGACTTTGGTTTGGGAACACAACCAAATGTCAGATTGGTAAGGACTTTGGTTTGGGAGGTGCTATTACATTTTGGACATCAAATGTGAGCTCTTTCACATATCACATATGTGAACCCTGCAGGCCTGCACCATGCAAAATATATAATATTATATACAACTTTAACAAATAACTACAACTTCTATTTATAGGTAGGTGCCATTAGTTTGTTTTACCTTCATCTTCAAATTTATCCTAGT